>JBBMJY010000002.1:19930141-19995686 GCA_037833715.1 Toxotes lorentzi | reverse complement strand
GTATGTCGGAAAACATAAGGAGGGCATAGATGGCGGGCGGGAAACACACATACATATGCACCTCCGTGTCTGTGTGTGTGTGTGTGTGTGTGTGTGTGTGTGTGTGTGTGTGTGTGTGTGTGTGTGTCCTTAACCAAATGAAAAATCACTATTATATCTCTAAAGGGTCATGGTGTCTTATTGGCAACATATCGGCCCAGTAGATTACTAGGTTTCACTTCTTTTAAGATTTGTTCCAATATATCAATAATCTACTACGTTAATAAAACGAGGCCTAGCAGATCGAAAGGGTCCTTAAATCCACGCGAGTGTGCGTGTGTCTGCGTGCGTGAGTGACAGCAAGCACATGGCGGCCGTTTCTAGTACAACACACTGACACACATCGGAGGCTCGACAGGGCAATAATCAGCCTCTGATCAGCCCGTTCGGGTTTCTGTCTCGTCCTTGGTCTGCCCTGCGTTCATTCATCTTCTACAGACTCGATAGAAATCCGATGCACATCCATTATATGGCCGGTAATCATATCTAGTGGGTCATAAATGAAGGAGAAAAAAACAGAGCGACGGAGAGAAAATGTTACACGTCGATAGGCTACTTACCGGGGTTTTATCTTGCTGGCTCGGGACTCCATTGCTGTCTGATGCTGCTAATGGTTTCATAATGAAAAAATGTTCACCGGGCTAAAATCTAACATCCCGGACCTGCTCTATGCTACGGCATAGACCCCCATCTTCATCCAAGCCACCCGCCCTCTCCCCTCCTTCGGCTGCACCGTCTCTCTGGAAGGAGACGGCGGCTTGACAGTTTTGGGAGTATCCGCTGTTCCCTGGCCTGATTAGACTCACAAACCAACACCAGCTTCTGCGTTTATTCCAGCCTCCCCGCTGCTTCCCACAGAAATATCTTAAAATCACAGAGGAGGAAGAGAGCGAGGAAAAAAAAAATCCTTTTAGCCAAGAGCAGAAAAAGCCAACTTCTTCTCTCCGCGCACTTGACAATCACATATCCGGGCGGAGAGCAGCGACGCGCCGATAATAAAGCAGAAAACAGGAAAAAAAAAAAGATGAGAAAAATGGCTGACAACACTTTCACTCACGTTTGCTCCCTCCGCCTTCCCTCTTTAGCTCTCTTTCTCCCCTCCCTCTCCCGAAAGTAAAGCTACACACACGAAAACACACGCACACACAAACGTCTTTATGCACCATTAGATTATTTGAAGACCGAGACGCCTGCAGCCTCCACCGAGGTACTGTACGTTAAACCCAGCGGTTTGTTTGTAACGGGAGCAGGGGGATGTGTGTATGTGTGTCAGGAGGGGAGGGGAGGGGAGGAGGGGAAAGGGATGGTGGCGGTGGTAGAGGGGGAGATGGGGGGGGGGGGCTCCTCCCTCCCTGACAGTGATGCTGTAAGAGCAGCCACTACGGCTGTGCTCCTCTGGAGGGCTTATAACGCCCCCAGCACGGATAGAGGGATGGAAAGAGGAGAAGGGTGGATCAGAAACTGAAAGTGAGGAAGAGAGATGAGATGACACGAGATGACACACAAAGCCAAATGACAGGCAAGAGTTGCAGACCAGTGGTGGGAGGACAAATGAACAAATAAATAAACGTAAAATGGATGGATGGATGGTAGAAGGATGGAGGGATGGAAGGAGGAGAGGAGCACACTGTGAGTAATGCCATTATCATGCTCACTTCGGCACAAGACAGCGGCTGGAGCCTGTTGGCATAGTAACCGCATGAAGAAAAGCCATTTCCTGGGCGGGGAGACAGAAACGGAGACAGAAGCACTTCCTCTTGAGAGGGTGAGTAAAAGAGGTAGACAGACAGAGAGAGAGAGAGAGAGAGGCAGAGAGAAGGAGTAGCATCATTTCTTGAGTAAAGGAGTAAAAGATGGGGCTGGAGGACAGAGGCAGAGGAGAGTGTTCAAAATGGGCATCAGTGATGTCACTCTGTCACCGTCACTCAGCTGGAATAGCCATGGCAACTGGGTGAGCACGAGCCCCCGGCACCCAACTAACCAACCACCCACCCTTCCACCCATCCATCCATCCAGCCCCCTACACACCCTCCAGGGCCCTCAGTTGCTGTGGCGACGGAAGCAGCGAGACATGGCGAAATGGAGGAGGGAGGGGAGACGAGTGTTTGCAAAAGGGAAAGAGACAGAAAAAGTGGCAATAGACAGTGCCACTTCACCTTCACTCAGCTGTACTACAATGAGCAGCAGCGTTGCTGACAGAGCTTCAAACAACAAATAAACAACACAACTGCACTGTGAGGGCAAGAGCGAGAGGAACAATATGTATGCATGTGTGCGTGTTCAGGTGGCAGGCCATGCCTCAAGAGACTTTAGATGCACAGAAGGTCCCACATATGAAGGTCTCCTGACAGACAGAGATATGAGGAGGCTGACGCTTTAAATGACAAAAACACATCACAGGGACAATAAACATCTGACCTCCAACAGTTCATATCCACATCAAAAAACAACCAGTGATTCACTTCACAATCTAAACACAAACAAAGATTTAATATCACCAACTGGAGCTGTCAGAATTCATTCTTTAGAAGATGAGGATAAAGCAGCAAATCACCAATAAGTGTCACACCTCAAAAAGTAGATGCAACATTTATTTTTTGTTTCTGTTATTTGTCATTTTGCTGTCAAACCACTTTCCTTCATTTCTGGCAGTGTCAGTCATTTTCTGTTATCGTTATTTTCTTGTCATTTTGATGTTTTGAAAAATAAGAGACAGAACAGTCAGTGCATTTTACTATAGTATAACTGCATAAAACTGAACATATCTGCAAAATCTGAATAGCTAAAACACACTTTTAGAACTCAGGCATTGGTCAGTTTATCAACAGGACCACTGACAGAAAACTAAACATCTATTTTGATGAGCGATTAATTGTTTAAGTCATGTATAGAGCAAAAATGCTAAACATTTACTGGAATGCAGTTCTCTGATTTAATTTAGATTTATATATCTGGGGCATGTGATTGGCAATTTTCAGTATCTTTGTCATTTTGAGGATTAAACCATCCCAAACCAAATTATTTATCATATTACTAAATAACAAACATAATCACTGGTTACAACCGTACATCATTTTAATTCATAAAGAAGAATTATGATAATATTTCTGAGCTTTATAACTGATGATCAGGTTTAAATTGTGCTCTCAAATATGAAAATAGTTCCCAAGAACTATAAATGCACATTTGAAAACACCAATAGCTAATCCAATAAAACCAATAAAACATCTGACACATGAATTTTTTTGTGTGTGCAGACAGCTGAGGCTGGAGCTTTTTGTTATGGTGCTGCTCTGCCTCAGACAATGTCTAGAAAGCAGCGTACTACTAGCTGGTTTTGGAGCTGCCCCAGTCAAAGCAGTGGGGAGATGAGTGGGAGGTGCTGGTGGGGGAGGGAAGCTGGAGACCCAGTATGACATCACCTCTCCTGCCCCGAGCCATGATGTAATGTATCAAAACAACAAAAAAGCTCAGGTGCTTTGCTGTGCAGCCCGGTCATTAACATCTCCAACAATCGCCGGGGGGTGGAGTGGGCCGGGGCATCATTACATCACCGCGGCAACAGGGACGCGTCTGGGGAATATCAGACCGTCCTGCCCAACCCCCCTTGTTTAAAGCTTTCTAGGAACAAACAAGCCATTTTCTTACTGACTAATCACAAGCCAAGTGTACAGGGAAAGAGCATCGATCTTAAAGGGTTGTGACAGTGACGTGAAAAACGCCACTTGAGAATAACATAAAGCACTCATGCTCAATTGCAATGTGTGCTAAATGCATGAGGTGGAGGAGGGGTGGGGGTGGGGTGGGGGGGGGGAGCCTCATCTGCCATTTGTAAACAGTCTGTGAACCCGGCATGCCTGCAACTGTTCTATGCATTCACAGCGTGGGCCATGTGATGGTTTTTGTTTGCTGATGCGTAGCATTAGAGCCATAAAAACCTCATTACGCTGCTGGATCACACACCAGTGCACAAACCCATGAAACACACACACACACACACACACACACACACACACACACACACAGGCAAATGTTTCACGGGTGATAGCAGAAAAGGTGATCATTACATGTCAACATCTTTAAATGTCATCCACCTTCTTTAACGCCTTAATTCAGCTCTTTGCATTCATGTTCAGAAAAACAGCAGAAGAAGAACAGAGCATACAACATGAGCACCATGAGATTTTTTTCTGCACCACTGAGATTAAGGCCTGTACTTTAAATTAACTTCACTTCCTAATCTTATTGGGCTTGGAGTGAGTGAACAGGAAGTTTCTTCCTCAAGAAAACTTCAACAAAACACATGACTACTCATGGACATACACCGGCTATTACAGGATCAAACCCAACACTCTCTCATTTACTTATTTGTGTCTAACCTTGTTCAGTGAATTTGTATGAAAGCTAACAGAAAGCCACATGCAGAGGAAATGCAGCGCTGCTGACTGCCAGCTCGGTGCATTAATCCTTGACGTCAGTCCCATTACAACACCTCTAAACAGCATTGTTAGAAAGAGAACGATGATCTAATAAAGACACTACATTTTCATAGCTGTTACACCCCAAGGGATTATTTCATTTATCAAGCTGTTGTCACCTGCAGGCTGCTCTGAAAATAAGTTGGCAGAAACACAAGCAGTCAAGGCCGTTTAAAAGATTATGGTTGTAGGGGCACAGGGGCAAAACATCTGTCATATCCCTGCACCTGCTACAAGAAGCATATATCAAGGTGGGGAATGAAAAGAGATGCCTTTAAGAGAATAAGTGGTGAAGAAAGATTTTTGCAAAGTGAGTGAAAAGTTGATGGTTAACTTGAGGTTTCCGGATCAGGTTATAGACTAACTGTGGAAGGTTATGAACTGGAAGTCTTTCGCTTCCCAATGACGGTGGGGGAGGAGGTGGAATGAGGAGGTCTCAGTGTGTCAGCCAGCTACAGGGAGCAAGTTCCACCTCTTCTGTTTCTTTCCCTATGTACCTGTTTTTCTTCATTCAAAATCAGAAAGAAACGTAGAGTAGAGCAAAGGAGATCTTCAACAGTAGAAGGTCAAATGCATGCAGTAAACTAAAGGCACAGAATTAAGAAAAGCAACAGATGGAAACTGTCAATTCAGTTACTTGTCAGTAAAATCCTAAATGAAAATGCTTTATGTTACCATTAAGCACAGGTGAGACCAAAGGGTTCATGTGGGCTGTATCTAAAGTTATAGAAAACTTGACTTGGACATGATCAACAGACCAACATCACCGTACATTAAGCCACATTGCTAGCATGTCTAAAACAGCTCTGGCTATACCTCCTAAAAGGCACTACAGGCATAAATGGGAAAAAAAGTTGTTTTTTTGTTGATAACTGGCCAAATGGAAACAAAATGATGTTACTGAATCATTTGCGCTGCCTTTCAAAAACCATGAAGGATGAAATTCATCACATAAAAGGCAGAGAGAACAATTTCCTACCAAATAACAGTAGTCTTAATAAACCAGACAATAAATACATTTTTAAGGCGGCAGCTATCACAGACTCCCTCGAATACTTACAAACTACTCAGCAAACTGATTATATTTGCATACAGCCATGACAGGAAAGGTTATACCAAAAAGTAAATGACAATTCTTGATGATGAAATACTTTCAATAATAATCACAAACTGTTGATGAGTAAGAGGGAAGAGTCTGAGGGTGAATATTTCACCCCCTATTTACCCAGACAAGCAGACTAGGTGTTATCAGTTTCTCAAGTATCCAGTGCAGCATCCAGCATTGTCTAACACCAGCTCAACACAGAACAGATCAAACAGGTCTCCTATCAATGGTTTAGAGATTCTGATCAAATTTAAGTGACACAAACAACAAAAACAGCGAACATTGTTATCCTCACCATGCAGGCTCATTAGCATCTAAATAAATGTCATCTGTCAACCCTTCTGAAAATACTCATCTTTCAAAAAGGTCTTTGAATGTCAAAACTGACATGAAAAGCACATCAAATGTCAGTAAGTGTGTTCTGTAACAGTTGCTGAGAAATGAACCAGGGCTGGTTGTAAATGAGTAGCTCAATTTCCTCACTGGCACAAGGCACAATTTCAGCTGTATTATCAAGTATGAACTCAAAAATATCTGTGCTATTTCCATCAAAGCACAATGTTTGATATGTTGCTATAATTAACTATAAACGCAGATTCTGCTTTTGTTGCTTGTGCTAAAAAAAAGAGATGCTTGGGAGCTCAATTCAGCGAAACAAAGGAAGGAAGACCGACTTTAACTGCAACTCAAAAAGGCATATTTATTGTATTAGATGCTACAGAAAATAATCAAACTATGTCATCTTTCATCAATCACAATTCAATCACAACTCAATAAACATAGTCAAGTCATTTTCACTGTCTTTACTAATTTAAAAATAATGAAAAGTGAATAGAGCTGAAACAATTAGTTGATTAACTGATCAACACAAAATTAATCAGCAACTATTTTACTGACTGATTAACCTGCCAAGTGACTTTTTAAGCAAAAATGCCAGTGATTCACTGGTTCCAGCTTCTCAGGTCAGAGTGTTTGCTGGTTTTCTTAGTCTCACAATAAACTGAATATGTCTGGGCTACGAAATGCCTCTGAGGCAAAACAAGCAATTTAGATATGTGGGTTTGGGTTTAGAGAAATTGTAACAGCATTTATGTTTATGGACCAAAAGATTAATGGATTCATTGAGAAAATAATGAGTTGATAGTGAAAATAAACAGAAGTTGAGGCTCAAAAAGGCTCAGTTGGATAATTTTGAGTCCAAACATCCAGAGATGAAGGAATGTAGCAGGCAAGAAAGCGGCAAAACAAAAAAAAAAAAAAAAAAAAAAAAAAGTGTACAATGAACTGTTTCTGCTTTCACCGCTGCAGTTCCTACACAATGTCTATTCAAAACTGAGGCTTTTGTATCTCTGCACAGCTGAAGCAGAGCAGGTTGTCACAAAGGACAGCTCTAAAAATAGGAGCTTGGCTTTTCCTCGGCCGAGAGTGGCAGGTTTGTTCTCTCTGCTCTCGCATTTCTCAGCAGGTCTGACTGCTCAACACCTTGAGCTCTGATCTTTTCAACCTCTTCCTTGCTATCTGTTTCTGCACGGACACTGCAGGACTCCGTGATGAAATACTGAGATATAACATATTGGTTCCAGACCTAGCGGTGGATGGTGATACTATGTTTATATGCCTTATACCTGAAGTCCATGCAGCACAAATGTTAAACATATCTTTAAATAGCTGTTTTATGCTTGGATAAGTATCTTTCAAAGATGTCATAATCAAACACTTAGCACATTAACATTGCCGACAGCAGATCATTGCAACACTGAGGCAAGACTCACTAGAACCATACCCACCCAGCAGGGATAATAATAATCCCAAGAGCCTAAAGACAGTCAATACCATTATCAAGCACATCAGCAGAGTTTCACATACTATGCACCTCAATCAGCTAAATTGGTGCCATTATCTCAGTTTACAGGCCCATAAGCTGTACCAGAAGTGGTGTTTATCATTTCTCTATTATCACTTGGTGACATGATGAGGTCCGTTCTCAACCAAGCGCACTTATTTTCAGATCCAAAAGAGGATAATATGTGTTAAGGGGAAAGATGGAGCTCTTTTTTTTCTTTTTAATCAGCCTAATAAGTCAATTCATGTTGCTGTTGAGGTGGCAGAATTGGAATGTGGTGCAGGCTTTGCCTTTATCAGCCTCCATGCCAGAAAATGGAAGGTATTTATTAAGGAAGTCTACCGGTAGCTGCAGATACGACAAACAGGGAACACAGGCAGATAAAACCACTACCAGAAGCACAAACACAGACAGCTAGGAAACGCAGAGAGGCAGACAACACTCACACTCACACAGTAAACACAACAGAAAACATTGTTAATAGATACGGTACCTGAGGTTTATTGCATTCCTGGGAGCCAGGTTAAGGAGAGAGCCATGAAAAGAAGAGAAGGAGATGAAAGTTATCAAACATGCCGCTTGTCAGTCGAGGGTGTGAGAAATTGCGGGTGAAAGTTTCACTGCCATGTTAAAATGTAACGTTCTGCACTAAACTGAGGAAAAATGTGTGACTGAGTCAATGTGCGTGTGACTGCTTCCGAAAATCTCCCTAAAACTGACGTTTCTCCCAGTCAGAGAAAAAAAAATTAATGTCTCTTATGTTCAATAAAAAACGAACATATCAACCTACTGGCAAAATCTTTTCCACTGCTCTCGGACTCAGCAGATTAATGAATATTCAAAGGTGAAAATTCAACCTTCTCGTTGCTCATAGTCAAGGACAGGTAGGAAACACACAGACACATGCATTATTATTCTGGTTTGCACACACATCCTTTCATTGTAGCATGCCTGCAGATTACTGAACAGACCACTTCTCAGCTTCCTCATTACCACTGCAAGACAGTTTCAACCTCCAACCAAGCAATAATACTCCAATTACAATGGTTGCAGAGGATACTACTTCTGTGTCTGAACTGCAGAAAATATCTAATTGCATTTTGTCTAATTCCTATTGACTCTGTCTTACTTTTATTGTCCAGGTCTGTACTGTGGGTCTGTAGTTTACTTCAAAATGATGCTTTGTAAAAGTTTGATACTGTATATGAATACAGTATCAAACTTTTACAAAGCATCATTTTGAAGTAAACTAATTTATCTAAAGAAAAATACATGAATTTAGCCTAGCATCAGTGGCTTTACAGCTCTGTTCTTTAGATGCTTATGCTAATGCTAGCTTCAAGGGCAGGATGAGACACCTCAATAAAAAATGGTATTGTTGAAGGTATAGTCCTGCAATAAACATATTTAACTACAAAGCTACAGCTAGAAGCTGTCCATCTCTCGGACATAAATACTTCTCAGAGAAACTGACAGCACCTTTATCCGTTATAACGCCCTGTCCACGTGTATCTTAAGGCAATTAAAAAGTTGTCGGTCGACAAGTGAGTAATGTCACTGTCAAGGACACTCCAACAGAGCACATGACTGCGACTGGACACATTGGCTGTTACTGGGATTAAACCTGTGACCTCCTGATTACAGGGCGGCCTCGCTAACCAACAGGCCGCCTGGGTGGAGGAAAAGAGTAAAAGGAGTATTGATTGTCTGTATCCTGCTGCTTGTATAATTATAGAACAGCTGTCTGGGGTCTTGGATGGCCTCCTAGCCCCTGAGTAAACCCAGAGGAGGAATATTACTCATCTGCTCAAAGAGTTTGGGGTGGTGTCAGGAGCTGGGGAGGAGTTTAAAAGAAAGGTCAGGAAGGCAGAAAAAGAGGATAGTGGGTAAAGGAGATAATTTGTTATTGATAAAATCAGGAGTATTGTGTTCAGTAAACATGAGGCTTTAACGGCAGCCACATCAACATTTTATTTCAAACTGAGTGACAGACAGAATCTACACAAGGCCTTAAGTGAGTGGCTGAGTGAGAGATCAGAGAGATCTGTGTGTGTGTGTGTGTGTGTGTGTGTGTGTCAGGTTTGAAAGCACAAATGGCTGCTAAGATTAGAGGAAGAGATAATGTGTGTGAGATAAAGTGCAAAATGGAGAGCTGCTGAAAAATGGAGATTACGAGCCTTTGCAAGGGAGAATATTGAAAGTTCAAGTGTGTGTTTGTGTGTGTGTGTGTATGTGTGTGCGCGCGGGTGAGAGAGAGTGATGCTGGAAATAACTGGTGTCCATTCTGAACAAGGCACCCAAGTGTTGACCCACTGCTCTGAGCACACAGGGACATGCATTGAATTCTGAACACTGTCTTCTTTCAATGCCCTGATTTATCCAGGACACAACTATGGTAACAAATGTATTTTTATATATCTATCCTTAGCCTCTTTGCTTCTAATGCTGACAAAATAGAAATTTATGCTTAAAACATAACTGTGTTCCTTTCAGGTATTTTAGATGAGAACTTCAGCAACATTCCTCAAGTCACATGACATGATGCTTCCCATATCAAGCTAAATTTAAGTGGGGCAAGAGCATAACATCCTTTAGATACATGGAGATAAATCTTAGCTCACAGTGACATAGAAGTAAAAAAGGAGGAAGAATTTACAAATCAGAAGCTTTTAATGTTACCCAACATGGAGGAAAAAAGTAGGTGTGGTCTTTGGCAATAAATCTGAGCTGAACATTAGAAGTGAAGCCAAAACCGCTATCTTTCACCTCAGAAATATTGCAAGGTCAGTCCATTCCTCTTTCTGAAGAAAGCTGAAACCCTAATGCATGCTCTTATCACAAGCAGCCTGCTTTAGTGTAATACACTACAATCTGAGCCTCAGAAAAGACACAATCTCAGGTACAATTTATGCCATGAAGTGTGTGTAAGCCTAACTTTAATCTCTGCCAAAATCCTCAAATTTTTACGTGATTCATATGGTTGGGTGCTGTGCTCACTGATAGCCGTTTTCCCAGTTGCAAATGCAGCTGAGTCAATCACAGCTTTGTAGGCGGGCTTAAGAGAAGGGACGTGATCTTCCTGTGATAGAGCCAGAAAAACAGTAAAAGAAAAACTTATTTGACTGATAAGTGTTCCCAGCACCCGCTAGCCCGTAACCACATCTATGTCACCAGTAAATGATGTAAAAAGGACAGATATGCCAGTCACTAATGATTGTTTAGGGCACAATAACGTTCCACATTCTCATTACTATGAACACAGTCTCAGACTACATAATGATGTGAAAATAAAATGGCATTTCAGCGTCATTATAAGGCCATTTTAAAGATGCATTTCAGACAGACCTCTCCTGTCTTCTGATGACTTGTTCTTATCCATGTCAGCTACAACAGAAGTGTGTGTTGAGCCAGTTTTCATGTCATATGGGCTCTGAAACGGTCATACAGGGCCTGGGCCAGTGACCTAATGGTACGTTCATCTGTTGGAAGATCTCAAAAGATCACAAAAACATGTTTTCATTGCCTTAATGCCTACTTAATGTCTACTTATTTATCTCTGCTACATAAATCGAGGCTGATAGACTGATTAACTGACTCGAAACTGGATCAACTGGTGGTACAGTTTCTGTGTCTAACAAACCGATCCAAATGATCCATTTATTAACATGGATATTGTGCTTAAGGTCAAGATTGTATTTACAGATTTGAGAGATAACTTGCATTAACTCTGAACCCTGAGTCAAGTAATCCTCACTTCATACAGATAACAGCTCTGCTGCTGATGGTGGTGGAGAGTGGGGGCTGAGGGTAGCTGAGTGTATGTATGTGTGTGTATGTCAAAACTCCCACTGGGAGTTCCACTACTGGGTTAGCATTACATTTATATTTTAGGTGTTAAGCTGGTACTCTCTAGAGCTACTTACAATGACTGAGCATGTTCAGTCTGTTGCTCGGGGACAACAGCAGCTCACACAGCTGTTCACAGACAGTCTGGTCACTGCAGGGGATCGAACCTGTGACCCTGCAGTTGCAACCTGCTCTTGTTACATGTGAAGGCCGTTCTGCCACCAGCAAAGATGACTTATTTCAGGATAACGATTTAGATCAGCACTGAGGACAGAGGCAGGCCTTGGTACGTCACATCTCATCATGCTGAAAAAGCTTTTACATTTTAAATGAAGAGGTTCTCTCCACTTTTTATTACAAAACTGATCTCACCTCTAATCCCATCCTCACACAGCTGAATGTTCACATTTATTTCCTGGAGGACTTTTGCCTTTATAGCAGCAATTACATGATCAAAGCAGAAATCACTTTTTACAAATGACTGTTGTGAAATGAAGCAATGTAGTTTCAGTCATTCTACAAGCTAGAGAAAGTATAATATTGTCCCAGCACTGTCATATGTGTAACTGAACTAAGGTAAAATCCTGTTTGAGATATAACCTTTATAAGATAGAGATATAACCTAGAGAATATTTGACATTTATGCCTGAAAATGAACTTAAACAACTAATATGTTATCACAATAGCTGAAGATTATGTTTGGGTGATTTATTACTGATTGATTAAACAGTTAATCATCACAGCTCTAGATGAGCTAACTTTATACCTTTGTGAACTTGTGGTTATAGAAAAAGGGAAAACAAGCAATTTAAAAACATCAGTTTTGTTGTGATGAGCATGTTTCATTACTTTCTTACATTTTATAGACTAAACAAGTGAACGAGTAATCAGCAGATTACTAAGTCATAAACTCAGCCTTAAAATAAATCTGTTTTGTCCACAGAATTCATCAAAGTCAAAGAGCTTTCATGCCTTCAAATCAGTGATTCCTCTGATGTTTCCATACCTGGCCTCACATTTGCCTTCACAGGAGTGACTAAGCTGAATAGAAACCTTGCCTGCTGGAGAGATTTCCTTTCTTCAATCATAAAATTTGTCCTCGGTGCATTTCTCACCTCCTAAATATGCCTTGGGATAGGAGAAAGGAAAATCAGAGTGGTGCCTGGCATTCTAAATGCTGGAGATTAGCTTGCTATGTCAGCTTAGCATCCGCCCAGATTCATTTGTCTGTCGCTCTGCTTGCCTCCACCCCTCTGTCATCACAGCAGCAGCGTACTGCATTCGTGTTAAGTTTGCTCCCTTCCCCACTGTACTTGTGAGTGCACTCGAGCAGAGCCCATTTGGGACTGCTGGTTGCCATGGCAGCGCTCCATCCTTCCCACAGGAATGGAACTACAGCGATGAGAGTTGAGTGCGTGATGGGAGATGTCGGGCCATGAGAAAGTTCAGTGCATTCTTTACAATCAAAAACACAGCCAGACTAAATTTAGGAAACAGGGTGGGGCTGCACGGAGGCAGGAAGATGACATTTGCCAGTGTTCCAAGAAGAACCGGTACACTGACAGAACCCCCAAGGGAGCGTCAGGAATGAAGGGAATGCAGTGAAATTGTGCAGAACAGGAAAACCTCTGTGCAGCAACTCCATGCTGGGTATTTACATCATTAGTGTGAAAATGCTTTGCTTCCTATTCCCAGGGAAAGAAAGCACAGAGGGGAGAAGGCCTGGTGAAACGGAATGGGCAACTAACTCTTCCTCTGCTGGAGTCAAATCCTTTCACACGGGTAAAGTCACTACTTTTTATGGCACTTTGAAGGGATCAGACTTTAAAAAAAGTCAGAGTACCGAGCCACATTTCTGCTTTCATTATTCATAGTGGGCACCATCTAAACTATTCTTCAGTTTGCTGATCTGTCTGGCCTCTAGCATGCTGAAGCAGGTCTTACTTACAATACGTACTGTCTGAGAACTTTATCAAACATAAAGCATTTGGTACTGGTGTGGGATTTAAAAAAATGTCCATCATATACAAACAGAACAGCTGTGAGATTCATGGAACAAGGTGCCATGTGACTCCTACAACATTCTCCTTTTCCCAAACTCTCTTCTTCTTCCTCCATTTTCTCTCTACACAGCTCAATAACTAACAAACCAGTTAGTATTATCTTTAACTGCTGTTCGCTGCCATATTTAATGTATTTTAAAAAGGTCAGTCTTGCAAACAATTAAAGGCAATGCTTCTTCATAAATAAATGAATGAATGAATGAATGAATGAATGAATGCTGACTTTTGTTCAGTCCAAAAATTGATGGGATTTCATGTGTGATTTGTTTTTACTATTTTCTGCTCCAAAAATCATCTTGTAATCATCTTATGTTCACCTCAACCACTTTAAATAAACAACTTTCGAACTAAGTTTCTATTGGTTGGATGATCATCACAGCAACATGCTTTTTGAAAAAAGATGGATTCTCCAGAAAACATTTCACTTAAAAAGACAAGCAAACAATGATTACATTCACTGCTAATATGCCCAGTGTGTTACAGACAACTGCTAAAGGATGCATTTGTGTAGAGGGAGTTCAAGTCCATTGGCTGGTCATGAAAAGTGCAAAAAACATGAGTTACATCTCACATTGAAGGACTTTTCTAATAAGCAGCACAGACAAACATGGTTTTTGAGGACACATTTGGGATGCTCAAAGAATTGCAAAAACACACTTATTAAAGAGAGGACAGAGCGACACACTGAAGCCAGCAGGAGCTATAAATTACACAAAAGTGCAGCAGCTCTAATCTGGTAAGAACAGGTGAAACAACAATTAAACACTACAGGGAGGATAGCTTGATGCAAAGATTAGAAAAACAGGCTCCTGTGGGGACAAGAGTGCCCTTTCCCGGGACACTAAACATCACAACACAACAACCTACAACCCAGGGTCAGCTAAGGCCACCAAAGAGAGAGAAAACACGTTGGTGTAACAGACAACACAAATTTTCAGCTAGGCTCTGAAGCAGGACTGCACAACAGGTTCTGAAGAAGGAGCATGACACACAAACAGAGCACAAACATGGCAACAGAGCAACACTGAGCTGCCTCTGGAGTGCACAGCGATCCATCGCAGCGAGGGTAAACACAAAACTGTAGCGCAGGGTGCAACTCACCGTGTGGTATCCCCGGCCTATGGGTGGCTTTCCGGTGGGGTACGGATCCACTGTGTCGATGATTGTCTGCCTCTCCCCTTTCTGGTTAATCTTCCGAAAGCGCCGACGGGACTGTCTGTGCGAGGCTTGCCGCTGGAAGTACTCCTCATTTTCATCCATATAGTCCACCTGAAAATGATAGGGAGGGAGGGGAGGGAGGCAGAAAGAGGGGGGAGTGACTGTCTTCGTATTCATTCACGCCCATCCGCACTCATCCCGAAAACCCCACCCTCGTATATTCCATCTCTGATTCCTCCACCTCCTCCTCCCTGCCTTCCGCCCATCTCATTGCGTAAAAATAGAAGTGTGTGTGGGCTGCACGATGCACACCTACGTCAAAGGGTGCTCGCAACACAAAAAGAGAGACAGAGAGAGAAAGAAACAGAGGCGCGAGTGAGGACTGTGGATGGAAGGAGGGAGAAAGAGGGAGAGAACCGATGAGGTATAGACTGGCAGACAGAGATAGAGAGATGAAGCCAGGCGGAGTGAAAGATGAACACAGAAACAGAGACGCTCTCAACTCCGTCTCTGTTAAACATATTAACCACAATGAAATTACATGTTAAAACAAGATAAAGTCCATGTTTCGATTTTTAATGAGCTGGGATGAAGAAATAGAAAAAAAAATCCAACTGGAAATTGGCACAGAATGCCACTTTATAATAACAGTGAGCGAAGTCATACTCTTTTCTAAAGTATTTCTGGTGAAATGATACTTAAATGAGACCACTCTGTCGCCTGGTGGCTTTGGGGCATTATGGAATGACATATTTAAGTTTTTTTCTTTTTCTTCTTAATTTTAGGCCCGTTCCTCGTCTCCTCTCACTTGCTACTTTCACTGCGGCTTCACATTTCACAGTGATCAGCCTTTGGGATTACACCACCAAAATCTCTCTCTGCCGTACCAACTGCTGCCATGACAACGGCAGGGGAGTTGTGTTTGAGTGAGAGCATAAGTGTGATTGTGTGTCTAATTGCAAAACTCTGAGCAATGTGTGCATGTGTGTGTACAGTGCGGACACGTGAGAGGCTTATTTTTTGTTCTTTTGATGTGTTAGTCTCTTTGCTCATGTTTGCAGCTGCAGGCCTGCATCCTTCTGTGTGTACGTCAAACTTATAGCAGGAGACTTATCCATAGGTTTCTATATTGCCGCAGCACAGCAAAAAACCTTCTCAGTAATTATAGGGCAGGACGGTATCTATAATAGCAAAAAGGGTAAAGCCACAAAGTGTCTGCAACGAGCAGAGCACAGCAGAGGGTGTTATTACTGGGCGTTTGTGTGTGTATGATACAGTAGAGGCTCAGTTAACAGAAGCCCCCCACTCCCCAATCCACAATGCACATTCTAGGAGACACAGCACTTAACAGCATGCAAAAGGGAGGTGGTGTTACAGCAATGCCAAGCAGTCGTTATTTCAGATTGACAAGACATGGGTTATATTTGATGTCTTCCTTTAAAAGTAATAGGAAAAGACAGATTTGCATGTTTGCATGAAATGGTCGAGAGTGTGTACGTGCATGTGTGTGGCTTTAAGGTGGCAGCATCCACTCTGCTGGAAAACCAAATCAAAATCTGCATCTTAGCACCGGTCAAATGGTCAGTTTACAGCAAAAATGGTGCTGTGTCATATTGGCTTCATTATCCACAGTTTGGTTGGCTAAAGTAAAGGGTGGACAAAATATTTGCACAGCTTTGTTCACAGCTCTCAACACACTGCTGCCTGCAACTGGTCAACAACAAAACGAAAAATATGTTAATTATGTTTTACTTGTGTACTAAAGTCTGTGTTTTTTCTACTTGGACTGCAAAGGCACAAAATTTTCCTTCTTATGTTCTGTGTATGTAAGAGTTCATCTAAAGGTGGTACGAGGGGATAACGTTAAATCCAAATCTCTGGTCTGGTCCTTTTTCAAGTAAAGAAAACAGCAGAACATTTTCCAGTTCCAGCTTCTCATTTGTGAGGATTTGCTGCTTTTCTCTGTTTCCTATGAAGGTAAACTGAATATTTTTAGGTTTTTGAGTGTTACTTGGGCAAAAGATTGTGATAGGTATGTTTCAGTATTTTGTTACATCTTACAGAATAAGCAATGAGTTGATTTGAGGAGAAAATAATCTGCTGATTACTAGATAATGCAAATGATCATTAGTTACAGCCCTATTTATCCCTGACATGATCGCCTCATCGGGTTGAACATCAGTACTACTTTAAAGTCAGAAATACACCAACTTTTCGAGCATGTTCCATCACATGGACAAATCTGAGTTGCAGCAAGTACACACATGTGATCTTGTAGCACTGAGGTTGGCAGCTGTTTGAATTTGGACATGGTCGATTTTGTTTCGAGTACAGGCTACTGCTGCCCTTCAGTGCAGAATTATCAGCAGAGCTGCATCTGTTATGATCTTCAAGCCCCAGAGGGCTTCTGTTCAACAGACGACTGTACTGTGCGGCTACCTCTTGCTTGTGTGCCCCACTGAGACAGAGGTGATTTGTTCTCAACAATTTCTGTGAGCCAACATTTGATTTTCCATAAAACTGGGTCAGAGTTTCTATCAGCCTTGGACCCGTGAAACCTCCCATGTTGGAAGGACTCCAGCAAAGAGACAGTTAAAAACAGATGTGCTTTAAAGCTGTGAAAAATTATCAAAAGGAGGTGCTTACACAGATTAGTCTAAAACATCACAACTCTCAAGAACATTATTATAAAATTATAACCATACTGTACGTTGTACGTAATGTATTTTTGGTGATTCACATGAGTACAGTTTGTTCTTACCACATTAAAAAATTGTACAAAAAAAAAGTTTTCAGTACAGTAACATTAGAGACAGCTGAGTAAGTTCTAGCTTCAGTTTTCTGGACGTTAAGTCTGCTGTTTGCATTCAAACCAAAATCAGGAATTTATTAAGATCGGAACGATGAATGAGAAAGTGTAATAGTGTTTCAGTAAGTGTAAGAGCAGTACGATTTGCATTAAGACAGGTTTACATAAATACGAGGCAGGTGTGATTTGGTTCAAAAGTGACAGAAAAATATAAACTGGAGTTGGAAACTGTGAGCATTTTCTATGCTTTTGTATCCTGTTTCCACCATTTCTCTGTGGTTGCATGACAGGAAAAGCTTTGTCAAATTAAAATTCACCATTCTATTTTATGAATGTTTTGTGGAGTGTTTGTGTGTGTGTGAGGTAATGCCTTTGACACTTGCATGCTAAAAGACTGAAGAATGGGACTCACCACAATCATCTCTGAGGGTTCCAGGACGATGCACTCACATCCACGTCTCAGGCTGCCTGCTGATCGCTTCCCGAAACTAGAGGAGAGAAATACAATTATGAAAAAAAAAAGAGAATTTCATTCAGCAAAAGAAAGTGGAGACAGTTGTGGTTATGTTATCTGACTGTACAGTCTATAAATGTAAGAACCTTAGCATATTTCTTCTGAGTTTTAAACCTCACACAGAGCACAGAGCACTCAGATGTCTGTGTGAGCCTATAGGTACGGCTTCGCCCAGCATTTTAAATATGTAGTATGGAATTCTTGTATAAAACGTGAAACAGAGCAGCACTGAATGGACAGTTCCTCCTTTCAGCTGTGATCCCTCCCACCTGAAGGGAAACTCTGGAAAAGTCCACTATCATGACGTCACAGTTTACACTGTATGCCCCGTGCCTTATGAGGTGGCGGGCCGGGGAATATTAAAAGCAGCAGAGACCAACATGCTTTAAATAAGGGCAGCAGCCATGGAAATTCTGAGCATGAGGAGATCCAACTTGTGGGTTTGGTGAAGAATGCTGCCTTTGTCCAGCGCCCAACCTCAATGCAGAGACATAAGGACTTCCTTGTTTGTTATTTCTAACATCTTTCGAATAAGGAATGTGACCCACATCTTGTTGGTTTGCTGATTGTTTCGTAAGATAAACTCAAGTGACTCCAAAAGAACGGACTACTGTCGAGTTTGTGTTCCTTCCTTCACGTTGTGCATTGCCGTTTTTCATTATTTAGATTCAAGGGCTGTGATTTTAGACCAGTGAGTGAAGTGTTTCTTTTTAAATCTTTTTTTAAGCTAAGGTGGCCTGAAAGGCTGAAACAAGTCTATTAATGAGTTTGTTAATAACAGAAAACTGAATACCTCTGGGTTTTGGACAGTTGGTTGTATAAAACAGTTTGAAGACATCAACACTGAAAACATTCAACGGACTTCTTTCACTATTGACTGATTTTTTTTTATTGCTCAAAAAATCATTACTTGAGAAACGGATGATAATAACAATAATAATAATAATAATGAAAAATAATCATTATTGTAATTTTTCAACCAAATATGTAAAATATTTGCTGGTTCCAGCTTCTCAAATATGAGGATTTCGTGCTTGTCACTGTTAATTAGCACAGATAAATGAAAGGTTTTTGGGTTTTGGGCTGTTCATTGGCCAAAACAAGCAACTTCTAACTGCCTAAAAGATGAGCCATCAAGTCATCAAGACAATAATCGGCAGATTAATTGATAATGAAAATAAATGCTAGTTGAAGCCTTAGTTTTTTTGTCACAATTCTTTATTCCTTCATTCTTCGAAGAGTAACTCCAGGTATAGAAAGTTGTCCTCAGTGCTCACAGATGAAGTGAGCAGTGAGGTGGCAGCTTTCATCAATCATGCCGACAGGTATGGACCTCAGGCACAGCATGGCCTAAACGCTTTGGAGGCCTGGTCTGTGGCCACATGTTGTGGGTACAGCTCGGTCAGGCTGGGAAATATACACCAGCCAGCTGCAAAGAGCTAGTGATACTCTACCTGCCACTCTGGCAAAGAGCAAATAATGATTTTTGTGGTGCCTTTTATTTTCTAAAAGTCGATTTAGCTGGCTTTGCTTTTCTCTTTCTGCCTGCTTTCACAGACAAGCTTTTGTTAGGTTTTGTGTTTTTTCCTCTTTTGTCAGCCATTCTGTTGTTTCTCTCCCAGAGCTGCAATTTTACTTGACTAATTTGTCAACTTTCTGATGCCTTTTGAACAACAGTTTGTCAAATACCTCTGAATGATTCAGAGTTAACTACTGCTGAGAGGGATAAACTGAAATCAAAGACAACATGAGTGACTGGCCGGACCACAGTGAGCTGAGAGAAAGAGAAAGACAGTGAGAGGGTTAATGCTGATGGCTGCGGTTTGCTTTGACTGAGCTTCAGTTTAATGCGTTTTAACTCTGCTTGCATCCCTGACATACACAAGCGTGAATTCTACCACAGGGCCAAACAGAGCTTCAGTATGGAGAGCTTACTCAGTATTTTCACTCATGTTAGTACATGAAGACAATTGCCGTATTTCTTCTTCAACTTATTTCCAGCAAAGATGATTTGTCAGCTGGGCAGCAGCTTCAGAGAAACGAACGAATGCTTTTGATCTGGTTTCACAGACAGTTGGACTTGGTACCAGCTCTTATCCAGCTGAGCCTCCCTTGGCTCGCTCTCCGGTGGAAAAGGGAGCAGTGATTCCACCCATTAAGCATCACAAAACACGTTAGGCCACCAAATACAAAAACCAAAGTGACATGTTCAATCATGTTCCTCCATTACATTCCTGACATTAGTAAGCCAATCCTCCATTTTGCAGGAGGCAAAATGCCACTGGCAATGTGAGATATTAAAGAAGGGATTATGGAAGTGGAGGGTGAGGGGGTGGGAGGTTTTTTCTTTTTTCTAACACAAAAACGTCTTGTTTGGAGATTAAAGCCTCCACCGCTCTATGACTAGTCCTGAACAAATATAAAGTACCAGACCTGCTGTGTGGGTGAATGTATATTAGACAACAAATATAATCTGTCTTGAATAAACTTTCGACTCTCCCAACAGATGCTTCGTTGGAGCGGGCTGTGAGAATTTCTGCAGTCAACACCGTCATACAGCACACACTGCAAAGTTTGACCCATGCAAATATTTAATTTTTATTAGCTCTACTAATGATGCCAAAGTGTGTGCACAATCCATTTGCAATGAATAATTCATTGCTGAGGAATTCAGGTCCACAAGCCGAAGTAAGGTTTGTGTTTTCTTTCCTGAGAACTACAGTGTGTGTTGGCTGACAAACTTACAAAATGAGATAAGAGGATGAAAAAGATAAGGAAGGTGCCAGATGCTGGAGTAGGTATGTAACTCTTCCGTAACAGAGCACAGCACTGAGCAAAGATTATCAGTGTCATACTTTCTATACCAAAATGCTGCTACATATTCAGTGCTCATCTGTGTAATTTTATATACCAGTGTTGAGGAATTAATTATCTTCACTTCACTTCAGTTTAACTTCCTTTCCAGGGGAATCTGCCACACAGAAGTTATCAAAAATACAACAGACAACATGCAGTACATAAATACAAGACTTAGCACTTATCACTTAACACTCATAATGGAGAAGCATCTCTCTTCCTTTAGGTTATTGCAATCCAAGGTGACTGACAAGTTAGCAACAGGGTGGTGCAAATATCAGAATTTAAACAGCTAGAGACTAATACACATGAAAAATAGATCCTTTAAACATCCCGTACAACTGTGCTTCTAAAATGTTCCCAAATTTGCTTCTGTTCTGCCATCAGACACTTTGTACGAGCTGGTTTCAGACAGGGGGCCAGTATCTCAGTTTCAACCCTGAAGCTCTCTCTCAATTGACTGACTGACATCTCCCCTGCCTCAGCGGCCTCGCCCACCCCCCCCCGTTATACAACAAGCCTGGGCGTCTGGAATGTCATTCCACATGCATCACCAGCCTTTCACTCTGCGAGCCCGGCAGCCCACTGGCAAAGCCTCAGATCCATTCTGCCGTCTGACTGAACCAGTGCAATCCCTAATCTGCACCCCTGGTCTGAGCTGGAGGAGGAAGGTGAATGGAGAGGGAGGAGGGGGTCTCCTCACTCTGTTAAGCTGTTTAACTGAGTAAGTGGTGAGAGGGCACACCAGATTTTTTAACCCACCAGACCCTTAAGAAGGACAAAGATTAAACACCTTGGTTATGCAAGACTTCAGACCTGGCTCGGAGAAGGAGAGGTCAGAGGAGGGAGGAGGATGGGATTCTCAGGAGTGATTGGCCACAACTGTTTAGTTAATGAAAACAGCAGCCAGGCTTGAAGGATTTACCAACATCCCTTCAGAGCTGCAGCTGACCATCCACATCTCACCTTGCGAACATAAACAAAATTCCTTGGAGTAAAAGTGTGGCTGCACCACACATACACCCCAAACCTTTGCCCTGCCACTTCTGAAATAGAAGCTGAAACCACTGCCAAGAATGTACGATTGACTCGTGACTTTTGCTTCCCGAAATACAACTTCTCTGACATTGTAATGACAAAGAGAAAAGGGCACTTAAGTAGAGAGTTAGGCGGCGAGCAACCAGGCTAGCCACTCAAAACTTTTCCAAGACGTATCAGTCAATCATCACTGCATCTATCCATCATCCATTTCTAATATATTCCCCCCCACATCAGGAGCTCCAGCTTTGTTTTGTTTTCAAAGTTGCCAAAAGTCGTGTCTAACCCCCCAAACATGAAGAGCACACACCTCTTTTACTGGCAGCACATTCAGCTCACTGTCAAATCCAAAATAACATCAAAGTCATGTTTCACATTCCAGACTTGAAGGTTTTACTGCAACCAGCTCCCGGTTTGGAGACGAGTCAGATTTTTATATTACAACCAAAAAACACAGTTTCTAGGAAGGGCTTCAGTGAGTCACATACAGGAGTTAAACGCTGCTGTAGTTAAGACACTCACCCCTGGCTGTCCAAACTGCTCCCAGAGTGACACCGCCACCTGATAAGATAACAGGATCCTCTTTCTAAAATATCCCCCCTGTCAGTCCAGAATAAGTCCGACAAGCATGTTCCACGTCCCGAGACCTTGGTGTGACTGCGGCATATCGTTCCTGCGCACGTCCCAGTGCTGTCGTCTGAGATTTGTGTGTGAGAATGGGAGTGTGTGGCTCTGAAAGTGTGTGTGGATCAGACTGTGTCCAATGGCCCGGCCCCTTTTCTCTCTCCCTCCCTCCCTCCCTCTCTCTCTCTGTAATATGGTGCATTGACTACATCCAGCATTCCAGCGTACGACTCACTTCCTGTTACAGAGTTACAAGTGAGTGCGAGGGTGGGGGGTGTGTGCGTGTGTGTGTGTGTGTGTGTGTGTGCGCGTGTGTTATGGAGAAGTGGGTGGGTCTGGACAGTTTGCGTCCTCCCATTTCAGTAGAAGTAAAACACTGTAAAATTTCAGAATCAATATTAAATGAACTGATCTTAGTTCATTCCAATAACTTTTCAGCTGAAAGCCAGGCCAAACTAAACTGTCTCTCCATTATTTTCAGAGCCACTGTGCTGTGCCAGAGTGATAGTACTATATGACAGTGTTGTACGTAATTATTACCTGACAATTCAGTATAATGGTGTATTGTATGATGTTTTAACTAATTTACTAATGATCTCCTCTATTTTTATTGTTGTCCTACAGATGAACAGTGGTCTTGTGGCTAACTCTGGCACATTTGCACCAATGTTTTAATGCGAGTCCCTGTTATATCACGTAAAAATTAATAAAGGACCAAGCATCTAAATGTCTCGTTCTCTACTTTGATGAAAATTACATGATAGAGGCCATTTTTGATTAAATCTACCTCTTGTTCTTTTTTAAATAAAATGTGATTATTGTACATAACTGTGGACAAAAGTGTCATTTAATCAGTGTTATGAGAAGTAAAGTACCACTTCACCCACTTCCCAATACATTTCCTTAATAATAAACTTTAGCCACAGCACTGAACCCAGTTTGAATGTGGCTGCTAAGAACACAGCTAAAGATTTAATGATTAGGCAGAAAGGTGCACAAAGGATTAGTCTTAAACTGAAAAATAAACATAACTGGGGATAGAGTCTAACAAGCAACTATCGTCAATACTTAACCCTAACCTACCAACCCTAGCCTTAATTTCTTAAGTGTCTACAACCTGCTAATTTTAAGTGATTTAGCATGGCACTTTCATCAAGTTTTGGGAACCTGATAGAGGCAGAGTTAAATTAATGGTCGATATTTTTAGTTTGGAATTTTGTTGACAAGTGGCAATGGTGTCAGCAGAATAATAATGAATATAATATGAAAAGTAAGAAAGCTTGTTACTGTCTGTCGGCTACCACAGAACATATACCAAATGAGCATTACTACAAGAGATGATTGCACAACTAGAGCATAACTTATCACCGGACCCGTTTGTCATCTACAGTCACAGATGAGTCTGTCTGGGCTTCTGCTGGCTGTCAAGAAATGTTTTGAATTCTGCTGACCTTTTATTTCCCAGCAATTCACATGAATCAAAGTGCTGAGGCTGAAATTCCTCCGCTAACTTGAATCATGGTTTCTGATAGGAGCTGATTCAGTTAAGGGATGCGGTTTTGGTTACCCAATATTACGATTGATGATCAGGAAAAGGTTCAGTGCAACCCCCCCCCTATACAATACAAACGGTTTAATACTACTATAAATAAAGAAAGAGACAACGCTTGCCTTCACTAATAGGTGATGATAAATGATTCCAGGGTCACTTTCATTCACAAACCTGTTATTACATACATAAAGATTTGTTGTTGGTGCTGTCAGGTGGAAAAATCAAGTCGACCCCTGATGCTTTACTGGTGTACGTCATGAGCAAGATATGATTGGTCCAAATTCAACATTTAGTCTGCCCCGTGTACCACTCTGTGATCCCCTAATCTGACAAAAATCATTATCGCGTAGCCTGATCCTGACATCAGAGGGACTGATTTTCCAATTACCTTTAATTATATGTTTATACAGCTTGTGTCTGTACATGTTTTAAATCTGTCACCCATTTATTAAGATTTATTTATTTGGGTTGTATTTGATTTCACACTGGCCTCTGGGTTAAATAAGGCACAGAGCTCGAGCTTCTTCATTTGATGACTGAGTCATTCATCTTGCCCTGGATCAGATCTCACTATAGCCACCAGTGAGGGTGAGGAAGCAGGGAGAGGGAGAGAAGCACTGAGAGTATGATGGAGGCGTATCAGGTTTTCAACCTTGCTGCCAATGTAGCTACGAGCAGCCATTTCTAGGCAGGGCCCGTCTGAAACCCAATTCCACCCCATCTTTAAAAGCTTTAGGAAGTCCCGCTGGACTCTATTCAGTTCCTTGTGTCACAACATTTCCCCTCACAGTCATTTTGCCCTCAACGTTCCTCCTCTTTATAGACTAGGTGATGCAGTGTGGACTTCTTTCTTTTCTTTGTCACCATGGTCATTAAAAAGAATGTAATGACAGAAAAAGTATGCCAGAAGGAAATGCTCAAAGTGTACTGTACATTGAAAGACACATATTAATATGACAATGGTTTCAGCTTTAAGAAGCTGCCAAAGAGGAATAAACAAATAAACAACCATTAAATGTTCAAACATTGCACTGACATATGCGACAGTTATGCATCCTCCTGTGACGTCTGAGGACACTGAATTTCTCCGGTACTGGTACTTGAAATACAGTCACACCACTGCTGTCACGAGTTTCATTCTTTTCTTTTTCCATATTTTAAAAGAAATGGTACACAATCATTTAACACTTGAGAGAGTTTCATGAACTAGAAGTCCTTGAAACCTTGAATTGTAATGTGTCACTTTGAATGTGTCATTTCAAAAACCTAGGACTGTATCAGAATTTAGGTACGTTTTTGTGAAAGTATACAAACAGGGGCCAGAAACCAACTGTTCCATGCATGTCTTCATGTCCACACAGCACGCACTGTATGATGTAAGGTCCCTGTGCAATTAGCGTCAGTTTGTGTTTGTTGATCCAGCAATTCATATGATCCTCAACAAGTGCTTGTGCACTTTGTGATTTAAGTGATTTCGATTGAAACTGCTCAATGTGCAGTCTGTGCAGCAAATGTATAATTTAGTGCAGTCAAACAGAAA
The DNA here is from genome assembly GCA_037833715.1 of Toxotes lorentzi. Lineage (NCBI taxonomy): Eukaryota > Metazoa > Chordata > Actinopteri > Toxotidae > Toxotes > Toxotes lorentzi. The sequence continues at coordinate 19,970,221 of JBBMJY010000002.1, read as the reverse complement.
CACAACAGTCTTGTGCAATGCAGATGGCATCACTCTAAAACAATGTGAGTTAATTATCAACCCTATACAGACTCATGCAGCAGGGTGGATCCCTACACAGGCTTCTTTGCAACATATGCTTAGTAAACATTTTCACAGCCCTCTCCTCCCACAGGAACTGGAGTCAGGCATTAACTTTAATCTGCCAATACCTGCAAATCCCCCTCCAGCATCCCACACATACTTTCACCTTGGCAAAACTGAAAAGGTTATATTTAAGAAGGGGGCAGCCTTTTGGCACATTTCCGATCAAGCCTTCCGTTTTAAATGCCTCCCACGTGTATGTGAATCCGGACAATGACCGCCGCCGACCCCCACTGTACTGATGGTACAACTCCGCTACACAGGCGAAAGTGATGGCCTTGAGCTTTCAGTGGCCGTAGGTGTGTTATGCAATTCTAATGGATGAAAAGATCATTGTTTTCGAGACGCCCACAGCAATGGTTCATGTAACAGATCCACTTGTGAAATCACAGCTTTTTACCATTTGGGACCTGGCTTCAGAAGTGGTGATCACTGCTGTGAGGGGAACATGAATCCTAAGTCCTCTGAAGTGTCACAGATGATTATTATCCATGACCTGATGGTAATGTAGTTGTACACAGCTAAAGGGACAAGCTTAAGTGTTTATTAATGTATGAACAGTTATAACAACTGTTCTCTGTTTATGGTGTTAGACACAGGCAAAGAAAGCATTTATGTAAGACAGTCCCAGTGAATTCTTTGTCTACAACTGCAGGTGTGTGGGTGTGAGGGCATTTTTCACTGGTAATACTAGTGTGTGTGTTATTTAGGACTTTTCCATGGGACAGAAGAGAGGGAATTTATGCAAGAGAGACCCTGAAAGTCTGTAAATGGATTCTCTAGAGTTATAAAAGTCCTGCATCCTTCTCTTAGCTAAGAAAAGCAACTACACAGCATATGGGAAGTACTGGGATGTTTGGACTATATCAGTAAGCAGTGCAAATTGAAATTATGTGAACCACCTTGCTGCCAAATATTTGCCAAACATTCAAGTCAAAACATTTATATTTTGTCCAGTGGTTGGAAAAAAAAAAAAAAAGTTGGCAGCAGTGTTCAATTTCTCCTGAGTGATTTTTAAATTTTTTTTTATCTTCGGTGACATCAAAAATAAAATCGATCTATTTTTCTGATAGGAAACGCAGTGATCAGGTTAAAACTTTTTTCTTTTGAGAAATCCAACAAACGTGTGTCCTTTGTAACCTTTAAGTAGCTACCTTGCACACAGTATTCAAAAAGCCAGCTTTGGTAAAATGAGTTTTCCTGTTTAGCTGACAAGATGGAAAACAAACTTTTTTGAGATAGAATAAATTAAAGTTGGTTCAAGATCAAGCCATCAAACAGCACCCAGACCCAAAGTGATCGTACCTGCTCCTGGGAAGGAACATGGACTCCTTAATGAAGACAGAGCCGGACAACAGGATGTACCAGCAGCTTCCAATGTCATCAGGACTGAAAGAGAGAACAAGACACACATTAGGAATAGAAAAAAATGGGTGTGAAATATAATGATTCTGAATAGTGAATGGAGCAAAGAACCGGGTACATTTGGCAAGATATAGGCCTATATGAGATGTTCAGCACCAAAATCACATGATTCTGCAATTTCAAAGAAATATCTACTCTTTCAGACGCATATTAAACGTAGATTTCAACATTCATGTTAATATTTTAGCTTTTTTGTCTCATTTATCTGCATGTTTATGTCAGACTTCTCACTGTGCCAAAAACGTTTAAAAAAAAAAAAAGAAAGTTACAGGAGGAAAACATAAGAATGAGAGAGTTAGAGAGAGAGAGAGAGAGAGAGAGAACTATGAATGAAATAAGGAATCATCTCTCATCCACCCACACCCATGGCCCTGCTGAAACACACAGATGAGGAAATTGGGCTTCAGAGACAAAGCAAACTCAGACTGTAGAACATGACTGGTACATAAATATACACATAAACACTACCACCATACTTAACATTTTTTTTTGCCAATTTAAATTAAATTACAAACTGTTTTGTTTTTTCAGGTATTAAGAGCTTTCTTAAGAAACATCAAAATTTTACAGAGTAGAATCTATCTTTAGATAAACAACTCATTCTATATAAAATTCAGATATTAAATTCAGACCATCAGTGTTAGTAAGGCATGCTGGTAATTTTTAGCGGATAACTTAACGATTTTGTTTCTTGCTCATCTCGCTTATCCTTGGGCCTTCATGGATAGCAGAGGGATTGCAAAGAGATAATCTCACAAGGCTGAGATACACTGAATCTTCTCAGTACATGCAGGATTAGCAAAGAAGCTGTGTATGTTAACCTACTGCGAATGTAAACAAATGCAATAGAGGCGGATAAAATGCTTGCTTTCATTTATATTCCTATGCCTATGTTCCCAGTACTTGTAAGCACATTTTACTGGAGCTAAACACAGTAACCACTTGTGTTTTTCAGGAATGTTTAAGAGTGATCAAACAGAATTTTAGAAAATTATTCGTGCATCGTTTGTTTTACTCAAACAACTAAAGCTGCATTATGAAGACAACAATTACGATTGTTTTTCTTGATATTATGATTTATTGTCTCAGTTTGGTGCCATTATTGTTTTTTTTAAGCATCTGGATTGTTTTAAAACGTATTTAAGACATATTTAAATGTTTGACTTATTTTGTCTTTTTATTTGTTCTTGTTTTCTTTTTATTAAAATTGTTAAAGAGAACTATGCATGACTAATCAAGGGAGCTTTATTTATTGCCTGTTATTGTATGTCTTATGCAGTCTTTCAAAATGTGGATAATACAACTGTTCTCAAGTCACAGCTTGACATTTTGAGAAATAAGCTTATTTGCTTTTTGGTGAGAGTTAAATGAGAAGATCGATCCTACTCTCATGTCCGTACAGTGAATATAAAGCTGCAGCCAGCAGCTAGTTAGCTTATCTTAGCAGAATGACTGAAAAATGGTGGAAACAGCTGACCTGGCCTCGTTCAAAGGTAACAAAACTGCCATCCAACACCTCCAAAGCTCACTAATTAACACCTTATAATTTAGTCGATTAATCTGTACAAAAACTGAAACAAGGTTTTAGCCTTTGTGCTAAGCTAAGCTAACCTGCCGTTGGCTGTCGCTTTATACTTGCAGTAAAGTGAATAAGAGCATTTCTCAAAGTGTTGAACTGCACCTTGTAGATGAACAGTGACAACATTTCGAAATGTCTAAAACAAATGATGCATTTACTGGTTTATTATCAGTCTGAATAATTTCAGCTATTAATGTTCTGCTTCTAAAAGCACAAAACCTATAATGATCTTGGCTGTGAAAACACAGCATCAGATTAATTGGAAATTCAAATGAATGTTTCACTGTCTGAAGCCTCCACCTGTCTGTTACCTGAAACGTCACCTCGTCGCAGAAGATGAACGTCTGCTCATCAAGTTGAATCAAGTCTTGCACTCGAAGGTGCTCGGGTGTTAACAAGGCAGCAGCTTGTGTGATTATTGCGGAAGATTTTCACCTGGTCTGAGCAAGACTTTTTAATTGAAACCAGAGGGAGAAAGAAAAGGAAAATCAATGACCTGCCAGGCATCAGCAGGGTGGGACTGGTTTTTGCTTACAGAAAGGTAAAGGATGGGTGCACTTATTATACACCCACCCCCACACTGACACATATATTCACACCCAGCATCACTGTGCTGACTGAGTTTTTTTTTTTTTTAATCACTGAAAAGTCTCACCTCCTTCCTCCTCCTCTCCACACTTTCCTTACAGAACTAATGAAGGTGTAGACAGCACATCCTACTGACACACTGCAAAATCTCCTCATTCCCTCCAACAGCATCCCTTTTCCTTTTCCCTCTACTGATCTCCATCCGCCTCCTTCCAGACTTGTTCCATCCTTTTATGGTTCTTCTTTGCATTCAGAAACAACACGAATGAAATGTTCAATTATGAATTGCTGGCACACAGATGCACCGAGCGAGGAGAGAAACTCACACAGCTGAGGACAAGGAGGAGTAAGAAGAAGAGAAGATACAAGACCAAAAAATACAGGAGACTCTTATGCGTCGCGACAGCTTGACTGAACTGGGTCATGCGTACTAGAAGCATTCTTCAAACACTAAACATCATCCAGCAAAACCCCCACCGGGAAGCCTTTAGCAGTGGGGAATCAGGTTATATGAGTACCACCAAGGCTGTGGAAGAGTGCTTACTGGATCAAGAATTTTGTGAGATGATGTTAGATTTATACAAAATTAAATTTTTGATTCAAGAATTAAATGCCCCTTTCAAAAAAACTGAAACTGAGTCATATTTGACTATAAAATGATTAGCCAGGCTCAGACATACACTTAACAATGTTTAACTTTTAACAGGATGCAATCGTTTACATACAGAGCCATCTTGATTAAGTAATACTCCAGTGTTCTGCTGGGAACCATGGAGACCCTGGACCCTTTCTGAAAGCTAAAAAAAAAAAAAACATATCTAACATCGTTTTATCACCTCGATACTTCATGAATTTTTCTGACTTAATAAGAATAGCTTATAAACATGATTCTGAACTGAATGTTATGGAAAATTATGCATTATATTTAAGTGGACTCTCAAGAGAATCCACCAGTAAAACATGCTTAAACACAATGCATTTATTTTATATAGGTTTTATATCTGTGATTAGAGTTTTGCACATAGAACAGTGAACGAGTTAATAAACCCAGTGTCAACAGAAAACAAGGTTTAAAATGGCTGGTCTAACAGTAGAGGGATGTCATGAGTTTCAAAACAAAAGCCGTGTATCTTCTGAGAAGTGCACTCAGAGGCCAAATTTTACAAAAGCAACTAAACATATGCCCATTTTAAGTTGTTATTGTTGTGGTACTTTCACCATGAAACCCTCAAGAGACTCTCAATACCACAATGATGAGTAACATTATGAAATAAAGCATTCATACCACGTTTTCAATTGTCCAGCAAAGAAAACTTTTTTTTAAAAAAAAGCTATAGTGAGGAGATGGGAGAGGACTGAGAGTCTTCTCTTACATGTTTATGATTTACACAATTTGTATATTCCTGACTTGCTTACTTGGGTTTGCACGGACAAACCAAAGTAAGCCAACCAAAGTATCAGGGTTGTCTGAAACTAGCTTCTTTGACATCACTGCCTGTCTGCTATTTTTTTCCAAGTTAATAAGCAGATGCTTATCAAATGACTAATGTCTCCCTCCATGTCAGTGCCACACATACTGTGTACTGTGCAGTCTGTCCTGGAATGTATAATTATTAAAGCCGACTGGTCATTGGGATGTGATGAGATTTTCAGCTCTATCACCCAGTCAGTTTCGTCGTCTACCCTTTCACAGTGTCACAGGGGAACAGGAGCTGCACGAGGGGGACAACTTTCCGACAGCTGCGCTGGAGCGTCGTGCCCTCTGAACTTCAGCCAGGGGTTAAAATACTGCAGTGTCCAAACTGTTCTTTTTTAGTATTGTCATGATACTGTAGATTAATACTATACTATTTTCAACTAAATGCCACAAAGTAAAATCAGAGAGGTTTATTCAAACGAGGGCTGCCACACCTGATTTTAGCACTGACATTTGTAAGGTTCTCTCCTCTCGCCAGAGGTAACATTTTCAAATTTCATGTTATGTCTGACCAACCATCCGAAATCCCAACATATAGTTTGCTATTATTAGAAGACTAAGAATATTCCCTTTTGTAAGCATTTTTCCTTCAAAAACAAGTTAAATGATTAATCTATTAACAAAATTGTTGGTTATTATTATTATTATTATTTTTTTTTTTTTGTAACGTCAGGTCTAATTAAATTGAATACCAATAAAAAAAAAACTTAAAAACTAACAGTACCACTCCAACAGAAAAACAGCAAACCCCACTGCACTGCAGATTTATAAACATGGACTTTTCAGTTGTTTGAGCCCCACAAACCAGTGTGGGTCAAAGGTCAAGGTCTGCATTGACAGGGCTGACACTGAAGAAGTTAAAGGCTGACCAGAAGATACTAACCCTCTTCACCAGCCACTGTAAAATGTGCCAGGTCAGCCTCCATCTCAGAAGGGCTTTAGCACTATAATCTGTGGCTGGTAAGTCCTGAGAGGTTTAAGCTCTCACAGTACGGGATGTTTTCATGAGATACTGCATGTGACTGTGTGTGAGTGTGTGTGTGAGTGTTCCTGTGTGCATGCATGCATGCATGTAGTGTTTGCACTAACTATTATCTTGCTATCATTAGGACTGCCAACTGTCAGGGATATTCAGAGTGAGGTTGTGAGTGTGTGGGTCATTAACTAGGCCATCTGAATGGATTTGAAAGGTCTTATCCAGCATTATGGGTGTTCGCAGAAAAAGAAAACAACATATATATGTATATACGTAGCCAGGATTTAGCCCTGTGCAATGTGTTCTTGTGGATATTGTCCTGCCTTAAATCCAGGGAGAAAGGGCCAGAAGAGACATGGCTGACAAATCTAATTTATATGAAGCAAGAGCAGTAATATCTACAGCTCAGCAATAAATCTTTGTCTTTCCCATGTCTTTCAGGCTAGCCTTAGAGCTGAGAGAAAGAAGCTCATTTGAGAAGTCATATAAAATCTGCAGCTGAATGGTGAATGGTCTCCATCCCCCTGCCAGTGATGATCATTGAATGATGATGCAAAATGACATTTCTAGAAAGTAGCTTTTACTCTTTGGTTGCAAGAGACTCAAAACAAAACCTGGCAATGTGTCACGTCTTCATTTGAAGGTGGCTTTTTCCTATAAGGAAATGAATTCTTTTTTACAGCCGTCTGAGAAATGTCTTGATGTACAAGTCATACAATTTTTACAACTTAATTGAGATACTATCACATTAAATTCCCCCACTGACTTTTAAAGCCCTTATTCCCCAGCAGATTATTGCCGTTGTTATAAACAGGCAAGAAAATGAAGACAGGCTATTAAAAGCTTGTATTTTCAGAAAAGAAGCCTGATTAAGATCCTGCAGGGTAGGAAATTCAGTCTGATCTGTTGCTGTTCAACACCCAGCTCTTATCAGGGAGAGCCCAGACTGACACATACACACAAGCACACAAACACTCAGATATACAAAAATACATTACAGTTGAACCAAGGCACAATGAGGAAATGTCAAAGTGTACACACTTGTGCAAATTAAACGAACTAATAAACCCAAAAGAAAATAACCTGCTGTGTTACTGTGATTTTGCCCAGGGTCAAACTAAGCAAAGTGTGTATGTGTATATATGTATGTGTGTGTGTGTGCGTGTGTGTGAAGGGCCTGAGGGAATCTTGCTGAAACTGGAGTCTTTTATGTGACCACAGCTTAATCTGCATTCCTATTGTTTAATCAGCTCCCACACCGCCGAGTGGGCTTCTAATGAGGTGTTGACTCTTTCACATCATCCCCCAATATATATACACACACACACACACACACACACACACACACACACACACACACACACACACACACACACACACAGGGGATCGGGAGGAGAGAGGGGACAATGCGCCCTCTCTAGCCCCTTGAGACACTAATATAGTTAATTAACTGTCTGAATTCTTACCATGGGTGTTTGGAAGACATCAACATGTGACAGCAGTCAAACTCTGTGTGTGTGTGTTTTTTTTTTTTTGGCTTACTGCAGTCGTGGCACTCTTTCAAACACACACTCAGAAGCTGTCTGGAACCTGTCAGTACAGCTTTTCGTATCATATTAACCCTACACAACACATAGCTCAAAGGAGGAAGTGTATCAGCATTACCATTTGTTACTGGCTAGCGTTCAGCTCATTGAAGGAAATCTTGTATGATCCATTATAGCTACACTTTTTCTTTGCTGATTCAGGGACTTACTGAATCAAGCCGAAATTAGGCTGGAAATACCATCTAGGTCCATTTCCTTCAGCGGTGCTATAGAGTGGTTTGGTGTGGCACTGAAACACACACATCTTAATAAAGGCACCCTCTGATTGATTCTGGGCTTTATGGACATTTGTTTTCATTTAAGTCACCCAGGTCACTCCGCTGTGTGGAGCCGGCATGCCACCGCTCATCAATAACGCTGAGTAACAGCCTGGGCCAGACTGTTGATCAAACTGGACTGTCCCCACTTTTTCTTTATGTTTTCTTGTGCTGGTACAGATGTAAGTGTTTGACCAAACATCATCCATTCACTCACAGGCAGCCACACCCTCACAATACCTGGCATGGTAATACTTACTAATATAGAACTTCATTGGCCTCATGTCTCTCATAACGCACCGTCTCACACATTATCCTGCAGGGACATAGAGCAGAGGGAGAGGGAAAGTGACAGTCAGAAAACAACACAGGGAAATAATACATTTACTTAAATAAAAAGACTGGTTAACACAGTTATATAACAGAGAAAAAAGGCACAGCTCACTTTGCTGAATCCAGTAAAAGCACAAATTCACCCTCTGATCAGTTGGTTATTTCAAGATGAAATGTTATTTATTTTTTGGCAAACTACAAAATATGATTTTCTACATCCCCCACAATGACTTTCAGCCACCATCAGTGACACATATTGAACTTGTTGCCGCTGGTTAATGACGGGAGTACTTTTTGGACATGTTGCAGATGCAGTTTATACTTTGAGGTGATGGCGAGAACAGTGGCAACGCCACATTAAGAACAAGAGCATGAGAGTCTTGTCTCACTCATTGTATTGTGGTCTATTAAAGGCTGCTTCTAGTGGGGAAGTCAGATGTCCCGCCTCATCTACAATGGATTTCTTCTGGTGGAGAAAGGGGACAGCAAACGGGGACATTCCTCAGGATCCAAACAGGGAGAAGGGAGAGGGGTTACTCTGGGGTGGGAGGCCTCTGAGGGGTCACACACAGGAATGTTCTAGCTCGCAGGTCATGTACTGTTACATTGTTCCCTCACCAGTATAATCCACATGTATGCACACAAGGCATGCTGGGAACAGACATGTAACATGCACTGTTTGGAAAGTCTACACCAGACAGAAAAGACTGGAAAGCTAACATGGTGACAGGAGAGCAAAAGGCAAAATCACGCATGGGGAGCAGAACAGCATGTTCACGTCAGTTTAGGCTTCAATGTTTGCTCAGGTTTATGTAAAAATAAACTTGTTTTTTCAGTCAGAATCAGCTTAAACATGCAAAACCGTCACATATCGACCCTATTTTTGACTTTTTACTGTCCTTTACTAATTATGTGTATCATCGATTATGCTGTGGTTATTTTGTTGATTGTATATAATGTCAGAAAATAGTGGAAAAGGACCATCAAAACTTTGTTAAGCAGACACGGGGAGTGGGCTAAAGAGGTCTGGTGAGCTCCCTTCTTTCAAACTCCACATCACCAGATTTCTTTGAGTTTCAAGCTTGTAGTCTTAAAGGCAGTTTATCAGATTTTGGGTGGTTTTCTCAGAAGCCACAAAAGGCTTTTTTACAGCACATGTGTTTCAGATGCTGTAGTAGCTCCCGTGACCTGTACACAGACTTTAACGTGTGAAGTCAGTGGAGTTCCCCTTTAACAGCACCTGATCTGAGGGCATGTGTCGTTTTCAGCACTTTTGGTTCCCTGATTTTTACAACAGAACCCTTTGAGTGAGTTATTATGAAATTAAAACTTCTCTTTGTGTGATTTCAAACCACTGGTAAACAAAGAAAATTGCAACAGCTTTTGGGGAATTGAGACATGAATGTGAAACAATTGTGCACCTGTCAAAGAAAAGCTAATGAGAGAATGATTTTTTGGGATGTGTAGAAAGCATGAAAAATGCAGGCTCACTGCTGTGATTAAGGCTTTCCTTAATACAAAGCTAAAAGAAGTTGGAAGTTGTTACACTTTGTATTACGTGAATGAGCCCACACCTATAAGAATCAACAGATCTTATCACTTTGTTATCTACAAAAGTGATAAGACCAACAACCACCAAAAAAAATGACAAAATATTTACTTTTTAGAGAGTAAAATCACTGCAGCCAACAAGTGGTTAGAGGGCGGAGTAGCTGCTGGGGCTCAGTGCTAATTTTCCACCCCTGACTGTAACTGTTATGGGGCTCTCACTGAGGAGCTGTCACTGTGTTTTAATTTGCATCGGAAATTCATGCAAGTGGGATATCAAGCTCTAAGTTATGTTAATTAAGTGACAGGAATGTGTACAGACACTCACCTCAGCTGGTGCTCTCGCAGGTTGGACAATGCCTCCATCCCATGGAGATAAGAGTAGACAATCTCCAGGTCCTGAGGAAGAAAAGCAAAAGTGTTTTCAGACACAAGAGCTTAGGTTGAAAAGTAAACAAGTATCCAAACAGGATGTTTACTTTTACTAGGATTTAATTAGAGGTGAAATGATAAGTTGATTATGCAGTTAGTCAAAGGACATAAAATTAACCTGCTACTATTTTGATTATCAATTAAACATGACACTGTTTTCTGGTCTCAGCTTCTCCAATAAAAATATTTATTGCCTTTCTTTGTTTTATATCATTGTAAAAAAAAAAAAAAAGACATTTGGGTTTTGGGCTGTTTGATTCAAGACAACAAAACAAGAGATGATGTCACCACAAAATTACATTTTTCACTATTTTCATTTTGTGGACTAAAAAAATAATCACTTTATCAATGAAATAATCAGCAGATTGTTCAATAATGAATATAACCATTAGTTTTAGCCCTACTTTCAATGTGGGGGCACAAAACTAAAACTGACCCTTGTCTGGGTTGTGATTCATTAACTCAACTGACCATTTAGTCTATAAAACATGAGACAATAATTAAAGAACTCATTTCCTTTTTCCCTGAATTGTATCTTCAGAATATATGTTAGGTCCAACCAAGAGTCTAAAACTCAAAGACATCAAATTTACATGGCACAAAACAAAAACAATTGGCAAATACTCAAATCTATAAACCAGTGAACTTAGACATTTTCCTTATTAAATAACTCACAATCAATTACAAGAATTATTTTTTTTGTTAGTTAAGCTATTTCTTATTCAACTGATCATTTCAACAATTCAAAACATGTTAAAACGCAGGCATGTCATGATTACGTATTCACATCGAGACTTAAATTGTTCAGAGGTTAAACTGGTTTCTCCTACAACAGAAAACATTTTACAAGGACAGTGACATTGATTTGTGTGAGTGAACACTGGAATAGAAAGCAATAAAGCACCTTGCAGTGAAAAAATAAAGGAACTACACTGCACAACTATAAACTCCCCATTCAATTACTTCATCAAGTGACCCAGTGAGCGACTCTCAGATTGTTTGGCCAGAGTCCAAGTCAGAGGTGAAACAAAGTGGCCCTCTCTGAGAGCTGGCAGCCCGCACAGCCACTCCACTGTCTATTGGTACACACTGGGGCACTGACCGTCTGTGTGTGTGTGTGTGTGTGTGTGTGTGTGTGTGTGTGTGTGTGTGTGTGTGTGTGTGTGTGTGTTGAGGCTACTGGGATGCCTTTGTCGGCAGCAACTGGATATAGATGTGGCGACGGTGGAGTGGAGGGACAACAGAGTCTCTGTGTTACGACCTCGTCAGACACACAATCGCACATATGAAACCACACAGAATGACTGCCCTGTCTTCGGGTTATGTTTGTGAGAGCAACAATCTAAAGCTTATTGGAAATTTTATGAAATGTTGACCACAACAGATGAATAAGACTGGTGGTGTCACAAAATGTCCATGTGAGTAGAGGATAAAATGTCAGAATCTCCCCAGTGTTTCTATGTAGGCCTGTCTATGATTTGAGAGGGAGAGAGAGAGACTACTACTTTCAATGAAAGACTACTCTTTGTTATCACTGTACTGGTCTGACTGGTTTGAGCTGGGGTGCCACTCAAATCAAAAGTCTGACCAAAGCGATTATTATTAGTTATACTGCTCTACAAATGAAACCCAACAAAACTCATGACCTCATGACTAACAAAATAAACAACCGCTAACATGCCACCACAAAGGTATGAGACAAAGAAGACACGTCCAAAATGTTCTGCCTGTTTACAAGGTCACAGCTAAATTCAAAGGCTCCCATTACAAACAAGTGTGCATGTCTTAAGTGGAGTGAAATTCGTCATCACCACATGTTATAAATAACCATGTGAACCTAACAGTCACCAAATGTGCAAGCCATTACCACAGACTATGAATTAATGTAAAAACTTTGTCATGAAACTACACTGTTTTTCTTTGGCTTTTAAGAAGTGGACACAGAAAGGAAACTGCATTGTCCTGAGGGCTGCCTGGCCCTGTTACATCACACAGTGTTATCCTCACTAACTAAATCCGTATGTTCAAAGTGTCCGTGGTCAGTGAAACACAATGAGCAGGAGCAGTCATTTAACAGAGGCAATGTTCTGACATCTACTGCCCCCTACTGGAGGACTGAGAAACCACAGTCTTGGCTAAGTGACAGATTTCTTCAGCTCTCAGTTATCTAAAGATGAGAGTGACAATTGGGGCAGCCAAGTTTAAAGAGTGAGATGTTCACAGCACATGTGCATATTTAACTTTGTGCAGAAGTGATCTCATTTGGTGCAGTGGCCCACTTGACTGACAAGTTTTTGTTGGTGCCAAAAAAAAGACAGAATGATCAACTTCAGAAAAACTTTAAAACGTGCTTGTATCTTACACTGTAATGTCAAATGTATTGTATCTTGTACCTTGCGGCCACAGTTTGTGCCACAAGGCAACAAACTAGAACGGCAGCGTGTCGTTGTGAATACCTTTCAATGACCTACAACATGCAGATGAACTGTGCTAACTGTAAAAGGAAGGACGAGATTAAACTTTACTTTAACTTCAGAAGAACTGAAGTATTAAATAACCCAGACAGAGAGGCACCACTAGGTGGCAGTGTTGCAATTTCTTTTTCCCCTGATCCCACAGTGACATCACAGTGAATAAAACAGCGCCACTCAAATGCAGCCTAACTGGGAGAAATATGCAAAACCATCAATTGTGGCTTCAGTCTCAAATATTTCAGATTGACTGTATGGAAAGAATGTAAAGGACCCCATCTTTTCCACTCCCTGGGCCCTACATTTTCCGGTCTGATTTTCTTTCTTACTGGCCTCCTTTCAGCCAGAGCCAAACACAATCACCACAAAGTGCACAGAGAGAGGATACATGAAAGTTTTAGGACACAGCCAGTAGAAACAAATTCAATGCAATCTTCTGTGTTTCTATTGATATATTTAAATCAATTTAATATTCAAAATATTACAGATCTTGCATGGACTTTAATTATTCACACAGCTCATTTTTAATGCTTTTTCCTCTTCCTACTGAGATCAAAACACAGGGTGTTTGATCTGTGCTTTCAACACCACTTCATGTTCGTTCCCAACTTTAGCTGAAAACTGGACCGAAAATCGCTCATAGCACAGAAACAGGAAGGAAGAAGATCTGACCGAGTGTACTGGGTAGTTTAAAGTAGGACATGCTGATGAAGGCTGCGTCCAGCCAAAATTCTGCTCATTGTGTGTGCTGAGTGAAAACAAAGCTTGTTCATTTTTTAAAAACTGCTGGCTTTTGGGCTTTTGGAGGGTAGCTCAAACTCCCAGGCCACACCATAACACCATCTAATCCCTCCCCCTTCCTTTTCCAAACTAATCCTTCCAGGAACACAGGTGGCCCCAACAAGAGGAGGAAAAACATACCAAGATGCTGTTCTTGATAAAACCTTGAGGACACTTTGAAGCTGGTTGCACAAAACTAGTCATGGCATTCCTTGCATACTAGTTACATACTGTCAATCGAACCACTTCCTCAGATATTTCCTTGCAGCACAGTATGTCATCACTTACACCTTCACTTATCAGACAGATGGTAGCAGTGCAATGCAGCCAAACGAGTGGAGGCATTTCCTCTCCAGAATACAAATTAAACAATAGCAGGCCTTGTCTTCACTGTTTGGGCCCTGAACACACACACACACACACACACACAAAGACACACAGACACACAGACACACAGACACACAGACACACACACACACACACACACACACACACACAGAGTGACCACAACGTCTTCCATTTTCCACCCATTATGTTGGGCCCCAGAGGGAGAGGGTGCAGTGTCAGGCTTGTTGGCAGCCTGCTGAGTGGCAAAGCACTCAGTGTGCAAAGGGAGGTCAAGGAAGTTGTGATGTTTTTCCCCACATTGTGTTAACTGAGACTTCGTAGGAAATAAAAGAGCCTAAAATTGCAGTGAAAACGAATACAGTTTCGAATGAAAAGATATCACTGTACAAAGACAGATCAGGGACACGGAATGATGGGAAAAGTTTGTATTTGCTGCATAGTTTTTAAATGTGTTTCTTTTAAAATTTAAAATGTAAAAAAAAAATTTTCACACTGCATTAAGTACAATACAGTAAGATTTTCTTGATTAATTAATAGTTTAAATACTCCATTTATAGACATGTTGCTGTCTGATATTCCTTTACCTCTAAGATATAGTGGCAAAAAAATATTTTCACTATTTTCTCAAATAATCATTTAATTGCTTTGTCTTGGATATGTCAGAGTAACTTATTTTGTTTGACCAACTCAAAACCCAAACATATTCAGTTAACTATAAAATATACATGGAGAAAAGAAAATCTTCACGTTTAGTAGAGATCAGTGTTCTATCAAAAATGAAAGAGATGCATGAACATTGTTATAGGCAATAATGTTATTTTAGTGCTTGTTTCAATTACTTCAGCAGCCCAGGGTCATCCAAAACTCAGGTTAGAAAACGCCTTTGCTTTTCTTATCTCTTAACACAACAGTGTCTGCTTGCCAGATAGGAAGCTTTCCTCTGGTCGGGCCCTCTCACTGTGGCACAAATGGCCAATCCATTTATTCATCTGGCTCTTGCTGAGTGCAGATAGCAGACCTCTGCATGCATCTATCAGCCACTGCAGACAAACATCAAAGAAAGGGGCTGCAACCTTTCAGAAACAATGGGACACTGTGGGAGAGATAAACAAAAGACTCAGGTAGAGAGGTGAAGGACATTTCTGGTGAGCCCAACAGCCTCCTCAGTATCTGATAGATCAGAGGTCTTCAACCTGTTCCTCAAAGGGCTGTGTGGCTGCGGGTTTTTGTTCCAACCAAGCAGCAGCAAGGTTGAAGACCTCTGTGATACATGTTCAGACACTAAATTTTCAACACATGCATGAGTCTAAAAATACATGCGTCACTAACATATCTTGTTTGGAAACTGGTATCAATGTCTGTCACTTTTCATTTGTACTGTCAAATTCTGTGGATAGAAATGAGCATCTGATCTGTTAATGAGAGCCAAGGGGCTGAGGTAGCAAACATCAGGTGGTGATGTTATGTTTTAATATGTAAGAGTGAGGTTTAAGTGTTATAAAGCCATAAAACCAGGCACATGATTGCTTTGTCAGCGATGTGCTGCCCTCACTGAGCCACCTATCAGAGTAAATCAATGATCGTGTCTTGTTTGTTGACAGTATTAACCACTCCAACCTCTTATCTAACTGCAGTCGAGGAAATCCTAGTGATCTCAAATACATGTTTGTTTCTATCTGGCTGAGCTGCAAAACATGTTCTTTTTACCTGAAAACATATCAATAGAGTTTTTTTTCTTCTTTTCTTCTGTTTCTTCAATTCAATTTGTCTCTCTATCTTGTCAGCCCTTGTGCCTATGAAAGGTCTTTGGGGACAATGATGTACTATACGTTTTTGTGGCCAAAGAGCAGGAATTTTCTTTTACTTTTTGTGGCCATCATAGCTTCATGTTGCATTTTGTGGTGACGTTTCAGATGCTGGAGTATACTTGTGGTTTTACCCTGTAGAGCTGCAAGTTTGTGCAAGTCAAATGTGACCCTTTCTTTGGTATGAAAACAACATTTCTACTAATACTATTACTACTACATTCCAGAACTTATTTATTCCTCCTCACCATCATTAACAAGGTCTTCTTCATTCTAAATTGATTGATTATTCAATTAATTGATAGAGTATGAAATTGAAGTTCTGAGAGCTCACCTGACAACTTTAACTATCTTGTTTAGTCCCACCAAGAGTCCAAGACATTCAACTTGACACTATGTGATTGTACAAATCAAACTCATGGTTTTAAAACAATTTATTTAGGGCTGCAATAAACAATTACTTATATGATAATGATTACTGATTCTTTTTTTTTTCTATAAACTGTCCAAACGTAGTGACATATGTTCATCATGAAACATTTTTCTCCCTGTATGTGTAAAACCAGAGAGTCTGTCTGCCAACTTCAGCTGAGGAGGCTGCTATTCTTATCAAACCGAGGGAAAGAGAGAAGAACGGAGAAAGGCAAAATGAGAGAGAGAAACCAGGGTGGTCGCCTACTGTGAGGCATATGTGCTTCTGTCAGCACTGCAAGGCAACTCGTAAAGAACCGAATGAGTTTTTCACAGAGTAACATCTCACTGGAAATCTGCCAAACCATAATCATTCCTTCTGTCCACCGTGCTGGTCAGAGGAGCCTGTGAGTCAAATGTGTAAGTTCAAATCTAACAAACTACAGAGAATGACTCACTCTCTGTCATCAGCGTTACAGTCTTGGGTTTGTACCAAAATGAGAACAGGACAGTGGAACAGGGAAGCGCTGACAAAGCGCACAAACCTTAGAAAGATCTCGACTTGCGATTGAAAAAAATGCACTTTAAAAAAAAAAAAAAAAAAAAAATCACTGCATTGCACTGCTGCGGTTTCTAATTTGCAAGAGGCTGCATCTTCCTACTAGTCCGCTCATTACACCAACCCTGTCTAAGATGCTTACGACCTTGATCCCTGGCAGTCAAAGAAGAAACGGCCGCTCTAATCACGGCACTTTGCACAGGGAGGATTTGTTGTCATTCTGTTTCAGAAAATAGCTGCAAAAACCACAAATTAATCCCCTGCAACTTGGGAGTGAGGACGACCTAGTTTTATAACAATTGCTCACTTGTCACTGCAGGGTGAGCTCTTCACTCCATACCTTCACCCTCTGAACTTTAGTGTGGCTGCTTCAAGGTTGGGATCAAACAACGAGGATGTGGTACGCAAAAACATCCCATTAGGGCAACATAACCCTGATAAAAGAAATTACATGATAATTTCTCTTTGAACTGCAAAACGTGAACTTTTGCATTTTCCACATTACCTTTTTTTCAGTGGTTAGCACAAAAGAAAATACTAATGCCCAAGTTCTTCTTCATTTTAAAGCAAACCGAAACAGCTTGTCAAAAATGTTGGCTCCTGTCGCTTGGAAATGTATTCACTCATTAATTGTGCAGCCCACACAACACGGCGTGATGCTCAGCATTCCTTTGAAGTTTTGACCTTTTCCCAGGTTGGCCTTTCATTTCATTCAGAGATGTGTTGGTATTCATGGATCCTGTTACCGTGACAGTGGAAGGGCTCTCTTGTGTGTCAAGACGGGGTGAATACAAAGTGCTTGCATTCCTCGGATGACACTGGCTAGATAATGTCTCAGTGTCCACACAACTAACTGACACACAGAGACACATATAAGGCCTTAATTGGCCATCTCAAGCTGAACAGCAGACAACATCTGGAGAATCAGGCTATTTCGCACGTGAAGCACACAACCGGACACAACTGTGTTAGATCCATTCTCACCTACTGGAAATTTGCTGTTAGTTTCAGACAAGGGGCGGTGCCTTGGTGGAGCGTGCAGGGGGGCAGGACATCATGCAAAAGCAAAAAGCAGTTTTATTCACAGCACATCTCCAGTCAGACATTCTTCTTCACCCTCGGATGTTTGTATTCTTCCAGTTCGCACCAGTCATCAATGTACCCACTCGCTTCCTGTGAATTCTCCATACAATGACCTGCCCTATTAACACATGGGCTCAACTGGACATGACATAGACTTTGTGCTAGCAAGCTAACAGGGTAAAGTCTGTTTAAGGTCTAGTTCAACTGATTTGGACATTTGTGTTCTCACATAGAGATCCTAGATACATTCAGGGTTGCTGTGCATGTGTGAAAGGATTGTCAGTTGTGCCTCCCACCCCCCACTGCTCACTAACCTATAGAAGGTACTATATAGCATATCAAGTGGAGGAGCCATATGGGTCAGCTAGGATCCTGCTGGGACACTAACAGTCTTAAAAGATACTAGGGTTGCAACTAACCACTATTTTGATTATCAGTTAATCTGATAATTAATTATATTGATAAAGTGAATAATTGTTTGGTCCCTAAAACCTAAGAAAATAATGAAAAAACACAATTTCTTACAATCATAATTTCTTAAAGCCCAACCAGATCCCTTCAAATACCTCGTTTTGTTTGAAAGCAACATCCCAAGACCAAGAGATCACTGTCACACGTAACAAAAATGGAGGAGGGCATTTTTACTACTAATTTTGACATTTTATAGACCTCAACAATGAAACATCAACAATGAAAATCATTAGTTGCAGCCCCAATTTACACAACAGTCCATCAAAGCACACTGTCTCTCTGGTCTTACTGAGGTTCATTAGTTAAACAGCTAAATGTCATCTCCATTATAAAACAAGCACCAAGTCAGTAAAATCCTTCAGTGAATTTTTTTTAGATTGTCCACACCGGACTTTAATGTGGCGTTGCATAAAATGAAATGTCAGTCTCATCAATGTCTGGCTGTCTAATAAAAAGCATGTGTCTGCATCAGAGACTGAATAATGATTTAAAGCAAGTGTTGGAGCATAATGAGGTGGACAGAGCTGCTGTGTGAGGAGGTAAACAGCCTGTAGCTGTGTAACGAGGTAAACAGACCACTGGGAGTCAGACAGCCAGTGTTGAAGGTTGGAAGGTCATGTTGCCTACGGTGCAGTATCCGTTAATGGCAATATATTGCATTATATTGTCTGCTCAGCACAAACGCCGCAGAATGTCTGTGTCAGTGTGCCAAGTGGGACTGAGGAGGACCGCCTCCCTGGAGCAGACAAAACAGCAGCGAAGGCAGTTTATTCCAAAATGTGCACGACATTCATCATGCACCTCAGAGGCAGCGGTATGATGCTCCATGGGTGCTGCTGTGCGCAAGTCTGCCTCTTTGTTAATGTGTGTGAGCGCATGTGTGCATTCCCTTGCCTTTGTTTGTACATTCCCTGTGTTAACAGGGTGGCCAGCAGCTGTCCTTGAATCTCTATTGACAGAGAGTGTGAGATCTGCTGGGTATTTTTATCCATTAGCCTGTGCGAGAGAGCAGGTGGAGGCTTTGCGGGCTACAACAAGGTCACACAGTGACGAGCGCTGCTACGCCGCTATCTGTGGCTGTTCTGGTCAGACGTTGAGGTCGAGTGTCTGTCTTACAAAGACTCAGCGTGTGATGACAGCAACTGAGTCACTGGCAGAATAGATGAGTTCATTACTTAAACACCTCATTCATTCATTGGGGGAAAAAATATAACCTCAAAAGACTTCAAAAAATAAATGGATCCAGACAAAGAATATCTCAGAATGATGAAGAAGAATATGCATTAACACTTTTCTTTAAATGTCCTTCATGTTCTGCCACCGGGACTAAATTAAAACCATGTGCCACCTGAATGAAGTTGGCACATACTACACAAAGCTAATTAGCTGTCTTATTAACATTAAGCACTTGGTGTTAACTCAACAGGTTAAGCTAGCAGAGCACATGGCCCTTTCCTTCTTCCTCTCTGCCTTGGATGCTGAATTAAGTACTGGACAAACAATTACACTTGCTGCTGCCACCTGTTCAGACATGTTTAAGAAGAAGATAGGACTCTTCTTTGTTTACACAAAGGCGTCTAACTATTCCAACCATTTTCCGTTTTCACTTATTACACCAGCTTGATGGAATTTATTGAATAGAATTAAACCTATGAATGATGGAGGGTGGCTAAAGTGGCTGTCGGAGCAGAACAACTCTGCAGTTGCAGACAAAATTTAAATGCACTTGGAAGCTGCTGTTTATTTCCCACCATGGTCAGGCAGCTGGTGGACATGGTGACTGGCTGGAACAGGAATCAGGGAGGCATGTGAATGAGCTTAACAGCACCTACTTGAGCTGCCTGCCAGTATAAAGCCCTCAAGAACTAAAATGCATTCTGTCCCTCGAAGCATACAAATCAGATGCATGCTGGACTGCACAAGAAGGAGCAGATAGTGATAGCAGTTTTATTACAAGCTTTATTGTACAACAATGCAAGAAAATGTTCACTAAAAAATCAAATATGGGCATGTTCCATAGAAAGCCATCAAATTTGTCTGAGCAGAAAGCATGTCAAAATGGATGCTAAGGGCTCACTGACCTCTCGAACCCATCTGCTTTGATCAGTGCTGCAGCCAGATGTAGGGTTGTAAGTGTGTGCAAATGTCCCCGCACATCAAAAAACAGAACTGTGCAGTCAACGCTCTAGCAATGATTTCTAAAGATAAGGGTTATGTTGTACAAAGCATCAGCTTGATCACCATTGTGACATGTCAAGATATGTCTTACAGTGTAAATAACGCGTTGAGAGTAACTTAGTGCTGCAGCTCACTATCTCACTCTGATGCCTCCATGATAGCAAACCAGCAGTAACTAACAAAAACAACTTTTTATTTATTTATTTTTTTTACAGGATGTTTCATGATGTTCACGTTTTAATTACTTTTAGCAAAACAGCAATTGAAGAAAAAAGCTGAATTATTTTAAATAGCTACATTTTCAACAAATACCAGATATCAGCAAACTGGAAAGGCACTTATTCCAGTGGATGTGTTGCCAGCACAGCTGCATGATCCTAGAGAACAAAAATGGAGTCTAAAACAAATTCACATAATTTAAACAACCATCCAACTGAGACTCATATGTGGCAATCAAAAATGAATTCCAATAATATAGTTACTGAGACATTATGTCATCCTGACACTAATAATGTAAAGAAACTCATGAAAAATCTCTGTACTGCCCAGAGCAAGAATTAAAAAATAAATAAAAAATACTTTATCTGAGGTGGGGAGTTGCTCCAAGTTACAAGGTAAGAGAGGAAATAATTTATGAGGAAAACATGGAAGTAGCTTGGTGTCAGCATTAAGGAAGAACTGCACTGTTCACAGTACAAGTGGTGTGTATTTCATTAATTTAATAACCACTTTCAGTATGATTTATACCAAGAACCGCACAAAGTTAGAAAGGGTAGTTTCTTGTGTTGTGCATGTACTGATTACTAATTCAGAATCTGCAGTAAACAAAGCAAGGACACGATAACGGACTGTTGTCCTTGAGGGTAAGAACAAGACAGGCTGTCCTGTCACTGCATCACTCTGGTTCTGTTTTACTATTATCCACACAGCATTAGTCAAATAAGATGCAGGATCTCAGAGATCTAATTAGCACCGAATAATATTTTCTGACTCAGTCGCACCCCCATAATACCAGTGTACTAACTATGTCAGTTCAAGATATCACCAGATTAACAAGAATAAATTAAAGATCTGTGATTGGACTACACACAGTGTTTCATGGGAAAAACAAAGTTAAATACAAGCTCCGATAGAACTGGTGCTGAACTGTTAGGACTTGCAGTGTGACCTGGTCACAACTGATCAGTAAAACATGTTTTTCAACTGCCACTATTATTTCGCAAAACAATGCAGGTTTGCACCACTTCGTGAGAACAACCTCTTATACAAAAAGACTTAACAGTACATGCAGAATTGCAGGATCCACTTTGAGGAAATCCTGAGGTGAAAAGTTCAGCTATTGAGTTTCTTCTCTTCACATTTTTCTCCAGCTGCTTTATGCAACTTTATATGCTGTCAAGATATATAAGAAATATATAAGCAACATCCAATCTGCAGCCTCTTGACACAGTCTGTGACTACAGTTTTGCACCACGACTGCTACTCTCACTGCAGCCTCATTCAGAGTCAACTGCTGTACCAAATTATAAACACAACCTCAGCACACATACTGCATCTTCTTACTTTAGGTCTGTACAATTAATAAGGAAAATTCAATCCCATGTTGGAATCTCAGTTTAGAAAGTGAAATGATGCAGTTCCAACAGACCAAAAATTTGTCCCTGGGGACAAATAAAGTTCTCTGAATCTGAATCTGAAAACATGGCTGTAAAAGGTGTACACAGTATACAGAGCACCAGCAATTTTCATTATTGATTAATCATGAAAGTCATTTTTCAATGAAAAGGTGAACATCTGATGTCACCAGGCTCTCAAATGTTGACACTTGTTGTTCTTTCTTGTGATTACATTATAGCAAAATAAACACGCAGCCCTAACCACAACAATGGCTCAATGTGGACTCAATGGTGGACTCTGACCAATACTGGACACAAAGGGATCTCTCAGCCCTGTTACTGAACCTCATCGTAGCAGGTCTGTACCCGGGAACAAAGCCAACTGTCCAGCCAAATGAAACCCGCTCCATCTCGCTCAAACAAAGGCCTCAAAGAGGAGCCGTGCAATCATCACAAAGTTACGCAACATCATATAAAGATCAATTCATGAGCGCTCAAAGCAAAAGCAAGGAGAGATGGGGTAGGCTGGATAAAATGGGATGGGGATGTGCTTTAATCTTCCCTGGGCAAATGGCTTGCTTGGTGGCCTAAATGATCCAAAAACGCTTCGTTCCAGCTTTCCCCCCTTTCTTCTGTCCAATTAACTTGACACAAATAGAAGCCAAAGGCTGGAGGAGAGTTACTAATGAAATCCCCAGAGTTCCACAATGGGAGAAAAATAACACAATTCCCAACTCTGCCTTTGCAGTGACTGCATTCATTTGGTCGGTTTTCTAAACTGTAGAGCAATTAATCCCAAAACTCCCCCCCTGCTGCATTTGAAATATTTATGGAATTCAATAATCAATCTTTTAAATCTGTGCTGCTTTCTCCTATGGCCTTCTGCAGAAAGTAATTCCAGCATTACAATGCCCCTCTGGCCGCTGGTTGCTAGGGAACAACTGGAGAAACTCTTTCACCAAAAGGACCGCTTTCACACGAGCCAGATTTCTCTTTTTGGCCCCCAAGGCCACAAACACACTCGGGTCATCAGAGGGACATTAGAGTCTGTTTGTTTGTTTGTTTGTTTGTAAGAAATCTTACATAAAATCTCATGTGCTGTTGTTAGGGAGCATCTCTTGTAGATGTTGCAGAATAAGAGGATCTGTTTGCATAGGTATCACTTTAAAACAACACCCATGTAAGAGAACATTCATATAATGTTAACATGAGTTTTAATCAGACAGCCTTTGCAGACTTTTCACCCTTTTAGAGCACAATTTGCTTAAATGGAGTTTTGTTCTACGTTTTTGGACCGAAACCTCTGGACATCCCTTTTTTTGACAATTAAACTGTAACTCAATAACAAAAAATTTACCCAGTAACACCAATTCTTAATTATACTGAATACTGAATATTGAAATACCAATTGCTGAAAGTCCTTTAAAAAATACAATAATACTGCATTACACATGTAATGTACCTGCAAGTGCCACATGGTACGAAACATAAACACTGAAGCAAGAGTGACTGTGGCTCAAAATTCACCACATGAAAATGTGTATGAATGATACTAAATACTAATTAGTTCAATAAATATACCTTGCTGTTTTCAATTTGGCAATCTGGTGCACTGAATTCCTAAATTAATTTTAAATGCAACCTTGGCAGTGCCAGGGGTCTCATGTTTGGAGTGTTTCCAGAGGGTCTCTGAGCTGCAGGACTAGAACAGCATGTTCCCTCTGAGCTGGTAGAAAGCCAGCAGCGTTGCCTTTATTAGTAGCTAGACGACATTGTCATCTATGCTCTTTCATGGTTTGTTATCACAATGGGGTCTAGCGCCTGCCTGTGTTAGGTGTGACTCCTCACCTTTTTATCTCAAAGGCTGTGATTGTCACACTTTAGACCTTCAATGCAAAGGCGACAATGACAGTGTTGTTTCTAAAAGCCGGTAAATAAAAGGCAACAATTTGGTTATTGTGAGCTGATGGTGTATCTGGTCAGCTGCCAGTTCAAAGAGATAGCGATGCTGTGAGAACCGCTTAAGCATATAGGGCCAGCTATGTCTCCTGTGTAAAGATCATGTATAATAACTAACTACAAGCTTGAACCACACATGAGGGTCAATTCCTGCAACCCTGCTCAGGATTTAACAGTTGCACTGCTCATAGTTTTCTTCTGTTTATCATCTGCACCACATTGGTGCACACAGCCCGCCTAGTCTTGAATGGAAGTTTCCTGTTTACAGAGTTGCCTTATGATCCCACCCAAGGCCTTTCACTTCACTCAAGACTGAAATAGGCCTCAGCTCTAGATGGATGGGGATTTCAGGCTATATCCTGAGGATGTTTTACAAAAGAAACTCAGTGAACCATTGTGATCTTTTAGGACTTCAGTCACAAGTTAAGGTTTTCCCTTTCCTTGGCATCACTTAAGCTAGTAAAAAAATAGAATGCTTCAGATGTTGTCTTTTTCCATTTCATTTCATTCTCTTTGGATTTTATCTTCTATTGATTCTTAACATTTGTTGCATAAAATTCATTGCATATTTATGATTTGGAATTTTTTCAGATAAATAAACCATATAAAGCATTTTAAAAATACATGATGATAATGCTGAAAACAGGGTTGCATAACTTGAATGCCCATGAAAGCCCATGAAAAGCTGCAATATATGGTTTTAACAGGTAAACTATGATTTGTATTTTTTTTCCTTGAATCATATATATTGAAGTTCATATTTATCATATTTATTGAAGTTGCGTCATATAGAAAGTATATCTATCTATCTATCTATCTATCTATCTATCTATCTATCTATCTATCTATCTATCTATCTATCTATATGACTCAACTTCAATAAAAATGTAGAATACTACCTTACACTGTAAATGCTCTGATATATGGAATTAGTCATATCAGTGAATATGATATGCTTATGTATCTGCTCTTCTTCTTGGTTCTCTAATTGCAATTATCAACCACCTTTTCATACATTGCTCTATATAATTAAGCTTCAACTGCAGTTGGTACAGTTTAGCTAAAACAGCTATTCCCAGTGCAACGATAATTGGTGTGATCTTAACTGTTCTTGACAAGCAGAAGCTGGCTGTAACAGGGAGTCATTGTGTTGGGTCCACACCACACTTGCTGCTAAATTCAAAGTGCCCATGCCTATAGGGAAGCATGCCTGAGTGGCCTGCATCTTTCCCTCCAATTATAATCAAATACAGTCTTCATTTAGTGCAATAATAACACAGCCGCAGGCAGTCGGACCTACACACGAGGGCAGTACAACTAAAGCATCACAGCCACATATTTCAACTAACACAACAAGCTCTTTAAATGCAGAGTTAAATATACTCCAGAACATGGCACAAAGGACACAGTCACAAAGTAATCACAAAGTTATGTTTTCAGAAAGCATGCATTAAACCAATTAGTCAAACTGCTTAATAACTGTTGAAATTTGTTTGAACAAGCATGTCAATCTTTCTTTGTATATCAGCCAGACTCACTTGTAGTATTCTGTATGACTGTATATCATTATGACTGGGTGATAAAAGTATGGGCTTACAAAACAACTACAAACCAGGAACAACAAACCATATTGAGCACTTCTGAGGTCATGTTTGTTTCACAGTGTTGCAGTGGTATTTTTTTCCCCACTATCCCTGACTACAAACTGAATTTCTTCCTTATAGCTGAATAATGTAGATGAAATCTCAGTAGAAATCTTAGCAGACTTTTGCAAAGAGATAAATAATAAATGTAACAAATGTAAATTTAGTATTTTCAAATGGTAGAAATATGTTCACATCATCAGCCATTATTCTCTGCCCCCGGTTCAATCATTTCTCATCATCTCAAGTTTTCACTGCACACATATGCAGCAGTGTCTGACTAATCAGCTGTGATGAGCAACGCTTTACAATTATTCACTCTTGATACAGAATCACATTAACTGTATGTGTGATACAGCGCTGAAAATGCTCGGACAGGGTTGAGGTTTCACAGTAAATGAACATGCAGGACCATCAGGATTCTGTCATTGTGACTGGTCGGTGTCCATTGTGTTGTGCTGTACACTTCAGACTTCGCCACCTTTGCTCAACATTATTTCCCTTTGAGAGTGTAACGTGCGGCCTTTTCCCGTGAATGTTTGCTTACAAACAGAACAGAGGGACTAGCCAAATTACACAATCGCAAATAAGCAAATACTGCTTTAAGAAGATTGTACAAGCATTAGCCTCTCAGAAGAACTGCTAATGTGGCATTATGTAAGCCTATTTTTGATACTTGGTCTTTGCTACATCAAGGCTACATAACACATAAGGAGATCTGTATTCTAGTCATGGCAAAAATGATTAATGAAAATGGTTTGGTCTCAGCAGGAGAGGTTTAAGTGCGAAGAAAATACAGGGCCATATGGGAAAACGTCTGGCAGCGGATGGCTGTTTAAGGTCAACCGAGGCAAGTGTCAATTAGCCCGGTCAAGGTCTGAGGTGCAGATGAGCTTATGCTCTTTGATAAATAATGCTGAGATGTAACTTTAACTGTAAATTTTATAGAGAAATTATTGCTGGAACAGTGTGAGAAAAGCATACAAAAGAGTGAAATGTATGTCGACTGGGCTGCAAGGGGATTGTTGCATCACCGCAGTAAATGTGTTCCCAGAGGGAAGATCCTAAAAAAAAAATCTGGGTGCACTCACAAGATCACTGGTCCTGATAGTCTCTACTGGCACCCAAGCGATGTGGACTCAGAGCCGTTAGAAAGAAAATGTAATCGGTGGTTCAGTTCAAGCAAGCTAAGATAATTATCCCCTTCTTCCCAAAAGCAGGAAGCAGTGAAACTGTCAAACATTCCAGTAAGAATCAGATTACCTTGAGACCTTCGTAATGAACGGACATTTTCCCTGATGGGCAACGGAGGGTCGAAGAGTTGGAAACGTGACCAACCACAGGTTAGACAAACCCTCAGGGACCAATTACAAAGATAAGGTTTCAACAAGACAGATATCTTACACCAATCCACTCCATTGCACACAGGAAGTGGAACAAACGTATTCCTAATCGTTGATTTATAAATGGAGAAAACAATGTTGTGAGGAGGCTTTCTTCCCCCCACTTTTCCAGCTTTCTATTCAGGCCAATCACTACCCCTCATATTCCTGCTGGCAGAACTCAAGGACTGCCAGAGCAGCAGTTTTCACTTGTGACAACAACATCCATTAGCAAAGACAGCTGTTTTTGCTCATACTAGTGTTGTAATGAATCACCTCTTTTAGCTCACATGGCAAGTAATCACCTGCCTACCACGAGCACACTTGTTAATAAACCACAGTTTGCATGAGGCATGACAGGCCACATTAAGATCAGACGCCCCTCCAGAAAACAGTGTAATGACTCACCATCTGGGCCTGACACTGACTAGAAGGTCTTTACAAAAGAATGTAAAATTAGCCAATAGGTCAACGGAGTCTTGGCTGAATGATGTGACTTATCACAAAAAAGTTCCTTCTCTTCACCCTCCTAACCTGCACTCTTTACACAGTTTCACTTTACATTCTTCTTGCCCTCATCTACACCACAATGTGTATTTCTTTACACTAGAAAGGGGCTTACTTCCGCTACACACATACAGACACACAACTGGCTGGTGGAAGAAGATTAACTTTATTGCTTCAGTGTTATTGGCTTTAAGAGTGGCACTTGACTAACGTTTGCAGGAAGCAGTGGGAATTATGTAGTTTGTGTTTTAAAAAAAAAAAAAATCACTGATGATTGTATTTCATCATGTAGATAAAAGAAATTAAGAAAAACATTGTTATCATCCCTCAGAGATTAGCAACAAACAGCTCTAATAAGACAATGTAGAGCTGAAACAATTCGTCAATTACTTATTATTAGTCAACAAAAAATGCATGCAAAAATTGCATCTGCAACTATTTTGACAATTAAATAATTGTTATTGTCATGTTCAAGCAAAAAGGATAAATATTCTAGCCCTAACTATATGGTTGTTAGTCTGGGGCTGCAACATGTGGCATTTGCTATATCTTGATAAAAGAACACAGATCACTTGTTCTTCTATCCAACTCAGATTCTTTACCAAACCTTGAACATAATTAGCCTTGTACTGCCTGACATTCCTCATGACTAACTACATGTACTGAGGGAGACTGGTCTTGGTAAGGGCAGAGTAAAATACAAAAAACAAAAAAAAAAACCCACCAGAATAATACTCACTTTCTTTAGACTGTCATGTTCCTTTTATAAATCTGTTGTCCTAAGTAAGTAAGTAAGTTTAATTTCAATCTACGGAAAATGTAGACAATATAGTGTTAATTTCACCCTCTTTCCTCCCAATTGTCAGGACTGAAAACATAAACTATGCAGAAAAAGCTGTAAGCACGTGCAGCCAAATTCATGCATGAATCTCCAAATTAAAATCTCTGAAGACAATAGCATTATACATTTTTATAAATGCAACCCTGCCAAAAATGTTGCCCTGGTCTTGACCCTGTTTATGCAACAGCAAACATCTTTAAGTACCATTGTTACAAATACTGTAAACAAGTATTAGCTGCTTGGTGAACCCGTATACTGGGATTTAGAGATCTCTAATCACACAAATTAATCAGCTCTCCATCTGATCCACGTCATGTCTGAGCAGTTCACCAAGAAGGAGGATTATACAGCAGATTATACACCAGAGTGAGGCTAAAAGCAAACTCACTAAACAAAGTCTGGTAGCTGTTTACGTGAACGACATTACAACCACTACAGACGAAAGAATAATTTCCTATAACTGTATATAAATAAATATAAAGTGCTTCAGCTAAGTAACATTCAGTGTCACTACAATAAAGAGTGAAGTGACATTTTGTGGATTTAGGCATTGCCTAATGAACTTTGAAAAAGAAGCATATCAGTCTTTTCTGTAATGTATGTGTCACTTTATCCAAATGCTGGAATTTCCAAAATCTCATCTAGGAATGAAGCTCTTAATGACAGCCTCAGCAAGTAGCGTAACTCAATAGCAGTCATGTAAATATTGCACGTCAGAAACGGTTTATTCTTTAATCTCTTCAAGCAGCCGTGTGGGTCTCGGGCTAAGTTATGTAAAGATTGTGGTCGCTCAGTGGCATGAGGTCTATTGCCTTCTGCTGTGAAGGCCAATGGAATTTCTGGAGCCTTGACTCCAGAGCTGTTTTTCTTTGCTTTAAAAATATCTCTAGGAATGCGAACATAAGGAATTGAAACATGCCTTTGACATGTGTAATTCAGTTGCAACAAATGTACAGTGTGACCCTAAAGGGAACATCCCAACCTACTTGACAACATAAAATGAGATTTATAACCAAATTCCACACTATAGGTTCAGACGTTTTGCATTAAAGAAAAAAAAAAAGAAAAGAAATGTGCAACCCTGGAGATCAAAGCAATGCCTGTATCAATGACAGAACCTGGAGTGAGCCCTCACAGATCCAGAATTAAAAGACCAGAAAATAAAAGTACAACAAAGAGAAGACTGCAGAGAAAGCATCTCACAAGTCAGCATGGGGTCTCTCGATAAACATTTTAGAAACTGTTTTACTTTTACTTCCTCTCACCCTGTATTATTGTAAGAAAAACACTGATATGATTCTGCTGAGGGATATCAAAGATGCTTTTGCAACCTCTGCAAAACGAACACCTTTTTTCACATGCACCTCCTGAGGAAAAACCTGCCTCGAACACTGTCAAAAGTCTTTTCTTGGCACTAAAAACTGAGTCGGGCTGCTGACTCAGTTTTTGTACCACAGTGATCCCTGACCTCATGTTACTGAAAAAAGAGAGCACTGGTATCGGATTTGTACTGTATTATACCTTGATTTGGTCGAGACAGAATGTTGGATCAGTGCATCCTTTCTTTCTAACACTGGTAGGTATTTTACAATCCTCTTAAAAATAAACTGTAAATTGTAGGTACTGGCGTCAGCCTCTGAGAATCTATCTGGACTCATCATATGCTGCATCACCACTCATGCATTCATACAGAGAGAAATCTGCTGCACAACAGACAAAGCTGTCTGCTGTCTCAGTGGCCTCAAAGGACCAGAATGCAGTGCAGCCACATGTCACACCCTTGCAGATCTGTCTTTGGAGAACAGCCAAGCAGGGAACATAATTTCTCTCATATTTTTCTCAAAATAAAAATTATCGACTTGTACACAGAAAATCACTACCTGAAGCAAAAGTACACCAAACCAGCTGCACAAACACAAAAAGTCAACTACTTCACACATTATCGCACATGAAATGCAATCATTATCACTGATTAATAGGAGACAATCATAAGGAGTATCTCAGACATTAGTATCCACCTACCTTAGTCATAGGCAAATAAAAAAATATCCGTGCACCCATAAAAGCATATATACTGTTACACAATGATAAAGAGCTTTAGCTTGGTTCTCTAAATGATGTTTCAAGGGGTGAAAGCCACAGCATTTTTAACGTACTTCAATCTCAGCGGTGCATTCAAACAAACTACACTGGACTGGTCTTTTCATTATTAGATTTAAGGGAGTAACGAGCACACACTACTGCACAAACATCCTGGTGTATTCCAGTAAGGTTTGACAGGTTACAGTGTCTGGAATGCGAATGTTTTCTGGCTTGTAGTCAAGCACGATATCAGACAATGAAACTGTAAATCCACCATAAATGCTGTCTTCCTGTAGTGAAGAGGTCTATTTGTTTGATTTAAGATTAGACCTTTTCATCAGCTGCTCCCCGTACAGTCATAACACTAAAGAATCAGTGCTTTTAATACAATAATCAATAGCTTTTATGAGTCCACTGATGAGTAGTCTGACCATATTTTAATGCTATCACAATATAATGAAAAAAGTCTGATGTGGAATTAAAAGCATGATTCGGATGAGCCAATCAGAAGTCATACTGGCACTCTGTGTGGGAATTGTGCATTTGTTTCTTCCTTCCCTTCCTGAAATCCTCCCCTGTATTTAAACTGGGAGGAATACGTCACGGTGACCGCGGTGTGTGTAACCACTTCAGTCTGCACCCAGCCTCCACTTTCAACACAAGAATAACATGTGACATCACTTTACTTCTACAGGGTTAGCGCCGCACAAGAGCACAAACAAATGCCAAGCCAAGCAGCACCTAAATTTACAGGATGGAGTTTTGAAGAATCAGAAAACCCTGTGTTGCCTGGGAAAACACACCGTTGTGACTCCAAGTAAGGGAAAAAAAACGGTTGCTACAGAAGTCCGTCCTACTTTTTGAGCCGCTGATTGGGAGGGTTTTTAAAATAGATGTTCACATGCTTCTGACGTGCTGACCGAAATAGGAAAACAGTTACCAACACCCAGTTTCAGAAAATAAAAACAGCTTTGGGGGGTGTGGGGGGTGGGTGGGGTGCTGTTGTCAAGACATTCTTCCTGCTCAAGTTCAAAAAGCATCCTGACGCTTTTCCTCTTCTCGATTGTGCTGAGCAGGATGCTGAGAGAGAGAGAGGGCAGCTTTGTGCTCAAGTGTCACTTTACAACTTGTAGCAACTGTTTCCTGTACAGGTTGGTTTTCAGCTATACTTTGCTAGGTAGTTACATTTGACTATAAAGGTATAGTAATGTAACTACAACCAACATTTTAAATAAAATGTGTTGCATAATATATTGTTAATAGGCTGATATTCTATTTTCTACAATTTAAACGTGATACAGTATTACACAAAATTAAATGTTCTTCATATATATGAATGTTCGTGTACAAAGATTTAAAATCACAGGGCTGAATGCTTTAATCAAACAGCTCTGCACCATTTATATACTGCAATTTCTTTGCCAGAGTATAAACTGCAGGTCTTTGGTAATGTCCTGTCCATTTTCAAACTCATTTCAAAGTAAATACTCTTCTCCATTAAATCATAAAAAAAAAAACTACTTACTGTATTTTTGTACATAGCAGATTTCTTTCATGCCATAATCATTCTACAAACATAGGAATATTTCCATTGTTGAATTATTTAAAGTAATGTTGAGTAATGTCCAGCTAACGATGTAAATATAACATTTAATTTATTCAAGTCATACGAGTCATGAATGTCCACTAAATGCATTTGTTTTCTCCCTTGTCCACGTACTGCAAATCAGTGCTGATCTCTTGCCTAGGTTCAGACCATGTGGAAACAATGTAAAGTAGGCAGCTTGTCCTTCCAGCTATGAAGCTGCAAAGCAGGGTCACGGCAGACGGAGGACTGTTGTTTGTGACTTTCAGGTTTGCCACCTGGCTAAACAAGAGGACAAATGTCTGTCCTCAGTCCAGCTACTTGTTGAAAATATACAGCGCGGAGAAAGCAGAAGTGGAAGAAGAATCTGTGCACCATGGAGGGCCAGGTGCAAGACGATTTTTGTTCCTGTAAGGCTACAGAAAGTGATTTCCCTCATTACTTCCTGAATGGTTGATGCAGTCTCAGTTTCACAGTCTTGGTCCTTCATGACACACAGTTGAACGATTAGATAAAGAGATGGATGCTGCATCAAAATATACAGTTCACAGCGGTTGAGTTCAGTACAGTTCAACACCTTTGTGGAACTGTACAAGTTAAAAGCTATTTGTAGAGCAGAGCCCTGAGCATGCAAATGGCTCTAGATCTGAAATACTGCAGCTTATCCCTTTACTAAAACTTATGTTTTAAGCTCAAAAATGATACAAGCACGTTGACTTGATGATTGACAATCTATAACTTGACAGAAGATCTCAGAGTTGAGCAATGAATGATGAAAACAGCTAAAAATAGTCCAACTCCCACCTAGTGACCTGACAAATAAACATCACTGATACCACGTTCAAACAAAGCCTGAGCATGATGTTTCTAAGGAAGCAACAAATGTTTACATTAGACACCGATTATTACAATGGAAATCAGTTATAAATGGATTTGTTATACGTAACCCCAAGTAACTTTACTTGATCAAGTCTACATGATGAAATCCACCATACAACACAATTTAAGAGATTTCATTTTCTCTCCAATATATTACTGAATTTGGACATCAAACAGCCATGTCATGTTATCTTAATTCATATCACAACCACAGACATATGCACCAGCACATTATAGAGGAAATGTGTCATCTTCCTCCTCCTGCTGCTTTCCTGACTATCAGACGGCCTCCTTAGTCCACTGTCACAAATTTAGTGCTTCCAGTTACAGCAAAAAAAAAAAAAAAGAAAAAAGTGTGAACACTAGCTGTCAAATGGTCAGTTATTTAGCCTGCCATGTGACAATAGGCTTACGCATCGGGTCAAATCCCACTGTGGTCAGTCTTGAGCGATAAAGACAGATCCTTCTAACCGTTAGCTAATCCTGACAGAGAGGCCCTGCCAGCACCATTAGGATAAACTGTGTCAGTAACCACATTCACTAGACACTTGAAAAGAACACCAGGAAAGGTGCTGCTATTGAAAAACACAGTGGTGAAGACCAACAGAGACACACAGTCACATGATATTCAACACCATGAAAATTAATGCCGAAAAGACTTCTTCTGGACGTTCTACATAATAACCACAGAATTTCTAGGGGCTTTTATTGCTGTGGCTTTTCTGTGGTTCAACTATAAAACAACACGGATGCAGTGTTTCCGTGGACCTCCAAATCCTGTTAGAATATCACACTTTTCCTTAATGCCTAAATCATTTTCAAACATCGTGAATTAGTCATTGTTCAAACTGTCCTAGTTTGACTCTCGCATTCATTTTTCATCATTTCAAAGACCTCCTGAATGAAGTGTTTGTGTACTGACACAGCATGGGTTCGTACCAATGGCTCCAGAGTGTTAAAAGGATCACAGTCATCAAACCACTCATTTCTTTTTACTCAGTCTCTGAGGAAAACGTATTTTATCCAACCTATCCATTAATCTGACTATTTTCCAGCTCAGAAATTCGAAGTAAATTTCTCCTTTGCACATTTGGACACTCTCAGAAACTGCACTGGGACACTGATGATTGACATGACACTGAAAGCCATGCTGAAGCGTAAACTCTGTCAGGGGTTTGCAGGATGAAGTGGGTTATATGGCACGTACCACAGACTGCCAGCTCTGAGTCATATTCTCACAGTGCAGTGCAATTTCCTGTTATTATTTAAAGGATTGTATGAACAAAACTGCAAGTAACTATTTCCCACTCAGAAAATCACCTGTTTTGTGGGGAAAGAAAAACAAATTTGAAAAATTGCAAGCTGTTTGACAATTCGAAGTCAATCCAACGTTATGTACTACAGAGATATTTTTTAGATTACTCTACTTGTCAAGTAAAGGAAATTAACTGTCAATTTTTTTATTAAAAAATTGTTTCATTTTTTCTAAATCATATCATATAGGGACATATATGGTACTTATATTATAGTTACTTGAATATTTTCATTTTAGACTGTTGGTCAGGCAAAACAAGCACTTTGAAGATGTCACTATGAGCACAAAGAAAACAATAAAATAATAAATAATGCAAACAATTATTTTCTTGTAACTGTTATATTAAAAAAATAACACTTAGCCCCATCTTAGATGAACACAGAGGTGAGTCAAATTCTATACACTCATCTTTGTTTCCTAAACCATGACAGGGCATCAGCCATAGCTTCCATAGAGCTGTAAAGACCATGGGCCTAGTGCAGTTAACAAGCCATCAATGACACCATAATTGTTTCCTCTATGTCAGATTAACAGGCAGACGGCTGTGCCACTAACTGTGGCCCACTGGTTTAAGCGGTGGCTTATTGATTGCCCATTGTGTGTAAAGAGTTTGCTAACGCAGCAACAATGTGCAGTGGAGGCAGTGCTCAAATGAAATAATACCATCTTTATAGCCAAACTTGATTTATTACGTGTATCTTTAAGACATGACTGTTAATATCTAAAGCCATGCATGCTTGTGTGTGTCGCTCAAGGGCAATAACCACATCCCACAAGATTTACACGAAGACATCCACCTAGCACTCCACACTTCCCGGAGGAAACTACGGGCTTTTATCAAGGTAGCACCGAGCTGTAGGAACAAACAATAAAACTCTGCTGAGCCATCGGCAATGAAAAATCAACAACAACATAACCGAACCAAACACAAAAGCATGTAATCTTTGAAATGTGCCTTGGTCTACGATAAATGGTTTGGGGGTAATGTCTGTTTTGGTAGGCTAGTATGGGCTATTGGCTAAATTGGGATTAGCCCCAGTCTGTGCCTCTTAGACACTCATGTTTGCAACCTTTTAATGTCCCGGTATTTTTCTGCAAAATGCCTCCGGCAGTATCCGACAAATATTGCAAAATGCAATATTTTCAAATGTAAAAAAACAAAACAAGAGGCACAAACTGATATTACAGGCGAGGTCAGATTCCCACTGTGGCTGCAGCTCCTGTTATGTTAAGTGGCCTTGATTATCTCTGCTGATAGAGGGCTTAGCGGGATGTAGCCGTACTCAACACCAGTACTAGCTGAATGGCAACAGTTGCACACACAAACTCCTGCAGTTTAGGACTCTAGGCAGCGGATGTTGCGGTGTTAGAATGGAGTGACTGGGTGGCAAAACACAGCAGAAGCAACACATCTGAGTGCAGATTCCTATAGAGGTTAAATACAATTAGTCGTTTCTACTGACCTGTTGCGTCCTTTCAGCCGGATTCATCATCACAGCCTGCCGAAAGCTGTTATCCACATAAGACGCCATTGTTTTGGAAGACGCCGTCTGGAGGATATTGAATTCCTTATCCTAGAGAAAAAAAACCGTTTATAAATATCCAGGGGTACGGTTATATATATACACAAAAGAAGTGCCCCCGCTGTCTTGCTTTATTCTTGTCGCCTGTGCTCCGATGCTAGCGGATAAGCTGGGAGTGCCCGGAGCCAGGCCACGACTGGAGCCAGACAGCCGAGCGGTCTCCTCGGGGGTATCGGTCTTTCTGTTGCCCGAGCCGAAACCGGCTGCCAACGGCAGTCCCACCGAGAGGAAACTAGTTTTAAAAGCGCAACGGTAACAGTCTCTTATAACTATTTTCGTAATGTGAAAAATGTCCCTTTAATCATGCCAACGTTCATCAAAGCCATTCCTTGTCTCTTCAGCATTCTGCTAGCGACGAAAAGAAATTCCATGTAGGAGCCACCAAACAAAAAAAGTAAGGTAAAGGCTAACGGTTATCCCGTCAACAACAACCTGGCGTCCATTATGAGAGGTAGACCCGGGTACACTCACTGGGAAAATTTATTATATTAGCATTTTAATGAGTCTAAAAGTGAACATAGGTCCGCCGCCGCTGTGCTCTGTTGTAAGCCACCATGGTGACTGACACACCACTGTCAAGTCGGCCACAAGCAAACGTAGCACTTCCTCGAATTTCTTTTCAAAATAAATTGCCAAGGAGAGAAACGTGTCTACGGTTAATACAAAGAGACAATGAAGGATGAGGTATCTTTAGGGCGGCGTCTTTGGTAAATGAACATAGGGTTGACGTGCCCCCCCCACCCAAAAAAAATGTCATTTTCATTGCACGGACTCAGAGGCTATCAATACAGGCCTAAATGCAGTATGTAATTGCACATCTTTTAAACACGTTAGCTACTTTCTAATGAAGGACCAGGTTAATTTAGCCATCCATTTCACTGAAAAAGTCAATTAGATCTAAGGACGAATGAGAGGCGAACAGGCGCCCAGACACAATGGACTTATCACTGTCTAATATACACCAATACAAAATAATAATTAAAAATCAGTTTTAGTGTATACCAAAATATAATCCGCTGAGTGTTACTGATCTGATCAACTGCTCTGTGGTGCTTCGATGTTATGATGTTGCTTTAAATTGCACTTATTTACCCTGAGCAAGCTGCTTTCTTATTTTCAAGGCACAATTATTGCATTTCCTGTGTAGTTGTTTTTATCTGTGTTTGACTTGACGGAGATTTGGTCACAAGGGCCGGCTCATGGGCGAGTCCATTTAACAAAAAAGGAAAAAAAAAGCTGGGAATGGGGGGGGGGAGGGTTTGCATGTCGCACAGTGATGCTTTGGTTCCACCTAGCGAATCATTAGGGGAATACTCATGTAGATGGATTCATACAGTACAACGCATGATGTAGCCACTGGTATTACAACAACCTAGTTATCATCAAAACATGTATTCAGTAGAATATAAAATGTCTTATAGAGATATTAGCAGATCATGGAAAAATAACCTCAAGAATTGCAGAGGAAAGTTTATATAAATTACTATTGATGTTGCTGCAGAGTTCCCAACATACACAGGGAAATTCAGCTTTAAACACTTAATATACTAGCAAACTTTAGATTTCAGCTGTTCCATTCAATGCACTTCCCTATAGATGCACCATTGTGGTAGAACGTTTTGTTTTTCCGGGTTCAATAATCCAAATAAAACTTCACAGCATCTGACAGGGA
The DNA here is from genome assembly GCA_037833715.1 of Toxotes lorentzi. Lineage (NCBI taxonomy): Eukaryota > Metazoa > Chordata > Actinopteri > Toxotidae > Toxotes > Toxotes lorentzi. Next base: position 19,932,706 of record JBBMJY010000002.1, on the reverse strand, counting down.
CTGACCAATAAACCCAGAGTCTCCACAGAGTGTTAAATTATGGGAAATTAGCCTGTTACGGCAGCTCAGAGAGAAGCTAAGATGTAAGGAGACAGATGAAGAACTCTTTACTGAAATTAGTTAAAATATATATATATATACACTAAGAACTTAAGTAAATTATAAAGGTCTAAATCTAAAGCTAGATACAATACATATACATTACAGTACTTTGGACCATACAAGTGAAATGTCGTTGATATGTAGTATAAGTATATAGGCATAGTGTTGAGGTTGCTGAATTTATTGTGCAGTTAATAAAATGGGATTGTTTACATGCAAAAAAGCTCTAGCACCATTACAAGATTATTTTCATGACAATACTGCTCTCATGTTTATTTATTTCAGTAATTAATCTGGGAGAAACTGAGATCACATGTGAAGTGGACATGCTTCAATGGCAGAAACATCCCCTGTTTTCAGAATGTAACTAGGCCACAAGCACTGACGCCATGACAACCAGTTGTTGCATGACAACCGACCATGACCCCATGGACAGGGTAGACCGCTGGGCTCAAGTTATCACCCAAGGGTGCCCATTATTTAGATGTAGCTAGCTTTCAACTAACCCAAAGAAAACAGCGGGAAAATGATGCAAAACAGTGAAGCAGCTGCAGGAAGGCCACAGTGTGGACAAAGGATGATTTTTACAGGTGGGAGAAGCATGGTGAGAACGCACTTCTGTTGTGTCATCTGAATGAGTGCAATTGTAGGAAGCAAAATTTGTTCTGCAGAGGTTGTAATTTGAAATGAACCAATGTTTCTGTTGCTGTATCTACAATATGCACTCACTCTTATCATTAACAAGATAGCTAGAGGTTAGGAACTTATGTATTGTCAGACTGCTATTACCCAGTTTCCTGTGGGATTGTACAAAAGACCCCAAAGCACTGTGCAATGATAATATAATATAAACACATGGTCTGTGTCCAAGCAAATGGAACTGTAATTGGACACACGATGGCACTGTAACCAGGGCCAAACGTGAGCTGACATTTCCTCTGTCTGAGTGTGTAATTATACAGTATGTCATTTTGTATGCATTAGAGCAGGTTACTGTTAATGCAGACTCTGTTTTTTCACAGAAAGCACTTGAATATTTTCTAAAGACTGATAATAAATGTCTATTCATGACTGCTACTACTCACGATAAATGAGTAAATAAAACATGAATATCTTTAAAAATGTATGCGCTGAAACACATTGATCCCCTGCTGTAGTACCTCTTGAAAGATAATTAGCGGTAGCTGTAAACAGCACTAAGCTTCTTGCTGAATGGATGGACTCATTTTTCATAAATAACCTGTTTCTGCTCTATTTTCATTTAGTTCTGTTGCACTCACCTCAGTAGCTGCTACTGGCTCTGTATATGTTGATAATATTTCTTATTTTCCTTAATGTATGCTACTCGCTTTGCACAATGACTCTTTATACACCTGTGTCTGTAGAATTATAAAGTTGTAAGCAAAGTATTCAGGTTTATTTGGATTTTTTTTTTAACCTTCTTCTCTCAAATGTCCACTGTTTCTAACAAGGCCCAGATGGAATTGGAGACTACAAGCCGAGATCAAATTATTTCCCCTGGTACACTGGTGTGGGCATCTCATCACCTGAGGCCACAGGTGACTTGAGTTACTTGTGCCGAGCTGCACGACACGCGCCCCCTCCCATGCCCAAGCAGAGCCATGTGGGGGAGGTTGGCTGGGGCTGGCAATATAACCAGCTGTTGAACAGTGGCACCCTGCTCAGCAATATGCAAATTAAGGTAGAGTTAAAACCCACCATGTGATGCTTATGCAAATGAGTACACAGAAGCATCCTCCTTCAGTTAATGTGCCTCAAAGTTACACTGAGCATGACTTTGAGAAGTAGCTGGATGTGATCCAACGGGCAGAAATTTTATCCATGTTGGGATAAACAGTAGTATAGCAATAATGAATGTCTGGATCAGATTAATTGATTTTGATTGTTTATCATATTTTTTTATAGTTTTTTTTTATTGTCACATACAGAGTTTACATCCTGTGGACTAGAAAAATGTCACTCATTCTCAACCAGGAATGTGAATTTTCATTTTCCTAGTTATAATAATGTAACATCCTGTATGAATGAAAGAAAACAGCATTTGAGGGACAAAGTAAACTGAACTCAGCTCTCCTTTTCTGACAGAAGACTGAGTTACGGACAGCGTTGGAGGACAGAGTGACTCACAGATTTCAACAAACAGTAAGACAGAATTTGTAATCCTGTCTTCTGTCATGTTGAATGTCTCTTGTTTCCATTGCTCAGAATTGTGTTACTTGTGTGTGCTGTGTCAAATGGAAAAGGGACAGCATCTCAGGTTTGCACAGTGTTGAGTGACTGCATTGTAGGTTATCTGTTTGTCCATTCATAATGCAACACTTTTGCAGGAACACACACTGCCTGGAGCTGAAGACAAGAAATCAGTCACACACACACACACACACACACACACACACACACACACACACACACACACACACAAACACACACACAAACACACAC
>JBBMJY010000002.1:19855184-19930041 GCA_037833715.1 Toxotes lorentzi | reverse complement strand
ACACACACACACACACACACACACACACACACACACACACACACACACAGACACACACACAGACACACACACACACACACACACACACACAGTCATGCCACTGGCACAAATTGTGACACGAACAAACACACTGGAAGTTTCATTATTTTTTACTATTTATTATTTACAGTTTTCTTGAGTAACACAGTATCTAAAATCAACTATACATTTACTCAGTGTATGAATGGGACTCTGTTTTGCTTTGCCTGTTCATCGTGAGTCTGAAAATCTATCGCAGAATAAACCTTCTTAAACAGTTTTAAAATAAAATAAAAATTTGTGATGTGCTCAAAGGTGTTCATGATCATCAAAACACAGAAAGAGGGAACATCTTGTGGATGAGTGGTGAATTTGAGAAAGGTCATCCAAACTTCCCCAGCAGAACCCAAAGAATTATTTGAGTAGCCACGAATCAATCTACAAAATATTATTTAATCACATTTTAAAGTATTCACACTTAAGACCAGAATTAGTCTTTAAAAAAACCAAATGTAGCCTTTGTGTCTAATTGTAGAATGTAAACTCCTCCTCATTCCATTATGCCTTCCAAATTCCTAGAAGTATTACTGAGTGCCGGTACATGACCTCTGTGTCCTCAGTGGTACAAGAGCTGCATTCCTGGTTGTATCAGTCCAGTAGAGTCCCAGAAACTTAAAGAATCTATATGCTTAAGAGCCTAACACCATATAAAGACATTTTATGTTGTTTCTTTTCCTTTTAATTAATCACTTTGGATGCTTCCCCGTTTTTCATTTATTCAGTAATTCTGTTTTCTTGTCTCTAATGAGCATTACAGCCTAATGGGACCAAGAAAGGTTAGGTTACAGACTTTTATTCTTGTGCAGAGACAGTGCACATTAATCTATGTCACTGCCTCAGTGTGAGCCAAACAGCCAATTTCCAACTGCTGTTGATAACCTGTGTGGCAAAAGCCAGAACATGATCAAATGACCAAAGAACATAATATAGAAAGGTAACCAAACAGTAAGGGCGTAGTAATGAGCATGATATACAGGACAGAGGCCAGCTGACAAGACGCTGTGACAATGACACACATCAACAACTGAGACAAAATAGTGCTGGGGACACGCAAAAATTGTGACACACATGGAAGATGAGGCAGAATGACACATTTTAAGACTGAATGAGGAACTGTCTTCATGCAGTGGAAGGCTGTTCCAAAATGGAACGTGTGAGTGCGAGTTTGTCATTATGGTCATCAAATGAAAACATTTGATGAAATGGTTTGTTATTAGGCCCACAATACGTCAGAAGTGACCAAGAAAATGTAACAGTTAAATACTAGTTAAATGTTCCAGCCACTGTAATAGGAAGCGATGGTCAAATGCAGCAGAAAGATCTAACAAGACAAGTACAGAGACAAGTCCTTTGTCCGGTGCAGTTAGCAGGTCATTTGTAGCTTTCACCAGTGCTGTCTCTGTGCTATGATGCACTCTGAATCCTGACTGAAAATACTCTAATATACAACAACAACTGTTATGTAAAAAGTCGCACAACTGCCTACCAACTGCTTTCTCACTTATGTTAGGGAAGGTTCGATGTAAGATGCCAACAACAAGCTAGTACAGGGACACAGAGTCAGTCCTAAAGAAATGGACAGAATTATTTTTTTCTCACTCTGACATTCCAGGAAATAGTTGGGTCACAAATAATACAGGAAATATAGTGTGGGTGACCTTCACTAAATTCCCAAGCTCTCAAGCCTCTCATCCGTTACATGTACAGTAAATACATCTCCAGGAAAAAACACCTCTTATTTGATGAGTGTATCTTTATAATGAAATGCCCAGGTAGCTGTGTAGTCTCTTTACTTCAAAACCATCCTTTGTCAACATTAATCTGATGTGTTTTTTCATTGTCCTCCCTTTGAGATGCATTTGTAAGGCCACTGTTTGCATTGCAAGTGGTTGCATTTACAATTATTGCATTTTTTCGAATTCCACCCTTTGAAAGAAATCATTTCCAGTGCGCATCCCATACAATACTCTGGGACTGTAACCTGAAAATCCTCTGCTGTGGGGGTGAGCATTGCCAGTCAAAATCAATTATTTCACAGTCAATTGTCAGTCTGTGAGATCTAAAGTCTGTAATTCAGTTAATGGTCTTTTTTCTAAACGTCATTTATTTGTAAAACTAATTTTTTCTGATTGTAATCATAAAACTCAAAACATGGGGCCTTATCTTATAAGAAAGTGTACCCTTTTGATAGGATGTAATTGACGAACTCATTTGTATCTGATAAATGTCAAACCAATAGTTTGTTTATGACTCTGGGATGTGCTAGACATTATAAAGGAAATAAATAAATTACTGTCTGAAAAGTGACTAGTTAACATGTGAGATAATGCTAAGCCAATTAAAAATACCACACCCTGTAGGTAAACAAGTAGGTCAGTGATGTCACTTGAATCTTGCCTGATTTATTTCCTTCACCATTCTCTGTCTGGCCTCTAATGGCTTCCTATTTGTTTCCTCCCAGAAAGAACATGACAGATGACTCACAACAAGTCAACACCAAGTTTCACAGAGGCAGTTAGAGCTAACAGCAGATGGCATTCTACCACCCACGGCGGCTGGAGGACCTGACTGTTAATGAGATGTGTCGAGTCTGATTAAACACCTTTTAATTCCTGTAATGTAATGTTGACTTTTCAGCAGTTTCATTTTTCACACCCTCAGGCCTGAATGATTGTGGAGAACTTCACATTGTTTTTGGTACCTGATAGTCTCTGATTGTTGTCCTGCACAGCTCCACACACCAACACTGAAAGTTCATGTAAAGTTTATGACTCAATTTCTCATTGTAATTCACAATTCTGAACTAGTGTACAGATTTGACAATAAAAACTGGGTAAAAAAGGGCTGAACAAGTCTTTGTCAACATTCTGAGAATGTGCTCGAAATGGCGTAGCATGTCAGATATCGTACGGATTCCTTAAACTGAAGATTATTTCCAAAAACAACAGCAATAATAAGTTGGTAGTGGTCGCCAAAGGTCACCTCTCCCCTCTAACAGTGTCACAAACATGGGCTTTTGATTCCTATATGAGAAGCACCTGGTAATCCATCCCCACGGCCAAAGCAATCACATCCACTCATGTCTGGTGTAGATAACTGTACAGATTGTTTACCACAAGAGAAACCACCCATTTCATAAATGAACCACACAGACATCAATTTCTTGGGATCAGCTGCAATTTGCTGGTAATACACTCCAAGAGGCTGCCATCAATCTGACAGCCACCTGAAGGCATGATGTGGTGAATTTTGTTGATACAGAACCAGATAGACTTTCACAACATTTTGATACTGTTTATAATGAGTAACTGATTTTATCCACATTGTTCACTTCTACTTACACTGACACGTACACTGCTCTGAAAAGAAAAAAAATGACCCTTGCTCAGTTAATCATCCTTTAATGACTCTTCAATGTAGATTTTATTTTGAAATTCGTAACCGGAAGTGTAATTGAAGTGCGCAGTCTCACGTTTAAAATTAAGTTCACGAAATAATTGAAAGAGTCAGCTAACGAACCACGGCACTGTGTATTTCTTGTTTATGTTTTGTTTTGTTTCCTAATTTAAGCTCAAATATATACGTATATTTTGTGTATTTATTCCTCCGTTATTCACATCTGCAGTCTAATCGGTGGGGTTTTATTTTGAAAATATCTTCGTCGTTTAACACGCTCCAGTGCACCGGCCGGGGTTTAGCTAGGCTAGCTGAAACAAGTGTCTCAAATCGCCTTGTCCTTAAAATGTCTCACCCAACACTGTCTGACAAGCCTTCAAACCCCGAAAACCCCCGTGTCTTTTTCGATGTAGACATCGATGGAGAAAGAGGTCAGGTCATTTTAAATTGAATGTCAACTAACAGCTCTTTGTGGCCACATTAAACGGTTGCCTTGTTAGCTTAGCACCATTCTGGCTCATTCTTGTGAGTTCAAGGAACGGATTGATTTATCAACTACCGGAAAAGTAGCTACTTAGAAATGAACCACTTTATGAAACACAGTCATTTGTGTTTGTAAGAGCCTAATAATATTTATTGTGAGTTCGCTTCGACTTAGATAAATGTTAGAGCTATAATTTGAGCTGGTCTCTCGTCTTGCGTGAACCACGTGTGGATGTTTTGTCTTGTAAGACTCGTAAATTTAGCCTTTTTCAACCTTTGCTGTATCTAGTTAATGACTGTTGATCAGTTGTGTGTGTTACATTGGTTAATTTGTTGACTATTAACTTCCTTTGGTTAATTAATTAAAACCTCACAAAATACGCATTATGGTGTTTTACTGTACCCTGGTGCAGTCTATTGTGGCTCTGTTAGGTTATTTATAATGCTTCTTGAATGCTACAATATCCTGCTCCACTTTAATTTAGTAAAGATAACAATAATGTAATAATAATATGTAATAAAATGTAATAACTTGCTGCAGACTATTCTCAGGTGGACTGCATTATAGGTGGTTTAGTGAGCCAGAATCTGTGACTAAACCTGTACAGTAATGTTACACTGATCTGTTTTCTGTCCACAGTTGGCCGAATAGTTTTGGAGCTGTTTGCTGATATCACTCCCAAGACTGCTGAAAACTTCCGGGCACTCTGCACCGGAGAGGAAGGCACTGGCAAATCGACCGGGAAGCCGCTGCACTTCAAAGGATGCCCGTTCCACAGAAGTAAATAGCCTCCACATCTGCACATAATGTGACATTTCAGTTCGGAAGGACACCTTGAAGTTTTAGTACACACACATGAACCAACACCTGTGTAGACGTAGCTGAAAGGACATCCAGAGCAGTGAGCCATTTGGGGAATCTGTAGCTTCCTGGATTCTGAACTGCTTTAAAAAAAAAAAAAAGCGTTTATTAAAGGTGTCAGTTCACCCAAATCTGTGACAAATAAGACTATATGCATTGCTAAATTCTACAAGGGGTGAGTGAAGAAATGTTTAGGTGATCTGGCCCTAGAGTTTTAGGTCCAGGTTTCCTGGAAAGTTGGGACCTCAAAGGGCAGAGGAGGATTGAACTGCACCTGAACTTACACATAAGAGCGTCTCCAAAAAAAAAAAAAAACTGGATTTCTGTAATGGAAATCTGATTTGTAGACATGTTAACTATGAAAATACGCAATACAAACACCTACATTATTGTCACAACAATGGACAGTGGACAGTTAAACAGACAGGTAGTCAGCTGCTGAATATTACAAAATAAAAACCCATATAAGTGTCATGGAGTATATAATTTAAAATGCAAAGTAAGTGGATTTTAAGAGGGTAATTGAGCTTTTGATGCTTTAACATCACTATAGACCTACTCTGGTTTATCTTGAAAAGTAATTTGGCTGTAAATTTGTATTTGGCAGTCATCAAGAAGTTCATGATTCAAGGAGGTGACTTCTCCAACCATAATGGCACTGGTGGAGAGAGCATCTACGGGGAGAAGTTTGAGGATGAAAACTTCCACTACAAGGTAAAACTTCATATCACCAGAATCCACAGTGTGGGACTCCAGTACAGGAGATTTTAAAGAGCTGCTTCATCCATAATGTTAACCTTTCAGTGTTTGTTGTCTAAGCAGTTATTTCTCACAACGTTTTGCTTAAGAGTATACTGGGATTTGTCTTATTGTCTAAAAAAACCCCTAATCGTTTTCTTTTTGACAGATTTCATCACCAAGTGTTTATTGCACTTATTTTAAGTGTGTGCCAGTGGTACTGTCTTTTCTATCCTGTAATGATTTATTTTCTCCTCCATGTAGCATGACAGAGTGGGTCTGCTAAGCATGGCCAACGCTGGGCCAAACACCAATGGCTCACAATTCTTCATCACTACTGTCCCCACGCCACACTTAGATGGAAAACATGTGGTCTTTGGACAAGTGTTGAAAGGGATAGGGGTCGTAAAAAACCTGGAGTCGATTGAAACTAAAGATGATGCCCCTGTAAAGGTAGGTATTGTCAGTTAAATAATACATTTACAGTTTTAGAGAGATGGCACCTAGCATTGCAAGTTGCCAATTAAACCTTTAATAATACTTGTTGCACTGTGGTGACTATGGTGTTGCTTTCAGGCGTTTTGATGTTCTCTTTATTTGGTAGTTTGTACAGGCCACATCTTTATATACATTTAAATCTGCAGTCAGCCAGGTTTGGGTTGAATCCTGATTATGCTTTAGAGCATAATCAGGACGCTGAGTAGTGACGCTGAGAATTTTCCGTGCTATAAACGACACTTTCTCTGTCTAAAATTTCTTCTAATGTCTGTCTCTGCAGCCGTGTATCATAGCAGACTGTGGTGAGCATAAGGACGGGGACAGCTGGGGCGTTGCACCAAATGATGGATCAGGGGACACCCACCCAGACTTCCCCGAGGACTCCGACATCGACTTTAAAGATGTAAGTGTCAGTGAGGTCTTTGATCTTCAAGGACGCGGGTGAACTCTGGCAGATAGCATCAGTCTGCTCCGCAGGCCTCAGTTAAAGGGCCACTCTGGCATTTGGATAAGATTACAAACATTCACTTTTCCCCAAAGTCAGATGAGAGGATCAATATAAATTTCAATATTAAGATCCAGGATGTGCATAGCATAGCAAACGCTGGAAGCAGAAAACAGTTATTAAACAAATTCAAGGGCTTGTCCTCAAAATGTGGGGTGATGGATCACTACTGACATTTCGGGTGTGCTCACTTTGAGTTTTACCTTAAAATAAAGTGGTTTAGATAGTCTTCGTAAACTTTTTGTTTACAACTTGTCTGATTGTCTGAACGATTGAGTTTCTTGCCCAGCAATGTCTCTGTGTTCTCAGACCTCAGACTGTATTCTGAGCACAGCTTTGGCCAAAACTGCAAAAAATAGGATGAAAGTCGTCAAAAAGACGGAATAATTTTTTTATTTTTCATGCCAGCAGCCATGTTTTCAAAGTAAACGGAATGGAATGTAATTCTACAGTTGCATTTTTTTTACTTTCAGGTTGATAAGGTTCTCTCTGTTGCTGAGGATGTGAAGAATATTGGAAACAACCTTTTCAAGAATCAGAACTGGAAAGCTGCTGTCAACAAATACAGCAAAGCCCTCAGGTAATGCACAGTGTCACTGTCTGTGCTTTAATTTCAGTCACTTTTATCAAGTACAAATTTGAGAGGCAGACTTTCATAGCAGCCATACAAATGAAATACATTATCTTAGACTATTAACAGACATATTGCCAATATTACACCCAGAATTTGAAATGAACTTTGTGGCTTATTTAATAAGTTGCGTTGCATATAAGCCTCATCTTCAGGCATGTACATGTCAAAGAGTTCAGGGCAGGTTATGGAAATGTACTGCTTTTTAAATTTCATTTTCACATGCAATTCTTCATGGGATTTGTTGACAATAAGAAAAATCTAGAACATCACTAGCCTTATCTTTTAAAACAGAAATGGGAAACCACAGTCATTTCCTACTGCTGCTTCTGTTAAATGTGTGTCCGTCAGGAAGAAAATGCATGTAAATGCGGTCACCTTCTAAAATGAAGAAGAAACTGGAGGAAAAGAAACCACTTTGTCACAGACTGCAGTTAAACGAAATGTGTGTGAATAGGCATTGATGACAAACTGCTGGTTATATACAGGATAACCATCATATGCTGCAGATGACCTTCATTTTATACTTAGAGTTATGTTTCCATTACCCACCATTCAAATAGTCTGAAGCAGCAGCAGCATATCAATGGAGTTAACGTTACATTATGACTCCAGGCATAATAGCATCTTTTCATCCTTCAGATCAGATTTAATAGTGCATGGCAACATTTACCCAGTGACATCAATCATTGGTGTCGCTAACAGAGAACCTGATTTATTACTTCTGCAGGTACCTGGAGGTGAGTAGTGATCACCTGGAGGAGGCGGTGCAGCAAAAGCTGAAACCCACGGCCCTTAGCTGCTACCTCAACACCGCAGCCTGTGGGCTGAAGATGCAGCTGTGGCAGGAGGCTGTGGACAGCTGCAATGAGGTAACATAGGCCAGAACATAACAGTAACATTACACATGCATAGGTTTACACCTCATGTGCCACCCAGGCTCCCCATGCTAACAATCTTCACCTTCAGAACTAGATGAGAACATCAGTGCCACTTTAATGTTGGTAAATGTGAAACTACTGCCAGCAACCAGTTAGCTTAGCTTAGCACAAAGACTGGAAAAAGGATGGAAACAGCTAGCCTAGCTCAGCAGTGGAATAAGTGCATTTCTTACTTATTTAAGTACATGCATTCAGTAGTTAAAAAAATAAAAATATGGGCATAATTTTATTTCTGGATAAACTGAACTTCCCAGAAATGTTATTTATGTGGAAGTGCACTTAAATGCATTCTTGGTTGAGACCCACCTGCCTAATCAGTGATAGAAAGAATATAATAGGCCCGTAAGAAAGAATAAATTCACAAATGAACATACAAGGAGAAGTGAATATCACTTCTGATGTGGATCTCTGTTGTGTCTCACAGGCTCTAGCGCTGGACCACGCGAACACTAAGGCACTTTTTCGGAGGGCCCAGGCCTGGCAGGGGGAAAAGGAATACAGCAAAGCCATGGTAACGTCCATAACCGTAGATGAAACCACTTTAACCTTAGTCACATTGTGTATTTCATGCAATACTTTCCCAAAGGAAGACGGGCTATCTCAGGGCTGAAAGGCCTCTGTGTTTTGACTGTTCAGTCCCTCGAATGCAGGCTCGATCAATATCTCTTCAATCAGACTCTGGTTGCTATGGCAATTGCTTTTGGGTACCGGGCCTGCTTGACTGTGTCAGCATCTTCATATCTGTCCTTGAGACAGACCATAAACCATTGCTTCTAGGCTTCCTCAACTGACCTGTGGAAACACTGAAGAAGGAGAAATTCATTCATTCAGTACACACGTGTTATTGTCTGTAGAGTTGGAGCTATGTTCTGGCTTATACAGTATGTTTGTTTAAATAGTACTAGTGTTTAAAAAACAACAATTGTGTGCTGTATTCTTATTTATTCATTTCTTTTATGGTTTCTTTGTTCAGACGAGACAGAATTCAGGTACATTAAATCCAAGGACATCTTGACTTACACATTGTTTTCTGTGCTTCTCACTTGACAGACTGATCTGAAGAAAGCTCAGGAAATGGCTCCAGAAGACAAAGGTGAGGAATTCATCTTCAGGCTTTTTTGTTTGTTCAGTTTTTTGTTTTTTTTTTCCCACAGAGCCTTACCATAACCTCCTTCATCTCCCACATTGCAAAATTACTTTAACATTTTATGTTTATTCACATGCATTATTCAAATTTAGCATGCATTAAAAAGTTCTGGGCTCCCCGCATAATGTTGGTTCTTTCTCCTAAACAAACTTTATGGGGGAAACAGTTAATTTATTCCTGATTCAGTTAGTTCGATGACTCTTTCTTTTGCTTACTAAGGTCTTACTTCAGAGAGCCAAGTGCAATCACAGTTCATATTTACATGTGTAATGACAATAAAGTTGAATCTAATCTAATCTAATATTTTGGGAGGAGAGAATTTGACCTTAACATCAAGAGTGTGGTGATAGACCACTCTGCTATATTAAGTGTAACTTTAAATTAAGTCTTATGAATGTTATCTTTCAGTAATTGGTAAGAAGACTTAAAGGAAGATATTTAATGCCAGATCTAGAACAAATGCAGGTGTTTGGGGACACAGTCATAGAAAAACTGCACCATAGCACGACTAGAGGTCAGACTCCACAGGGCATTTTTATAATTGTCAGGAAAGACAACACTGCTTTATTGCTTATTCTCCCTCAGCGTGGGTGAAAATCTGTTTTAGATGACAGAAAAGTTTGTTGCCCACAAAGTTTGTGTTCCAGTTTAGTAAGTCATGAGAAAGTTGTAGTCATTTGCTGTCTAATGCCTGATTTTAAATATTTAAGCATGAAAGTGTATTAAACACCCAGGTATTAACAGATGTAAGCATTTGTTCAGGAGCTGAAAAGCTAAGGAACCAAAGTTATTTAAATGATGATGCGAGCATGGTGTAATATGTGTAATTATTCAGTATTAGTTTAGTCTTGTGACATCCTTGTCATGTCTACATGGTTCTTTAGAGTAACTGTAACAGTAACAGTACTGTTGGCTATTGGTTTGTCTGATTGTGAGCTTTTATTGCACCTGCACACGTTGTTCAGGGGAACAGTTCGGAAGTAATATAGCACCCACCCCATTTGTCTTCACTGAGTGGAATCTGGCTCTCTGTAAATCTGGAGCTCTTCTCTGCTTATTGACAGTGTTGCGCTGCTCTGAGAATATTTTAAGCTGCAGTTTACTGGCTGCTGGCGAGGAGATAAGAGCTATCAGCAGGCTTCATGCTCTCCCTGTGCCTTCAGGAGCAAGCCGTCTTTAAAGTGAAATTGACAGTGTGCAGAAAGATAGACAAAATAAGCCAAAGTGGACACATGGGGACCAAAAAGAATGGTTGAAATGTTAGCATTCAAGGCGAAATATTATCCAGTACAACCTAGAAATAATTAATTTGTTTCATTGATTCACTTGAGTTTCTTGTTTGACAAACTAAGTGGAACCAATTTCTTTTTGACAGCTATCAGCAATGAGATGAAGAGAGTGCAGCTTAAAATCCAGGAGGAGAAGGAGAAAGAGAAGAAAATCTATGCCAAAATGTTTGCCTGAAAGGTTCACCTAATGATGCACTGAATTGTTAACATTGTTTATCAATATTTGAAGCCATCTCTACTTGGGAAACTGCACTTAGAAAGATAAGCAGTCTGTAACCAGGTGAAAAAGAACAGTATTTTCAGTTGACAGGTTCTTCCATGTTTTCCAGCCGGCACAATTCTCTCTGTCTGTATCCTTACGAGGGAGTAACTGTTGTACGTTTTGATCCGTCTTCATTCTGACATGTGTATTCACTGTAATGAATAGTTGGTCTGATGCATGGCTGACTTCACTGCTCTGAAAAACCAGGTAAACACTTGGCGCTTGTCTTTGTTCTGGGGTTTTGAAGCAGTTCAGGAAACCAGAGTTACATGTGTCACATTGTTGTTGGTTTTTTTTTTTTTCAACAGAGGTAAATAAATCAAAAAGGACAGGAGTGGAGCGTTCTTTATTCATTATTATGATATTATCATCTAATGATATTATGTACAATACTGTGTGGATCAAAAGGAGTCAAAATATACCTGCAATAATAAGGCTAAAATAAATCTTAATTTAAGAGCAGCTTGTTTGCTTGATCCTTTACAGATTTTGAAGGAAATATATTATTACAGTTGGTCAAGTACTTTTTTAAAACACACAAATAAGAGCCACTTAACTTTTAAACACCCATACAGTGGATACTACAGCAACAATGCAAAAGCTACAACACTGCTGTTTTTGACTTCTGCTTTAACTTGAGTTTTATTATGGTCCTGGATTCTGACTGTGTTTCATAACACCTGTGCCACATTTTAAACTTATTACCCCACTGTATAATTTATGAATTAATTTCTGACAAAATGCAGTTTTCTTTCCAATATCCTTACTTCTTTGAGATTTTATTTTTTACACCTTCAACAGCAACGTAGTTATTGTCAGTTACATACTTAGGCACATTTGCCATCTGCTGGCCAGCACTGTAATCCTGAATGTCACTGTACTTTACAGTCATTGCTCAAGACAAAATGTAAAAAAAACAAAACAAAAAACAAACCGCATGAGGTTCACATTCCATTGTAGGCTGGTCCTCCGCCGCCTTCAGGCACAACCCAGTTGATGTTCTGGCTCGGGTCCTTGATATCACAGGTCTTACAGTGGACACAGTTCTGAGCATTTATCTGCAATCTCATCCCATCTCCTGTTTCCAGGGGAACATACTCATACACACCTGGGAGGGTTGTTGGAGACACAAACTAAACTAGTTAGAAAACAGGTAAAAAGAAACTACTGCTGTGGGAAAAATAACAAGGTGCCAGTTGCTTGAACTGTGTTGCTGTTTGTCTGTTAAAAATAAAAATACTTAAGAGTTTCATACATTTCTGTGAACAGCTGAATGTGTCATAATGCTGTAAACAACTAGAACATAATTAGTTATAGGTTATATTTTCTACTCAGATATTGAGATGTATCAGTTGTTTCTGCTCTGTTGTTATAAACCAAGCTTTGTATAAGGTGCTAGTGATTATATTTTGCAGTAAACAACCATTTCTGTCACAAGTATTATCAATGAGATGTAAGGTGACAGTGTGGACACATCTGCTGCCACCCACTACAGGTCTACATGAGAGGTGAATTTAAAAGCCTTTACAAGGCTCCCTTCTGTCTCGCTGCATTTGGCTTCTCAGTGTCCACGTTAGCATAGCCAGTGACCAAACGGCATCAAGCTTCAAAGTTTCCAGAGAATTCAAAGACCTCCAGAGTCTGGGACAGAGTTAGGAGTTTTGCTTTTCAATCACAACTGCTGCATTGGAAATGAGAGAAACACAACCAATAACCCTGAGACTGCGAAGTCTGCCTGGCTTAATAAACCAATCTCTTTTCCCACCGATAAAAATGCCAGCACATTTGTTGTGGACTTGCATGAAAAATGGTGGTTTTAAACAAAGGTTGCTGCAGTAATCAAAGTGTCAGGTGTTAAAGTGTATTTAGTATTTATCTGGAGACCTTGTGGGAACGCAACCAGAGGGTTTTAATCACCGCAACTCATTTCTCCAACAACAACCCACTATTTTTTGCACTTTTTCAGTAAAAAAAAGATAAATTGCACTTCTAAAATCAGCCAGGATTTCAGTTCTGTAATTTCAGAGTACAGGTGTAATGTTTTATGTTCCTCATTAATTGAATCTGTTAAAATGGAACAAAGTATTTCTCTGGACAGTTACACTGGGCTGAAAATCAGCATCTCCTTCAAAGAAGGATCTGTGTGACCCTGGGGCATTTTTTCATCAAAATCCTGCATGTTCCCACAAGGATGTTTAGAGCTATCTGAAAATGAAAGTGTTTACTCAAATCGTTTAATCAAAATGTGGTTAACTTTGCTTGGAGTGAGAACACAACCTGACCACACGCAATAAAACTGAAAATAGAATAACTTATTTACACTCTGATAGATTGTATGGGCAATGCTTTTCAGAGGCCATGATGGCGTTACCTGCAGGGCAGAAGCGCTGCTCAGGCCCATCGTATATGGCCAGGTTCCTGGCGACCGGAACGCTGTCATCCTTTAGGGTGAGATGTGCGGGCTGGTCCCCCTCGTGATTGGTGCCACTCAGGGCCACAGAAGAGAGCAGGTCAAAGCTTATCTTGCCGTCTGGCTTGGGATACTCAATTGGTGTACAATCTTTAGCCGGTTTCAGCTGGTTTGCATCAAGGCCTGAGATACATTGAACACAGCTGGTTACAAAATGGTGATTTTCCTCTGCCGATCTGCAGCAGCACAGCTAAACACAGTGAAAATCTATACTGTTCCACTTTACATGTAATCCGCTTTCCACATTCAGCTTGCGTCGTGGACACTATGCTGTTTTAACCTAACGCTATCTTCTTCCGTTATCTTCTGTTACTTTCATTTCACTGCCTGTTATTTCTCTTCATAGTATGTTTAAGTCAGACATGAGCTTTTTTGTAACATATGAATTCTTTGTGAAACAACACTGATCATCCATTTTTTTTCCTCCATTGTTCACCTCAGCTCTTTGTTAGTCTCAAGGCTCAAGTCTACACCAGGCTGTAAAATGATTCGGCTCTGTGATACTCACCACAGTGTTTCAGCGTCCATGGCTCTTTTCCTCTGAGGATCCAGTAGAAAAGCCCAGTGTAGACCATGCCACCGTACAGGCCAAAGTAATTGTGAAACGATGGCCTGATGTTCCTCACAGAATGCAGCTCTTTCCACACCCACGAATTCTTCAAGTTTTCAGCATACTCCGGCACATGGAGTCCTGGGAAGAAAAAAAGAATTTCATTTCCGCTTTGCTGTTGTCATGTTTATTATTCTGCACATTTGCTGTACAATGCCTTGTGTCAGGACATTTTTCCTTGACTCTGCAGTTTCTGGAAGCACCTATAGTCTGAGTACAAAGTATTTGTCCCTGTTGGACCTCCGAGAAGTTTTCTCATGTTGCTTTAAAACTCAAATTGAAAAGTGTTTACTGACTGAAACTTTCATAGCCAACAAATGCCTGACAGTATCACTGTTTGTGATTAACTTTTTAAGTTGAAATCTTTTAACAATGCGTGTTGCCATGTTTAGTGTGGTTTCTGAACTAAACTGAGTGAGCCTGAATGAGCTGTTGCCTTTAACGAGTAACTAAAATGAAATACAAACAGCTACTGGTGCCACTGTCATGCTTATTAATGGGTCTTAAATTCTGTACCTGCCGTCTCTGAATCCAGGTTCTCTGCTGTAACTTTGGGGAAAATGGCCTCAGCAGCCAGCATGCCACTCTTCATAGCTGTGTGGGTGCCTTTGATCTTTGGGACATTCATGAAACCGGGGCTGCAGCCAATCAGCAGCCCTCCAGGGAAAGTCAGCTTTGGGACAGACTGGAGAGGAAGAGGACAGAGTTCAAGCCCATTTTCAACTTTCTTGCGTTCTACTTTCAGACACCTTAAACTTCTAACTGGATTTAAGGTTTGCAGTCTCCTGAGCAAATATACAGAGCACTTCATAATCAACACAATAATAATAATAATAATTTGGGTAGCTCCTCCCTTTGCTCTCAAAACAGCCTCAATTCTTTGTGGCTTTGATTCCACAAGAATCTGGAAACATTCCTGAGATTCTGCTCCATGTTGATATGACTGCATCACATTATTTCTGCACGTTTGTCAGGTGCACCTTCATGCCACGAATCTCCTGTTCTACACATCCCAAATGGATGTGGTAAAACGGGAGTTATGGTGACTGGGGAGGCCATTTAAGTTCATTGAACTCATTGTCATGTTCATGAAATTCAACAGAAATTGACATTCCTCAGACCAGGCAATGCTTTTCCAGTCCAGTTTTGTTGAACCTGTGCCCACTGCAGCCAGATTTCTGTTCTTGGCTGACAGGAGTGGAACCCGATGGGGTCTTCTGCTGTTGTAGTCTATAAACCTCAAGGTCGGACGTGCTGTGAATTCTGAGATGCTTTTCTGCCCACCACAGTTGTAAAGAGTGGTTATCTGAGTTACTGTAGCTTTTCTGTCAGCTCAATTCAGTCTGGCTTTTCTCGTCTGACCTCTCTCATCAAAAAGGCATTTCCGTCCACAGAGCTGCTGCTCACAGGATGTTTTGTTATTCATGAGAGTCCGAGCTAAACTCCAGAGACCGTGTGCGAAATGATGTCCCGTGGGCACAGGACATCAGCAGTTTCAGAAATACTCAGACCAACACCAAGAATCATGCCACAGTCACAGAGACTTTTACCCAATTCTGTTGTTTGATGTAAACATTAACTGAAGCTCCTGACCTGTATCTGCATGTTCATTGCATTGCTGCCACATGACTGGCTAATTGGATGATAGCACGAGTAAGCAGATGTACAGATGTTCCTAATAAAGACTTTTAATATATGGCTTCAAATAATAGGCAGCTATGATGCTAGACATCAATTTTCTGCCGCTTAGCACCAGCTATGATATATGATATATTCTGTTTGAAATGGTCTATGTTGCCTGTGTGTGAATTTGGTCATTATAGGAGAAACTATTTTAATTTAATCATATGTGCAATAATACACTAATTGACATTATCTAGCCTTGTGTTGGAATTTTCAAAATCAAAATACACTGATGGTTTGGAAAGAACCAGAGACAAACAGATTAGGAAAAGCAAACTAAACATTTACAGCCTCCCAAACATATTTGATGTGTACAATAAAAAAACCAAACACATTAATGTGTCAGTAGTAGTGACATTTAAATAAACTGATATAATTAGGAGCCTGTTTCTGTTGTCAGTCCACTGTAACAACTTTTGATTTGTTTGCTGAGTAAATTAGACTCTAAATTTAGAATTCTGCTAATGTCTTTATTCCAATATGAAAGCAAGAATAAATCTAAGCAGCCCCCTTGGGGAAACTGGCTAGTTTAATGGAGTCACGCACTGCAGCAGTACACAAACATAAACTGTAAGTAAATCTTTGTTATTTCCCCAGCAACATAGCTGCACATTCAATCTTGTGACATTTAGATTAGGTCAGTTTTACGGTGCGGTGCGTTTTCTATGACACAGTAAGGGCTGTTTCATTGCTCACGGTTCTACCTTGTAAAACAGCAAGTTAACAACTGACAGGTAATACTGATAATACCTGTAATCCTCCCTCGTTCAGGGCCCTGGCTCCGTATGCAATCCTGTGGCCTCCCTCCAGAGTGGGTGCTACAAAGGGATGGTGCTTCCAGCGCTGGAATTCCCTGAAGGGGCTCAGGTAAGGGTTGGTGTAGTCCAGACCTACCTGGTTTAATGTAAATCATTTCAAACAACAAGTATAACAGAGTGAGCAGACAAATACTTGAATAAAAGTTTATAAAAACATTTTTATGATTATCTACAATAACTGCCCAAGGCCTCACTGTTTACTCAGAAACTCAAGAATTATCCTTTGGTTATTTACTACTTGAATGACACTGAATTGTCACATCTGTTCAGACGATTGTTAAGAATGCATACAAAGCCACTCACCACAAAGCCTAAGGCCACTAGTGGTTCTCCTTCATTTAGGTGATAAAGGAAAGATCCTCCATACGTGTTCCTGTTCAGGGGCCAACCCACAGAGTGCTCCACTCTGCCTGGCCTCCACTTCTTCTCATCAATCATCCACAGCTATAAAAATAAAATTAAAAAAAAAAACACAGAGGGAACACAGTGTTATTAATAGACAGAAGATTTATTTTCCACTCATGTATACCTCTTTCACATCCACACTGACAATGTTTGGCTTTGCTATGAAAGAACTGAGTAGATGTTTCCATCAAAACAACATGTTTTTAGTACATATAAAGTGTAATTATGTGGCTTAACACTACTGTGTGTAGAACTACAGATGCAGACCTCAGTCAGCCCGGGCCACAGGTTAACCAGAGGCAGCAGTGTCTACACAGTCACTTTGATGCAACAGTAAAATTACGGTAAGGTTACTACATGGTTGCTATGGCAACTCAATATCATGCTTTAGTAGATATTGGTGGCGGCTTTCAGGCCGTTAGCGATAAAGCCTGTTTTCTTGATCTCAAAGAGAAACATGACTATGGAGACCAAGTTGATGGATTTCTGTTTCCTACCGTGAATGAAATTAAAATTGTGACTTAGGTGTATGCAATGCTGCCACTCCAGTGCAGTAACAACATTTCCATAATGTTGTTTCCTTTTTTTTTTTTTTTAAATAATCAGATTCCTCAGGATGGACATTACTCATTAGGAATGATCAGATAAACCACATTAAGGGAAAACAAATCGTAGCCCCCCAACTGAGGGACAGTTTCTTTCGGTCATTAGCTTGATGCGGGCGGTACATGCTATTTACCTCCTTCAGGCCGATGGCGTAGGTCTGAGGTTCACAGTTCTCACGCAGGTTGAACTGTTTGTATAGCTGCTTGGCCAAGTGGCCATGACAGCCCTCTCCAAACAACGTGACTTTAGCATGGAGCTCCATTCCCCTCTCAAAAATATCCTGAAGCAAGAGAGGAACAGAAGAAATATATTTGATGAATGAGAGGTAACTGAAGATATTCCAGAGAATAATTCATTCAATTGCTTTTTATGCTACGGAGCATAAATGTGGTTCAGACAGAATGGGGAAAAAAATACATGTACACAAACATTAAAATGTGCCCTCTTATGCCAGGTTCAAACTACACAATATTTCTGCTTGATAAGATGGTCACTGTGTTAAATTAGGCAATTATAGACTCTTGCATTCTTGCTGTGAGTTGGCCCAGAGATATGACAGACTACATGTTGCTACCTGATAAATCATAGCTCGCCATGTTTCACGACCTGCGTGGTGGCACTGATAGAAGGTGCCAGGGACCAAACAAGAATGTAAACACAGAATGGAGTTGGAAGTGAGGTGTATGATACTGGCAGTCT
The DNA here is from genome assembly GCA_037833715.1 of Toxotes lorentzi. Lineage (NCBI taxonomy): Eukaryota > Metazoa > Chordata > Actinopteri > Toxotidae > Toxotes > Toxotes lorentzi. Next base: position 19,911,920 of record JBBMJY010000002.1, on the reverse strand, counting down.
TGTGTCTCGAGGACACATTGAAAAGGCAGGGGTGTTGTGGCCATAGCTCCACAAACCTTCCCTTCCAACATCATCATTCCTCGTTCTTTTCAACATGTTTACAGTTGAAAGTTGTCATATTAGATGAGAGACAGAAAATTCTCACATGCTAGTCTTTCTGTCAGGATGTCGTGAGATGTCCCAGAGGCAGTATCGCTTGTCATCCACTGCGATACACTACGGTACTATTATACATGAGATAAAATGATCAACTGTCACATCCAACACCAATTTTCATTCTGGAAGCCCCACGATTGTCAGGTCAGGATAGAGTTATTATTGCGCTTATTTTGTGTAGCCTGACTCCAGCAATGAATCCAAAGAAAAAGTAAAACATTTTCTAAATGGCAATAATGATGTAGACATTATTATACATTATTTTATATAATACACTACAGTGTTATGTGATTAAACAATATATTTTATATATAAAACTGTGTAATTTTTTTCTTTGACACAACACAAACTCCCTTATCTTAAAAATCTGTGTTATGTTTAAAAGGTGGTCAGTTGATGGAAATTTATTGCTTGATGCCTCAAAACAACTGCTTCCTTCTGGTTTGTTTCCCATTTATATCTTATCAAAAGACCAGATATATCCAAGCTATTCATGTGTACATTTGCTTGAGAAAATATTCAGACCGCTTCCCTTTTTGCACACATCATTCTGTTGTAAACTTAATTTCAAATCAATAAATCTGAGATTTCAGTTTTTGATTTCTAATAAATTAAAAAAAAAAATCATATTTGTATTATTGCACATATTTTTACTTCATTATTATTCATTCATTTAACATGAAATTTACAACACAATACAGAATGAAAACAGAGAAGGGGTCTGAATATTTTCTGAAGTGACTGTACATCACAAAGAAAGGCCTGTATTTACTAACTTCAGTGGGACAGTACTATTAAATGAACTTTTTACTGTACAGTACCTTTGGTGAGCCATCCTTGGCAATGCCTACATCATTGGTGGCAATTCCTTTTACACTTCCATCTTCATGAAATAAAACCTTGACAAAGGTAATAGAGATAGAGGTTAACATTTGAAGCCGAGACTGTTTAAAACATGTTCAATTAAAATGACTGAAAAGAAAAGAACTGTGTTTCTGACAATGGTATTATACCCTTAACATAAACACTGTTGTTGACTACAATCAGTCAACAACAGACAGTCATAATGAATCCAATATATTGATTATGATGTAAAATGAAAAATTGTATGTGTACACTGTAAATGATTATGGTCTTCTTTTCTGGCTCAGAATAAAAATGGAATATAAGGCAGTTTTATGTTTATAGAAACAATGTGACCAAACCAAACCTTACAATTTTGAGAAAACGAGAAAAAGAAAAGAAAGAAAGAAAAATTTATCTAACTTTGCAAAAATCAGACCAGCAGCACCTGAGATACTGTGTTTCATGGACAAATGATCACCACAACCATAACCAACTTAACTACAGTGTATTGTGAGAGCAGGAGGAGGTCTCACCTCAGATGCAGCATAACCAGGGTACAGTTCCACACCAAGCTCCTCAGCCTGCTCCCCCAGCCAGCGTACAAAGTTCCCTAGCCTCACAATGTAGTTACCATGGTTCCTCATGGGGAGACCTGTGGACAGTGAGAAAAATCAGGCACAAATAAAATCAGCCCTGCAGAGGTTACAGTGTTACATTAAATTGTAACAAACTGACCTACAGCTTGAGAGCTGTGTTTCTGTGTTACTTGCTCTTCAGTTTATATATGGTCACTTTACTGCTGTTACTCTTTGCTTGACACCTTACTGTGTTTTCCTTTTTAAATTATTCTGTACATATTTAGCTGCTATTTCTTTTACTTTCTGTAAGACCTATAAAAAATAATATCATTGCATAGTGTGAACAGCTGCTTTGCACTGTGCAGATGACATTAAACCTTTTGAAGTTTGAAAAACTGATTTTGATTGAAAAACCCAAACAGTTTACTCTGTTTGGAATTTTGGTGGTGTGACCACCCTTACAATTACATGTAGACTGTGTCTTGGAAGAATGCTGCATGTCTGTTCAGTCTACACACCATTTAATTTGCACTGAAATGCAGACACATCCTTTCTGTTAGTATTAGATCCCCCACACTCTCATATATACTAATGGTTACAAATGCAACTCTGATTGAAACCATGAAATTATCAATAAAACACTCTCTGTGGGACAGAACCCGTTTACACCTTGTCAGATCAATAGTGTGGCTTACAAAGTGAGAAAGAATTATACCATTTTTTAATTCAAACAGAATAAAGGAGGCTTTTACCTGGCAACATGGGGACAGGGATTCTGTGTTTCTCTGTTAAAATGCTGAACACATCTTCGGTCACTGGAGTGTTCAGAGGTGCCTGAGTGAAGAACACGTTCATAATAATTGGTGTGCATTAATAAATCAATGTACAATGAAATAAGGCTGTTTGGATATTCAAATCTATATTCTCAAATATTTACACCAACACATGCATATTCATACATATATTCAGTGTGGGTGTATGCAAGTGATGATAGATTGTACCATTTACAGTACATAACATGTAATTATGTTATATATTACACAACATACAACAATAACATGGAGACCCTGATGTGACCGTCCTTTATGTTATAAAGGAAGGACATCTTAGAAGACACCAGTCTGTACACTAAGACACTCACCCCTCGTTCCTTCCAATCAGGAAAGAGCTCGATAAGTGCAGAGGGCTCCAGACAGGCTCCTGACAGAGTGTGGGCTCCAATCTGAGAGGCCTTCTCCACAAGGCACACTCGCAGCTCCTTCTCATGTTTGTTAGCTAGCTGCTTCAGACGAATGGCTGCTGAGAGACCAGCAGGGCCCCCGCCTACTATCACCACATCTGCCTCATCAGCAAACCTCTCCATTTCGACCCCTGAGAAGGAACCAAAAGATAAGAAAGAAATATTAAAGGAGAACCACACAGCCCATGATAGAAAGAGGAACTGCATTCATTCTCAATTTGCAGTATTTCAGGAGGATAACTGCAGCCCGGTGTGGCACACTTGGCAAAGCCTTAAACCAAAACTGACAGGACAAGACAGCAGAGCCACTCAAACTAATAATTAACTGTGAATGTTTTCCTCTCAAACTGAATTTCAAAGTTGAATTCAACAGGCAAAGAAAACACTTTTCTGGATTTATTCACACTGGTGACTCACAGTGTGGAACTTAAATGTTCCTCGGAAGTCTACCAAAAATGAGCAGTAGAACCATTTACTAAACAGCAAAGGAAGAACTACCTGAACTTTCAATTTGGAATAATGTTAAAAAGTGGCTCAAATTTCACAAGACAAAAAGTAATACACAAATACACACAGACTTTTCTCTTTCTGTGGATATTATACAAAACACTTATGGCCATTATAATAGATCATCATAGGAGAGGTGTACTGCAGGTTATGTTTTCTTTATATTTTCACTTGTTAAACATATCTAAACAGCCTTAGCAATCTTATAGTAGGCATAAGTAACACTGTGAATTGTACTATATATGAAAAGGTAAACAAAAATAAAATGTATACCCTTGTACATAAATACCAGAAACCTTGATAAGATTGGACTCATACAAAAAGATCAGTCCCCTTAAGACTGCCAGTGCATGTTTGGCTTTGGTACACCAAATGTATGAAATACTTTAAAATGTAATTTTAAGATAATTCTGGATAGTGTAGTGCCTTACCTTCCCATCTTGGGTCTTTATCCCGAGGGTGGATGGTGTAGTGTGTTGTGATCCGGGGTGCTGACACTGAAGAGCATGTTCTTCTGTGTAGTGCTGTGTACAGCTGAGGGGAAGCAAGCTCCGTCTGTACAGTTTTCAATGCCCTGATACACCTGTGGGCTGCAAGAGTGAGAACCGTTCCCAGTCAAGACCAGTTCAGGTGGTAATGTGACTGTATCCTTTCTATAGTCATAAAACATCAACGAATTACAATAAAACAACAAACAAACACACACACACACACACACACACACACACACACACACATGTATCTATATAGATATAGACATAGATAGACATAGATACAATATAGCAACAGGGCCTCTGAAAACACAACACCTCAACAAACGAAAAATCTATTTTAGTAGCTAATGTAATGAAAATGCCAAACAGCCGCCACACTGTTCAGATGCAGCAGTAGCACCATGCTAACTAGCTAGCAGGGTTATATGGGTGACTTCTGCTAAGCTAAATTCAAAGTCCAACCTGCGAATAAACATGCTTCTTAGATCACAAACGCTTTAAAAACAATGAGAAATTTGTAACATGATCAGTACATTTCTGAAGGGGTGCAAATGGATCACTTAAGCCAGGACAAGGACACTGTTCGGATGACTTATATATTGGTTCAACTTTAACCTACATTTTAGCATAATGCTAACACATGTTAGCATGCTGCATTGTTTAGGCTAGTGCTAACGCAGAAAGACGACAAACAAATTTAAACACAAGGAAAAACATACATCGCTTAGCCGTTTGTAAAATGCTAAAGTAAGCTGACAACACTGCTGGTTAAGTTAAGTTAGCAGCTGAGTCCAACACACAAAAACTCGCACTACTTTAGTTAAGTAGCTATTAGCTGATTTACCTTTACCAGAGTATCTGCCAGCTGGAAACATCGTGTGTCAGCTAGTGTAAACTCGCTAGCAGACCGCGGTTTTTCTTTTTTAATCCAGCCGAAGAGAAGCTGAGGTACCCCCACTTCGTTGTAAACACACAGCTTGGGTAACCCGCCCGGTCTGCAAACAAACGATGAGCCTTACGAAATACGTCTCATAACACTGACACATGAAAACGTCAAAAAGCTGCGCAGCTGCGGGCGAGGTTTACGTATCTGCGCATGTGTAGATCTCAACGTCTCACTGTGCAGCAGAGCTGTGGTAAATCCCAGAAGGTGAAGCTTATTAATCAGGCATCGTGTAACAGGAGTCACTCTCGGCCACTGTCCTCTGAGACTGTGGAAATGATGAAGCTACACAAATGAACTCTTTTTCCCCATATAAATAAAAATAAATAAACAAATAAACGAAACTGTAGAGACAGTGCAGATAATCTCTGGCACTGTCAATGTGTCCGCGTAGTTCAAAAAGGGATGCACATCTTTAGGAATATGCTATATCCCCTTCTGTCTTTGTCACTACTGGTTGAATGTAACTAAGTATAATTATGAGGTTGAATATTTACATTTCGTGCAAATTTATATGTTTACTTTGCAAGTCATAAATAAGCAACAAGCAAATTTCACTCAAGAACAACAGAAATACAAAAAATAACTTCATAAGTAATTTTATTGTAGGGCACAAGTCAATACAACAAATGAACTGATAAGACATGTTTAAAACTATTTTTCCCATCAATATTTAAAGTAATCCTGCAGATATTATCAGTATATCTCAAGTAAACGGCTTGACTCCTTCTTTTCCACATGTAAGGATGTGTGTAAACATGTAAGGATGTGATGTAAACACAAACTGTCACATACAATGTACTCACAGATCATTATTATACCATCTACTTCATTCTTCTCCGTTATAACATCTTTGCTATATATTCATACAATTACAATGTCTGGAAAAAAAATAAATTCCCACAGGAATTAGTCCTTCACTCAACAGAGTATGCACAGAAGAGTTTATGATCATTGTACAAATGTCCTCACTGTTCAGATCACAGTATAAAACTGTGCAGTTGTTGGTGAGGTGAGGCTGAGTCCAAGTTCAGACCCCCAGACCAGCTGGAAAATTCCTTAACAAGATTTATAAAAGACAATTTAATATTCCTGCCTGTGTAGCTGCAACCAACTTGTACCAATTAAACACATTCTTTGTTGAACATACTTAACCTATTCCATACATTACATTCAATAATTCCCTAAAATAATTTTTGGTGGCAGATGCAACACAAAATTGACTAAAAAAAAAATTCTAAATAAAAAAAGTTTGCAGTTTGTCCTGCCCTATCAGACTGGATAATCCCCAAACTTAGAAGGTTAACACGAAGTAAAAAAAACAAACAAACAACCCCCCACCCCCCCACCCCCCAAAAAAACAAACAAACAAAAAAAAAAACTAAGTATTTTGTGCAAGTAGGTTGCTTGTACAGTGTTGCTAGCAAAATGGGATTAAACTAGCAGCGTTAAGCATGAAACGTGTTCTGATGTGTCTATTAATACTTGCAAAGGGAAAGGTACAAAAGGCTGCTGACTCAGCCACCAAAGTAGAAGTGGCCAGTGATTTACTGTACAAAAAAATACATTTGAATGTAATCTTCATGATGATCCTTTTTTTTTCTTTTCAGAAATGCACATGATTACACCTCTTCTGATGGTTCAAATCCTTTAGCTGCAATTATTTAGTTTTTCAGGTCATAGAAAGTTCCCACAAGACATCCTCACTCAGGGCACAGAGAACAACATTAAGGACTACAGAGAACTACAATGAACTTTCAAGGATGGTGATGAGGTTGCAAAAACACACGTGGTCATTTTCACTGCACTACAGAAGGAGTGTAGTTCCCATTTTGACATTTACAGTAAAAATCTACAATTTTAAGAAATAACATCTTTGGTGATAAATGGTCGTTGCTGTGGTGTTTCGCCATGAACCTCCCATAAGATCCCTTTGCATCAGTTTTATCAGTACCCTTCAATGTCACTGGGTTTACATCATCTGCCATGCCAGCATGGGTTGATTTACCGCTGCAAATATTATGATACCAGAGTTTAAGCTGGCACATTATTGTTAATACAGATGGTAATATTTTCAGTAAGAAATGTATCAAACATGTCTTTATAAAAGTATGTGATGCCAGCAAATATATTACAGTCAGTAGCCACAAGAAAATACTCAACCAATAATTTAAAGAAAACAATTTCTTACAGTGTAACAGCTACGATCAAACATAGACATTAGCCCAACATAAGCTTATTAATTTTGACTGCAGTGATAACAAACAATAGCAAACCCAATTTAAATGACGTTTAAGCCATTTGAGCCATTTAAAATTTTCAGAATGCATGCTTTCTAAGCAAAAGATCATTATTATTATTATTATTATTATTATTATTATTATTGACTTGTGACTCAAAGTCACATTTAGCAGGTTTCAAATTCTCAACAAGATCTGTTCAGCTGTTGGTGGACTTGATCTAAGCATTCCAAGGAGAAGAGCAGCAGCATCAGTTTAGACGTGCAGATGTAGATACTGCCTCCTACAGGCAAAGTAAGTAATTGCTGCTCCATTTATTTTAACACTTGCACCACCTGCAGGCAATGAATCTTATAATTTCAGCAATATTATTTTTATTAACTTTGTTTTTGTGGGAAATGTTGTGCATTTCACATTCGCATTATACTTGTACTGCCCGTTACCTAAATTGATAATCAAAAAATGAAACATCTCTGTGTCACACTAAACTCCAGTGAATATGATAAATGCATCTTTTTTAGTTTAGCTTGTTAGCTATGCTGCTGTTGCTGCATAAGTGACAATGAGCATCCTTGTTCTGCAATTCATTCGCTGATGTGATCTATGCCTCTGCTATGTTCTATGTCCGTTAAACCACGGTGGCTGCCTCTGCTCATAGTAATTAGCCACTTCTACAATCAGAGTTTGCTGCTGCTTCCAATTTATCACTTGACTGAGGCCACTCCTCATCAGTAATTGCAAAAACAAATGTCAAATCTTGAAGTACTTGAGTCTGGGCAGAGTCCCTGCTTCAAGTGATGGCAAAACGTACATAAATGAAAAATGCATCACAGACACTCTTGAGGCCCTTGTCCAATATCAGTTTCATTGTATGCTTCAGTTTATATGCTTCTCACATTCTCTGAAGTCCACTGCACCGCCACCAGGAGTATTCTCTGTATGTGGGCCAAATACTCACATCAATCAAATTTCACTCCCATATCTAGATCCCAGATGTAAGAGTGAATTCCTACAGTGCTCCATGCTTCTGTAACTAGTCCCCAAATAATGGGAATTCTGGTGGGCAAGTTTTCCATTCAAAGACCAGAAATATTTTCACCTGTTACACTGGTTTGTTATGACTATGAAACACAGCATTCATGCTTTGCATTTACATTAACCCAACAACAGGAATCAGTGAGCTCAATGGTTTTTACACATGAGAGAACAACATGCACAGCGTACATGTCTGACAGTTTAACAGCAAATGATCTTTGCTGATTAAATTACAATTAGATGTGTTTCTGGAGATTTTTAAAACTGAGCTCAATAGGCATGTAATCAATTATTTAATCAGAATGTCATTTCATGAACAGTGGGATGGTCATGAAGACAAAAACAAACTGAACTCCTACAGAGATTGTTGATCCATTGAAGCTGTTACCAATACTCATTGTTATTTCACTCTCTGCAAATGTAATTTCCCTCAGCAAAGGTTTAATCAATTAGAGAACAGCTTCTGCCTTAATTGGTTACTGAATTATGGTTCAACGGGAGTTGTCACACCAATGAGCAAATGCACAAACATAGAAAAAGATCCACATGTAAACAAAAATGAATAAACTTTAAACTTGCAGTTTAAAGTTCCCCAATTATTATTTTCATCTTGTGGCCCAAATCTTTTTTTTCCCCTTTCTTCTTTTTTTTTTCCAAACAAGTGCCATGCAGTCACATTTTCCAGTTGTTTTCAGATTGATTTGCCTTACAATACTGGATCTCAATGCATGCAACCTATTGTAACTTGTATTTTAACAATCTAATTGGAATTTGTCACATTACATTTGGACTACGTAAATGTTACATCATTCAGCTGTGTATTTTGGTGCCCACATTAGCTTAATTGACTCAGCCAGCCTAGGCATGGAGGGCTAAAAGACACAGCAATTAAAAGACGATTAGCCATTCTGATTGGTGGTCAGGGAGATGTCTCAATTCATTCAAAACTCAAATGCACAACCCTTGTCAAAACAAATGAGAAAAGCAATGGTGCCATAATAATATTGAGACATTATTTCTCAGAAAAGTTTCATTACATCCTAGAATAAAATCTTTAGTTACAGAGAAAGAAAACAGCGTGGAGGGTAATTATGCTGATACACAAAAGTCATGCCTTGTCTACTCACAGGGTGGTTTCATTGCTGAGCACTGCCTGTGCATTCAGCTGCTACCTGAACCAGAGGCTACACCAGGGACTGAATTCTACTTGAGTCACCAGTATACTTTAAACACAAAAATCAGCCCATATAAATGTATGGGCTTTTTCAGTGGCTTATGTACTTCTGTACTAACTTCTGTTAAATATACAAGCCACTGAAAAATATATATTCTCAGTTATGTGTCAGAGGCACCAGAACCAAAAGTGTTAGGTCACTATTTTAGTTGTGATATATTAAGCTGGGCAGACAGAGTACAAATTGGTCACCCCAGACTAATTTTATAAATCAGGTCAAATTTCGGCCAGATCAGTTGTCGTGTTGTGTATTTTGAGGGATGGGGGTCACAATCCCTGAATATTTGTCTGCATACTCAGTGATTTGGCTCTAGGACATGGTGGATGTAATTTGCTGACAACAGATCTATTATCTAGTTTCAGTATTACTGGAGCTTTGTCCGACATGTTGTGGCAAAAAGTATAAAAAGTAACTGCTATAATGTAAAACTGAACTTGGCTGTAGAACATATGCTATATTGTCTCCAACTTCCAGCTTTCTGCAGTTCCATATTTTTCATTTTTCCTTTTTACGTCTCATTCAAAGCTGAAATAATGCACTCTTTCTCTTTTTTTTGTGGCACAATGTCTGCCCAGCCTTAGTGGAGGGAAAATCAAATGTTTTGTGACCTGTGGCTGAGGGACATTTTAGAGTTACCTTCATTTATCTTTAGGCAATAAAAATCCAATTTGTTTTTGTGGGAGTAATTTTGGATGGAGTTAATGGAAATGGCTGGTGATATTCTATACTTTTGCAATTGTCAAAAAAACGTGTTAAATCTGTTTCTCAATATCTTTCCAACCTTCCCAGTCCAATGCTTGCAGCCCCTAGGATCATCAACCCCACACAAAACATTAATTGTTTTCGGGATCACCAATCTATAGTTTCATTTTATAAAAAAGGCTTAATCATTTCTTTTAGCAAATGTTATGTGGTTTGTGTTTGGGGCTATTTTCAGCTGTGGAATTGGTGAACCAGTGAGCATTTATGAAGGCAGGATGATGTATGTGAGATTCACTAAAAATAAACTACAGTGGCAGTATTTATAGTAATGAAGAAACATGTCAACCAGTGCAACAGAGTGACTCATTAATGTGTTTTTCATCATTTTGGGACAATAATGGAGCACTATAGCACAGACAAATAATATATAAAAAAAGGGTTTACATGTTTGGATGGGATTTTTTGACAATGCGAACAATATGGAATCATAAGCTAAGACGTCATTCTAGAAAATATGCTCAGATATGCTTTAAGTTTCATATCCCCACAATATAGCTATCACTGAAAAAACATGACACACATTAAAGACATTTATATTTAATGTATTAAAGAGCCACAGTCCTTGTTTCTTGTTAATCTCACCTTCTCTGCATTAGTTTCAGCTACAAACCTTTTCTACTGTGGGCTACTTTCATCTAAAAAGCTAGACAGTTTTTGTCCATATTCTGGAAAAAAAAAACCTACTACTGTACTGGCTAGTAAAAACTGAACATCTCATCATTTCAACAAAGATAACACAGATTATTTATAAGTAAGACTGTGAGATGCAACCTGAAAGCTCTGGACAAAGCTGGTAAGTGAATCAAAAGTTCTGATTTTTTTGTCAAAATACTTTTTCCAAGGTCAAGAATGAATTTCTGACCTCAGCAGTAATTTTTTTTAGACAACAACACGGTTAGTGAATCTTAGCCATGTAAGTGCAATCAAATGGATAATGGGAGCTGCAGTTGTTCACTTATAATTGTTAGAAATAATAACCTGTCCAACTTTTACTTGCCAATATGGAAGTCGATTAAAATTCAGGTCAAACGATTCATCAACACTGCACTGACTTCACCCTTCTGCTATGATGGCTAGTGCTTGGGCAAGACAGGCACACAGCGGGATTTCCAAAAACACTGATGAATACTAATGATTGTAAAACACAAAGGAGAAATCTGGGCACAAATCAAGTATCCCTTTAAAAAGTGTATTTTTAAACATTTTAAGAACTCTTTACCGTGGAGAGGAATTAATGTGAATCACACCGAATCGGTGTTAGACACCTAGATGAGTTAATTTGTTTGTGTGTGTGTGTGAGTGTGCGTGAGCGTGTGTGGCACAGTTTGATTCTTTGAGCGTACTGACAGGACTGTATGTAGCTTTTGTTGTTGCTGTGTGCACTCGTTAACGTCATTGTATCCCTCATTGGTATTTTCCACCGGTGTGAGCTTGGCTAGCGTGCCTGTCATTTCCAGTGGGTGCCCTGGGGTGAGGCTGTGGCTGTTCTCCTGCAGGGGCCACATTTCCTGCCAGGTGAGCGATGGATGATGAGCTGGGTGACCGCTGAGCAGCGGCCTCCTCTGCCTGTAGTTAGCCCACACTTGCAGAATGGTCTCTTTGAAAGGCCGCGTGGTCAGCGTGTAAAGGATGGGGTTAAGAGCGCTGTTGATGGGGAGAATAAATATGACCACCCATGAGCTGATGGTACCTTCCAGTGGGGAGAGAAAAGACAGAGAGATAAAGATTATAAAACAGCAGAGTTGGTAAACAGTCTGTTTAAAGATTATGACGTTTAACGTGAATCGATACGAAAACCTTTTTCTCAAAGCCTTTATATGATAAATGAAAATCCATTTTGTCCATACAGGACCTAATTAGGGAGTCACAGCTCACCAGGTTATGTATCTAATGGATTCTGCAGAACACTAAATGGTCACCTGAGCATACAGTGCAAACTTTAGTAAATCTTTTACAGTTAAATGCTCTTCATACAGTACCATATCTTCTGAAAAACCGTTTAACACTTAGAGCAAAGCTTAGACTACTTTAACATTAAATCACACACAGCAAATGAAATATTTCAAGGAATACTTCACAGAAAATACATCTTTCGAGTTCTTTCTGTTTGTAAGCTTTAAAGGTGGCTCTTAAGACCACCTGACCACAGGTACAGAGGACAGTTAGCTTGGATTCAAAGCAGATGCACACTCAAAATGCAGATTTTCAGTGAAGTATTCCTTTAAATGATCATAGCACTTTTACTATACCGGGAATCTCCACCTGCACCAGTGACAGGATCTTGAGGATGAAAATGGGGATCCAGCAAAGGGAGTCAGTAATGACGATAGAGAAGAACCTTTTGGCGATGGTGACCTCTTTCTTGATGTGGTTGCTGTATTTTGTGGTCTGAGTGCCTGTTCTCTGGATGTTATAGAACATGCTTGCATAGGATAGGACAATGATGAGAAACGCCACCAGGTTCAGACCTACAAAGAGATATTTGGTTACTTTCTGGATTGCCATACAACCACAATAACGTATATTTGTACTGTGGATGTGCATTTATAACAAAGCTATGTTTCCACAAGCCAATAAATACAAATACATTCACTAAATAATGAGACTGCATTTGCAGATTGCTTTAGAAAGTAACTGTATTACAAACAAAACATAAACACCACAAAAAGATGAATGGACTATTGAAAGTAGAAATCCCCACCCAGGAAAATAACGATGGAATAAACATGAGCCCATAGTGTCTCAGGCTGCTCAGAGTGCAATGGGAAGCAAACACCATTGGTCCCGTAGAAGTTGCGAAATAGCCCCTTGAAAGCCAGCGGCAAGAAGGCAATGATAAAGCCAAACACCCAAATCCCAAGAAGGATGGTGACAGTTCGTCGCCAGCCAGGTGTCAAGTACTGGAAAGGGTAGACAATGCAGATGTATTTCTCCAGAGTGAGATAGGTGAGGAGCAGGACGGAAACCTCAGTGGACAGCATGGCCAAAGATCCAATGACCTGACACTGACTGCTGTCCATCCAGGCTTGAGCGTGCCGGTTGTACTCGCCTCGAAACTTCAGGTCATACGCACCAATCATGAAGAGGTAGATGCCCATGAGCCCATCTGCACCTGCGAGCGAGGAGAGATGTAGTTGACACACTACTTACAGGATTTATGGGCTTTACAGATATCAGTGCAACTTTACAGCTGCTTTCAGACCCAGTGTGCTATGAAAGGCTTAAACAAACACTGGAGTGTTTACTCCTTGAGACTGGCTCATTTAGAGATGTGAGCACAACTAGAATTACCATCTTGCGGCTGTATTGTATGCCTCCACCGACCAAGTTGTAGTTTACATACGGGTTCATCCAGACTTTGCTACTTATGTGTATAGTGAAGACTCTGAAGATACTAGATACTAACTCTATTTTATTGTTATTAGCCTGTGAATTCCTGAATTACAGCCAAAAATGGGGTTTGGTGAGGTCACAGTGACTATGACCTTTGACCACCAAATACCAGATGTGCCAGATGTAATGAAATTCCCTCCCAGGTTCCTAAGCTATTGCATTAAAAAGAATGGGATGGACAGACGGACGGAGGCATAAAAACTTTTTAACTGCCTTTTTAAAGCAGGAAACTGCAGTGTGATTTCTTATAAGTGAGAACAGAATCAAACCATGTACAGAAACTGCCAAACATGGAAGGCTTCCTGTCTATCGTGTGGATATGGATGATAAAAATCAGACAGACAGCAGCCACTCAACCTTCGAAATCACAAATAAGAAAAGGAACTGAGGACAAAGCACTGGATGCTAAAATTCAGCTACTCCTTCATGTGTTTTGAACTATGATCAATATGGAGTGTTAACTGCATGGAGTGTCAATCATTCGTGATTGCACAACAGGGATCAGATGCAGGAATGATGGGTATAGAAAGATTGCATGTGCAGCTCTGCACGCAAATGCAGTGTGTGTTCATACAAGTAGACACAATGTTGTGAGTATGTGTACCTCTAAACATGATTTACTCCAAGCATATACAGGCTTCTTGCTGAGAGCTGATCAATGCCAGTCTCATGCCTGTGCCATATATATGTAGCCCGCAGATGGTTAGCTGAGCTTATCTTAGCATAAACACAGAAAACTTTACCACATAACAACATATATGTTATTTTAATCCTTATAAAAACGTAATTATAAAAACAGCAATTTGTAGTTTTAGCAGGTGTTTTTTGTCAGAATTGATTCCCTGGAATTACTAAGCTAATCATAATAGCTGCTCCAGCTTTATAATTTAATGGACAGCTATGAGAGTGGTATTGATCTTCTCATGTAACGCTCGGTGAATATGAATAAGCAAATAAAAACCAGTTCTTTAAATTGCCTGATTATACTCTGGTGGGAATAAATGTCTTACAGTCTTCAATCAGAAGCTGTTTGAGAATGCTGCCAGAAAAGAAAAAGCTTTGGCTACTGTCCAAAGGTTAAAAAGGGGGGTTGTTGACATCCATGTAAGGATATTTATGGATAGTCATTAATCAAGTCTGAATAATGACATGACGACAAGGAACAATAATTATATCCAAAGGGGTTCATACTGCACATCTAGTATACAGGCTGTATATGCATGTTTCCGCTTTAATGCTGAGGCTGTTGATTTTTAATCAACACCTGGCCCCAAACTCTACCGCAAGTAAAAGTTTTCATACTCAAACAACACTCTAATAAAACAAAACAAAACAAAACAAAACAAAACAAAACAAAATGATAAATAAATCCCAACCTCATGTGTAGTTTTCTTCCACACCCACTTTCTCTGCCCTCAGCAAATTCATCACAATGTTTTGCTGACACTGTCAAAGCTGAAATTGAATTTAACAACGTATAGCCTTTGAAGAATTTTGCCACTGCTTCATCAGTGGCTGCTTAATATTTCTTTCTTATACTTTCAATATACTAAATTCATAACCTAACCCCCCCCCCCGACAGTGGTTCCTTTGATATAAGATCATACCAGTGATCATCAAAAAACATTTTTAATTTTACACAGTGTAGGTTATCATTAAAGACTCCGCATATGTTTTCATGTTAGTCTGTGTCATATGAAAATTGAGACAGCTGAAGTGAGGCTATGTTGTGGATGATTCCCCAACAACTTTTACAGCTGACGCATTACCTAAATGTCAAATTTATAATATGAGTTTTTGCATGTTTAGCAGCTTTTGTAATTCTTTCCTATTTATTTGTATATTAGACATACATGAAATGATACTATATCCTTTTATGTGAAATTTCCACAAGTACATCAGCTCATGAAAGATTAAAGCTGACCTCTGACAGACTCAGCTGGGCTCCAAGTCCTCTATGTTTATGTGAATGTGAATAACACCATAAGCATATGATAATGTTGAGAACATTTACCTCCTACACATTTTGCGGGTTTTATGTTTTCTCACTCTGTGCAGTTAGGGAAGGTACATTACCTTTACCTTTAATGCATGCATTACATGTTTTGTTTTGTTTTTTTTAGCATGAGTGGCTCCATCTTATATCAACCCTTCACCTGTTCAGCATCAGAGCTATATCTGTTCTTTAAACCATTTCTTGTCTTTCCATGAGAATACCCACATTTCTTTTAATTTTTTATCTTCTGTCCATTTTAAGCCAACAAACACAACATCTGTTTGCTGTATAGGATGAAGCAAACAGAAGCAAAACTCTCATAGCCCTTATCTGTGTGACGTCTCATATCAAAGTAGAGAATAAGGTTGCATATAAACACCATGCTCATATATTAATGCTGTAAGATGCTGTATGTGTACAAGTTTTCTGAAGGGTATCTTCTATTATCTTGATAGATGAGTCATTGAAAATGCACTTATCTAATCAACCACCGACTTCATTGAATTGTTATCCTTGAGCAGTTACCATAATTTGTGTCAAATTCGTTTTATGAAAAACGAGTAAGTGAACCTCTGTACTCCGATGGCAGATTACATTGTGGAATGAGATTTTGTTATTTTCACATTCAGTATTTATGAGGGTGGTCTAACAGTGTGTGTAATATGAAACACAGTGGGCACTAATTTCAAATTTCCCACTGAGTTTGGAGGCCTGTTTATTTCACAAGCATGGAACTTAAGCACTGCAGAATTTTTCATTTCCACTTCTGTGCCTGTGTCTGGCATATTTCCAGAGACTATAGTCAGGCCTATGAACGTAATGAAGTGGTAAATATAAATGTGCAACTGTGAACTAGTGTTCATTAGGATAATACTTGTTATGTATACACTGTAAGAAATATGCTTGGATGGTAAAGGATATTCTTCAAATAAAAGCCTGTGTGTTTCCTTACCAGTACATCCCTCCTTTAAATGCAGTGACTTACAGCAGAGGGAGATGATGCACATAGCATGTAGTTTGTTCTCGGAGCGGATGTACGAGCGCATGCAGATGACGAAGATGTTGCCGAAGCAGGTGGTGGCAGACACCACCCAGACAAAGACCCTCAGCACAATGTTGGCCAGCAGATCCTCGAAGGACGAGATGCCGTCAGTGTTCGGTTTGCAGCTGCGCACATGAGGGGCATAGCCACAGTACTGGAACTTCTTGAAGTAGCTGTGATAGTGGATTGAAGCAGAGTACCATGTTTAGCAAAAGAGAAGGGACTCGATTCATTTTCAGCTTTGAGATTTTGGGTTTTCACTGTCAAGTAGATAGTCCACAAGCTATGTACAGTTTTTCTTTCTATAAAGTGACAGTTAGAAAGACACAGACATTTCAAGGAAGCATTTTGATTTGAACATCAGGTCTTGAGGTTTCACAGATAGTGAACTTAGTCAAAAAACCTATTTGGTTTGAAATTTATGCTTTTCTTCTTTCAAAACTCTTCAAAATCTTTTTGAGTTGTCTGAAGAATTAGTTTAACAAAGGTCTAACAAAAGGATCCCTTCATCCATATTTCAAAAACCAAAAAAAAAAAGAAAAAAGAAAAAAATTCTCACATCTCGTGGTATCTATGCTCATAGACAGTTTATTTTTTATTTCCCTAATGTTTTGAGATGTTTTGAGATCTCTGATAATCTCTAATAATGTTGTGATATCTAATATTTATGCCTCCACACAGCAATGGTGACGTGCCAATTCTGGTGTTCATAGCATTTAAAATTTGCATTTAAACAAGACAAATGAGGTCATCCGCTGCCGGCATAATACATGCCAAGCAGCAGTTTCCATAGAGAGACAAAGTTTGAAATGTTGAAAATATTTTAATGTGAGAACCACCAATGAAATTCAGTTAATCTCTAATGTGTTAAGGCAGAGGCAGCAACAGATCTTTCAAAACCTGGACAAATGACTATCTGGTGAACTGCCCCTTGAAAGTGAGAGAAGATGTACTTTAGCAAAACAAACAGTATCTCCATATAACTATATCTTACTTGCAACTGAATTGAAAGCCTTGAAGAGCTTCTGCCAAGGCTGAAAAGGCATTTATTTTCTCTCTGTTGCATCCTATCCAGGAACTGCATGGGTGTATCTCAAGCTGTTTTACCCACAGAGTAAATGGATTACACTAAGCCTCACTTAATCAACTCCCAGTTGGAAGAGAAGCCTGACAGTCTTGATAGGGCTAGCTTGGGACTCACCACTAGAAATATATGTGAAAGGCCCATGGTCTACATGACAGTCCAGACAAAATAATGAGGATTAACAGTATAAACACAATGGAACACTTACATATGAGTCAAGTATTTGAGAGGTTCAAACATCCGGCGTTGTATGTTTCCAATTTCTATCCCCTCTATGCTCCTAAAGAATATAAATACATTTTAATTTGGTCTTAGTCACACACAGAAACACATTACAGTGTCATGATTTATAATCGTACACTATTACAGGAGTATTCAAAAGCACACAAACTGCTTTCACCAAACTGCCTTTCATGTGAGACATTTTTACAAGCCCAATTACATATTCTTTCATTTGCTGATTCTGAATTTCGTGCAAACTCATGCTTATGTTCTTGTGTCTCTCAAGAAAGATCACATTAACCACATCATATCCAAATAACGCAGAAACACAATCATGCAGCACATGCAGTGGTCCTCACAAACAGCCCTGTGACAGAATAATAGCCTCCTCCTAGCTCACTGGGGACTTTTTTCACTTCCATTATCCAGGCTCATCATATGCACTGTTTGTATGTTTGCTGCTCTTATGCACCTTTAAACATAGGAGACAATAGGAGAGCTCTTCCACTGCCTCTTAACACAAAACAGATCTCTCTTCTATGTGCAATAGGAAGATTTTTAATTAGCTGCAGGTGTCATTGAGCATGAAGCAAGGAATACTTACAACGACTTCAGTTTATACAGCTTGTCAAAGTGGTTAACTTGGAGCTCCATGATAGGATTGTATGATATATTCCTTGAAAATAAAGATAAGAAACCAAGTAGTGAAAATCAGTTAAATAACATGGAAATGAATCCCATGTACTATTTACATAACAATGCATTGCATTTAGAAGGACAAGGACCCTTGAAATTAGGAGTCACATTGGTGACATTTCTGTATGTTGAAATGCATATTCTTTATGCATGTGGACTGTTTCTTTCAGTTTGCAAAAGTTTACCTTCCTGTCACATACTACCTTCTGCTCTATGTTGTGAGATGTATGTAAGATGTGTCCTTGCTTTTTTTCCTCTTTATGTGACTTCCTGTTATCCACCCACCACAATGTTTGTTTACTAGGAGAGACTGAATGCATTGTCTGCCTGCTACTCAAAGTTGTAATCCTTAAGATTTTTATGAAATCACATTCCATTTTGATACAGTTTGTGGTTTGTATTACTTCTACAATCACTGTTCATTTTATTTACAATCAGTAATTATTTCTCTCTGTATGGTAGCTTGTATTAGTAGTGGTGAGTCTGCCATTCCCTGGCAGGATTCAGATTGCATTCATAAGAACAAGAGATTCAGGAGAAAGCGCTGCATACACTTAATCTACCACACGTTTATGTAATTGATATTGGCCTCCGTCTTTACGGTTCACTCGCTCAACATCCTGTCAGAGCTCTACTAAGTTACTGCTACTACAAAAAAGGACTTTTTACTACTGTTACTTCACACTGAAAGCACTCAAGTGGGGAAACACAGGGTGGCTTTTATTGTGAAGCAGCCAAAGGAAACATATTAGATTTGTCAACAAGGATAGTGCTGACCATGATCAAAAATGTGTGTGTTTGATCTTTACTGTGCTCTCCTTCTGTCTAAAACCTTAAGGATTACAGCTTTAAAGGACATTTACTTGTATACAGCTCAATGCACAAGTTGGTGTATTTGAAGTGCCCCCATAATCTAAGGGAGTGTGTTTTGTATTTAGTCATTTCACTGGAATTATATCAGCAGCAAAAATAGCTGCTTGTCTGCAAAATGATCAGCTGACTGGCACTGACAACTCTTTTGTCATGCCCCGATAGCATCAAAGTCTGTTAAATATTCATGGAATAGGTCTGCTTGAAGACAGAACTGTACATCCCAGTGTATTTGTGTAAACAGAACTCACAGTTGGAGCAAGTCCCCCAGTAAGACAAAGAGTTTGGGAGGGATCGCCACCAGTCTGTTGTTGGATAGATCCCTGCATGCCAAGACAAATCCACATCAGTTCAAGACCAAAAGCAAGAATGTCCTCGTCCATCTCTCAGTATTTTGAGGAGAAAAAAGTGCATTTATTGGGGAATATTTTCAGCTGCAGATAAACACACATTTTGTGTAGTAAATATTTACAGCAGTAGAAAAGTGTTTGTGAGACTGACTTAAATTACAGTGTGTGTTGATGGTAATGAAGGAACACGTCAGCCAGTGCAGCAGCGTGGCTCACTGATGTGTTTTTAATTGCTTTTGGACAAAAGTGGAGCTCTGTGGCCCAGAGGAATAAGAAATATCAGGCATTACTCAGATATACTACACCTGATAGTAGGCACAACTCATTGCTGGCTTTCTTCTTTTCTATCCTTTAACAATACTATACTACTATATCTATATTTTTAAGAAAAAAGTTTGTTAATCACACTTCATGATTTAACCTGGATCCTTGTAAAATATATTTTTATTATTCCTAGTGATAAACACAGAGAACTGTATATTTTCATGAGCTTCTTAAGGACTTAGGCTGAAGCACAGTTCACAGTCTAGGTAAAGTATCTGAGCCTTTAAGATATTGATTGATGTAAAAAAAAAAAAGGATCTTAAAAATAAGACCTGCTGAGGCAAAACATTTAAATCAATATAGATTTCAGAAAACCTTAAAAGTAGAGTTGTTACAGACACGTGAGGCTTTTAACAGCTACAAAAGTGTTTGTTAAGGCTCTGAAGAATTCTGTCAGCCAACAGTAAAGCACATAAAACAAAAGAAACACAGACTGGGTTATTGGAAAGATCACAGCACAGTGTGCAATACTCAAGAGGGCAACAACATCAAAGGTAAAATGTAAAGATCTTCAGGAATCTCCTGCAGTTCTTAACATCTGTGTATACGAATCAGTAATATAAAAAGGACTGAAGAGGAGCTGTGTCCATTGAAATGCACCAGAAACAGAAGCAACACTAACAATATTAATAATGTTAATAATAACAGTGATGTTGGTTTTAGTTTAGATAAAAACTGACCTGACAACGTTTTTTCATGTACATTCAACTAAATTATCAGTTTAATGTGCTGGTGACATCGGGGGGAAGCTAATGTGTATCCAGACTAGTTCTAAAGTATTTTGCTATTTCTTGTGTTCAGCTGGAAATTTCAGTCTTATACTCGCACTGGCAGGGGAAAAGTCAAGGCCTCTAAAAAAAAATTGGAGACCAGACAATCATAACAGATGCAAACAAATCAAACTTTTCATAGACAAAAGTTTTATTCAACTGGAATTTTTGACCTGGCTGTGGAACTGAACAAAAGGTAAGGAGGTCACCTAAATCAATATTAGTCATCCTCTGGGGAACATGAATACTAACATCTGCCCATGAGTTCAGACAAACAGTATGCTGCTCTGTAAGAAAAGTGTGGAAAGAACAAACCAACTAATTCACACATCAACCAACCGACCAAAATCACCATCCCCAGGCTCCAAAGAACAACAAATGGTGTTCATTAACAAAATGACATGTTTTTGTTCAATGAGGCCGTCATCCTAAATGTAAGACCATTAGACTCATGTCCTTAAATCCTGTCAGTGGTTGCTTGCAGCTACGTTTGGACTTTTTACTGCTTATATGGGAAGCTACTCTGTTTTAAGGTTCACATACTTTTTTAGATAAGACTGTGAATGTTTTTGGCTCAAAGTAAAACAGAACTCAGGTTTTTCCAAAAGGTTTGCAAACTTTCTCACAACAGTGCATTCACTGTGTTTTTCCATGCTGTTTTCCACATCTCCTTCTGTTCTGTGTCTAAAGTTGTCACGTGTAACACATCGTCACATGCATCAACTTCAGCATCTTTTTGGAGCAACCCTGAAAGTCGGGATGTACAAACAGTTTGTTTGCACGATTAAACAAAAAGGACTTACAATTCTCCAAGCTTTTGGAGGACTGAGAAAGCTTGTTCGTGTATGTGGCTGATCCTGTTTCGCTGTAAAACCCTGGAGAAAGGCAATAAATACAAAAAAGAATCCTATTACTACTTTCTGACCTTCTTAATCACATTTATTGAACTGCCAGCATTGATTCCATACACTGACATAAGCTGCATTTCAAATTATGAGCAACTGGGGCTAATTTGCAAGCCACTCACAGAAAGTCAGGCTAAAGTATAATTTTAAAATCAGCCTTTGCCGTTGATTAAATTATGTAAATGTATACTTACAGAACTGTCAGCATATTGCATGAGCAGAATGAGACGTTTCCAATGGTTTCCATGAGATTGCCCTCCAAATCCCTGAAAGAACATTTTGTGAAATGCACAGACTCAGAGCAAATGTACAGACACAACCCCACACACAGACAGAATACAATCATCAAAAGACATGCCATTTTTATGACACAACAGCTTTTGATTTCTTTACATCCTACTTACAGCCAGTTCAATCTCGGCATTTCCCGACAGATGTCATCCAGCTTTGTCAAAGAGTTGTTCAACAGAACCCTGTCAATCAGTGAGACACAATGTAACAAGGTGTAGAGCCTTTTCATTCACTGTTCAAAGGAGGAGCACTCATACAGTCTATACAGATGAAAAAAGCCTTTTAATAGCAGGACTTCAGATCATTTGACAGGACATCACAGTGAAGCACAAAAAGATGTGGGAAATAAAAACTCACAGTAAAACAAGGGAGTTCAGTCCTGAAAAGGTCATGGAAGATATCTGATGGATATTGTTATTTTCTAAAATCCTACAATGACAACAACAGAAAAAAAAAACAAGATACAGTATCAGCCTCATTTGTAGAATATTGATTCAGAACAGCAACAGTTGGGATGTCTGCGGCGTACTACCTGTATGGAATAAAAAAAAAAACACAATTCAAGAAAAAGAAAACAACATGTTACATCAGTGGGAATTATTTTTTCTCTGCCAATGGTAAACCAATATTTACAGAAAGTAAGACATCCTAATAAACTATGCACGTAACATTTCATATTCTTTTGATGCAGAAAATAAACATACAACCACTCCAGCTTGTGAAGGTCCTGGAACACTCCCGGCATCAGGACAGATATCTTGTTGTAGCTCAGATATCTAGGAGAGGAAAGGCAAATTTGGAAGGTTACTTCCAGAATATTCTCCCTGAACATGATGAATTAACTGGGAAAACCTGTGAACTGTTGCATTTAACACAAAACTGATGACTGTGGAGTTTTAACTAAGCGTTTTGTAATTCATACTTATTTCTCAGCAGCTTTTCTTTACTGGTTACTATATGCACTCAACACTTCTTTAAGTTTGCTTAAACAGGTTTGCCAAAACTATCTGGGCTGGAAATATTGCGTTTGTGTATGTTATTACTTAACATTTCACTCCTTTAATTACTTAACATTTCACTCCATTAATGTGAAGCCATTACACCCTCCACATTCGGGCCACAAGAGCTTTAGTAGATGTTGGGAGATAACGCCAGGCTCACAGTCAGGCATTTCAAATTATCCCAAAGGTGCTGAATGGGGTAGAAGTAGGACTCAACGATTAATCATTTTTATATCTAAACAGGAATTTTAGTTTTAATCATAACTTAGGTAATTAACTGTGTTTTTAACAAGCTGTAGCAAGCACTACAAGTGAAAGTACAGATGACTGTTAAATTCACCAGCTGTAATGACAACTGGCTTATGGATTCTGCTAAGTGGAATCAAATCAAAATAGAATTATTGGTGAGAAAAGCCAACGTTAGATACATTCCTCAAAACATTTTCAAAGACATTTCTTTGGGTACACTTTGCTAAAACTAATGCAGTCTAATAATATGACAATACTGACAGGTGTTTCTATTATTTTGTCCACTCCATTCATATCAGTGAGCATAGGCAAAATAAAACAGCCTCACTGTATAATGCAATAATACAAGACGACGACCCGTATTGAACAGTAATATATACTAGATGCAGGGGTCAGGTCTTTTCTGTTAATGCTGAGTGGTTGGTTCGTGTACTTGTCTGACCAGGGTTGCAAACTTTCATGATCTGGTATTGACATATACAGCAGCTGGTACTAGTCAGCCTTAGCACTCCAAATGTGGCCTCTCATTTTCCTTTCTTTCCGTCATAATGCACTATATATGTGGCATTTCAGTGAGAGACATTTAAGCCAAGGAACTATTTATAGCAAATGGTTACACAGCTAGATATAAAAAGGCTCCGCTCTTTGAGGGAGCTCTCAGAGAGTCAGAGCAAAATGAGGATTCTACTGAGAGAGCTAATCCCTCTTAATAATCACATTCATGAACACTGAATCAACAATACCAAAAAATATAGTAGAGTTTAATTTCAGAATATCAGCAGAGTAGTAGTGAGTAGTGTTAGGCTATCGTGGCCACATTGCCTGAATGTGTTTGGACATTATCAGTCAATTGAGCCAAAAAGCTGTGAATAAACCCAGTAATTCTGAAGCTTGAAAGAAGCAGCTGATGCCAGCATTATCTAATGAAAGAGCAATTCCAGTCTGAACTAACCCAGTGCCTCATTTTATGCACATAGAAGTACAGTCTATGAAGCTGTTTGCTTTGTTACTGAATGGTGTGTTACAAAAATAAACAAACTTACAGTCTTGTGAGGTTATACAGCCCCCTGAATGCATCAGGACTCACATCTTGAATTCTATTGTGCTGAAGGTACCTATAAAAAAAAAATCAAAACAGTTTGAGTCTTTTGAATTACCAAGGAGAAATGAGAAAAATTCAAAAACCCTGTAACAACCATAGTCTGCTGAATACCTGGCATCGCCTTTGTTATCGCACATTGTGCTCGACGAACTCCTCTGACAGCTGTGTTTTGTCTCTCTGTGTATTATACAAACCTGGGGATTCATTTGGATGTTTGTTTATGCATTTCTCAGGGAAGTTTTCAAGCCGGTCAAACTGTCAGAGCAGCGACTGAAGGCTGACAGTATGATGCAGCCAAATGGTTCCTGGCTGAAGATCAGACCTGTTCTCCTGCCAACACAGTCAGTAGCACTGTGTGAGGCTGATAAACAACGTAATTCGGGAATGAATGGATCCGTGTACAGAACAAACCAGCGTTCCCAGCTGTCCTCTTAGCCTTATACATATCCGCTTTGTAGTTGTGACACTCGTTTGTTGTATGTGTCACTCAAAGGCTGCTCTTTTTCCCTGCTCTTTAGTCTCAGGAAGGCTTTAGTGAATGAATATTGCGTAGACCCTAACATGGTCAGAATACATATTTTATTATATATGGTGCTTTGACTGAAAAAAGAACAAACAATAAAACAGAACAATTAAGAAATACATTATTAAAAATGGCTAAATATCATTATGTAAAGTAAAATAAAATAAAATTGTATACATTTGAGTAACATGCAATCCCTAACTCATGTGAAACTCACAGTTTCTGTAGGCTCTGGTACTTAGAGAACGTGTTTGCTCTCAGTTTCTGAAGCCGGTTCCTTTGTAGAGACCTGAGTGACAGAGAAAGAGAAGGAAGCTCAAAATCAGATTATTAAATTTAGTGTACACCATGAACAATGCTCATCATTATTCAGCACTGCAGCATTCGAACAGATGACCAGATTATCAAGGTTATGATTTTAACATGTATGTTTAAATTATGAAGCGTTAAAATTTCTAATTAATGGTGTTTTTGAGCCTGGGGATAACAAGACTCAGTCAACATTACAATGACCATCTCAACATTCACATTATAAAATAACGTAACAGAAATACACCAGCACACTTTTCCCCCTATCTCAGTAGTGAGTATTATCTTAATTTTAAAGTATAAATGTGGGTACACTGACCCTTCAAAACAAAGACTGAAAAAGGGACAATAAATTATATTCCTCAATATAAGTTTCTGTTGTGTCAAATGTTTAAAACCTGCAGTTGCATTTCCATAGATCTACTGACAAAAGACAAACTTTTACAGGTCAAAAATCAACCACCTTTTCTGTTTTACGTAAAGAACCTTTTAAGGGCAAAAACATTTAAACGCCTACAGTACTTCACTACTTTCAATGAACACAAACACAGAGAAGAAACAAAAGCACAGTGACCAACAAAAACAATCACCTTCGCACTCTGAGTCCAGGAAACATAGTGAACTGTTATTTCTGTTCTATCATATGACAGATTAACATTTTAATTCAGCTGTTGATTCCAAAGCTTTTAACGGATTAACAGGTGATTAAAGGCTCATCCACTCACACACTCTCATGTCAGGCTGTTGGAAGTGGTCAGCTTAGGGACTATGTAGGATTTTCTTATTGTTGACGCTGTCTCTTTGGGCTCGTTATTCTCCAACACAAAATTATATGACACTGTATATCTTGGCCTACAAACACTGAGGGTACACTCTGAAGCATTTCTGTGAACAAACAAGCTTTCTTTGCCAAAACACAGTGGAGCTCATGAACTGTTTCCTCTTCTTATCCTAAATCTCTCTTACATTTGTCTATGAAGAAGAAAGTTAAGTAAGAAAGTGATTTTAACAACTTTGTGACTGTTTGCCCTGGACGACCATCAGGCCAGAGACATGAAATTGAGTTGCATTACAAAAGTCTCTTGCTGTGGCTGCCTGCACTTTAAACTCACAGGGAGAAAAGGTCTTTGAAAATTTCTGGTCAGTGATGTTCAGAGGTGCTAAAATGTGGGCTCACTACAAAATATTATATACAATCCAAATAAGCCATAAAGTAAAGGATACCATGACAAAGAGAAAGTAGACTCATCGTTAAAAATAATGAGGGCACTCAGGGCAGGACAGTCTGCCTGGTATTAATATACCAGGTCACCTACAAAACAGACTCAAATGATGCATAAAGACTGAAAAAGGGTAATGCACTTTTATCAAATACCAACAACTCTATAATAACCATGAGGTTACATGTTCTTGTCAAATACATGTAAAGAGGACAAAAAGAAAAGTAATATGCACCATTTTCTCCAAAGAATTAAAACTTGAATTTTGACAGAGAACTGAATATGTGACACTGGCTCTTACAAGACTTTCAAGGACATATATTAGTCATCAGCTCAGTGTGAAGGGGTTGCATTAGATACTTTACTCCCACCAGGGATTCAGCTTTCGCACTGGCTGCCAAGTACCGACTCACCTCACAGCACTGACAGGTGCTCATGGCGGCAGGGTAGGGTTTTGGAGAGGGGGATATTTGCTACAACGCTTCTCACACGCTGTGACAGACACAGTCACGAATGGAGGCTTCCTGGGGATTGTTTGAGCTTTAAGATATTGAAAAAATAAGGGGTTATTTTCTACTCACATCATGGTGACATTCATCGCCACCACTGGGATATCTTGAAGCTGTGCGCTGTCACAGTCCAGCTCCAGGTCTCGGCACTGGCAGAGCTCAGGAACGACACCCAGCACTGGAGAGATGCAGGGCAGAGGGAAGGGACATCAGGGAATACATCAATCAACTGGTCATCCTACAAAGTGTCAAGACTGGAACTGCTTGGAAGAATGCCAACTTAGTCCTGCTGGAGGAGAGTGTAAGCCCTGAGATTAACGCAGCGAAAACAAAAAAGAAAGCAGAATTTTTTTTAGTGACTTGGAGAATAAACAGGCTGGAAACAGACACTGGTTACACATGAATACTTACTGAATATTCTTCAGTTAAACTATGTTTTATTATCTTTGATTAAATCCTAGTTTTGATATGCAAGATATGATGAAATGGAGCAAATATATTAACTGGCCTTACCTGGCTCCAATAAAAGCAAATTATAGGATGAAAGGCTCCTCTTTGTCAACACATTTTCATTTATGCAGATAATTACACATCTGAGACAAGTCTTATTTAACTCCCTTTCCATCAAAGTGAACGTTTTCAGAGTTACTAGTGATTGAGGCCAGTAATGAAAAAATATACATCTGATTAGTTGATATGGACTCAGCAGATCTGCCAGCGTACAACAGGATAGATTCAGGTATCTTTTATTATTACTTATAAAGGCAGCGGCCATACAAAGCACAATTCATCACTAACCCCGTTTATAAGCCCACTGTCAAATCCTGCCCATTAAAAAACTGGAACCGCCTTGTAACACAGAGTTGTAAGTGGATAATCAGAAAGTGAACTGCAGAGTGGACAAAGTAAATAGACGTAATACAGTTGTTTTAGTCATAAAGTACGTTGGTGTGTGGCAGTGACAACTGCAAACACAGCTGTAAATTTAAAAAATGCAATAAAGAGAAGCTAACTTCCCAATTATTTCTGCAGCAAGTTGTAGCACCTCTAACGGGCTGAGGTTATCTGAAAAATTGATTATACTTATGTACTTTGTTCACAATGGCGATGTAGAGAGGACCAGAAAACAGGTCCAGGTCTTCCATTCACAATGGAGCTACCTCTTAATTAAAAAAACAAAACAAACACTGAATATGTTCTTTTCACTTGCTCCTTCGACTCACTTCCCTAAACACATCTCTGTATATCTTACCAACATTCCCATGAAACAGGTCTATTATTATGATTTAGAACAGGATCCTTCAAACGGACTGAAAGGTCATTTAGTTTTAGGGGTTAGAGGTCAGCAAGGACGAGACAAAAACAAGTCAAACAAAATCTGTGTGTGTATGTTCTGTGTTGTTTTTCTGCTGATGTGAATACTACCTTGCCATGGTAAATCTGAATGAGTGCATCAAAATGAAATATGTCATATGCTGTGGCCTAGAGGTTAGAGCAGCGGCTTGGGACCAAAAGGTCGCCAGTTCAATTCCATGGATGAAAAAAAACTTCAGATCCACAGCTGAAGTGCCCTTAACCTGGCAACTGCATGCAGCGCTGGAGATACAGCTGTCCACTGATCTATGTGAGTGTATATGCTCACTGCTCCTTGTGTGTGTGTGTGTGTGTGTGTGTGTGTGTGTTCACTTTCCACGTTTAAATGCAGAGGTCAAATTCCTTTGCATGTAGAAAAAAAAAATACTATAAAAATAATAATCATTAAAATAAATAAATCATTCTGTAATGCAGAATGACACAAAAGCTCCAACATCAGAATTTAGAATAATAACCATATATCATATATAGAAAATGTTTGTCTTTTATAATTACTATACTGTGACTTATTTCTTGGTTTTCATGCTATTATTAGTTATCAAGAATTGTAGTGCCATCTTGTTGCATAGCTAATCCGGAACACAGCTGACCTCTACACATCGTACACACTCCGGAAGCAGTGTCCTGGATTGGAGCTGGGAGGTGCTGGGTTTGTTTGAGGATATTCACAAACCCCTGGCTGACACTGCTTATGGCAGCACTCAGTTGGATTAGAAGGCAAAAGAACTAGAGGGTCATACCTGATACATTTAAACATGTAGTGAGGATAAAAAGGGGCATGTCTGGCTGATGCCCCTGTCTGCAAGATTTTCAACTGCCACATCCTCTGCATCCCAGGAGAGCTTAGGGGTGTGGAATCTGAATAATGTTCAAAGGCCATGCTTGAAGACAAGGACACAGCTGATGAGACAGCAGACGAGGGAGGTGTTTTCCATCTTATAAAAGGAGGGTGTGCTTCAATTTGGGGTATGACACCTTTACCTTCTCAGGACAGGCTTTGTAAGATGACATTATAGTGCTAAAATCAGCGTGCATCTCAAACAGCCTGAATACAGGGGAACGCAGGTAAGCAGGAGATTAATGATAGTAGCTGTGTGCTTGGGGGATTAACAGTCAAGCATGGAAATTCCAGTGAATGTTGAGTTATACTTGGAGTCTTATTTGCTTTGAATAGCATAGGAATTTACTATGACAGGGAACACCGGAAAGGATTGTGGAGACATCATGAAAATGTAAAGAAAATGTAGCACGAATGGAGAAAACATTGTTTCCTGAGCCAAAACGATCTGTAGATGTCACGTTACAATCATCTGGGCAAACGCAAACATTTGACCCTCTTTCTTAAACTGCTGCACCAGGCAAAACCTGCTGGGTTTTATTTTTGGACATACAAAGTTAGATGTACTTTTATATTGTTCACGGAGGATGGCATGCATCCTCTGTGAACAATACAAAGTTAGATGTACTTTTATATTGTTCACATTAGGAAGATGGCATGGATCCTCCGTGAACACAACAAGGATGTAAGCTCTCAGAACTACTCAGGGGAAGAGTCAAGACTGCACATACAAATCTGATTTCCTCCGACTTATTTAGGCTTCCCTGTTTGGGATTTTGCTATTTAGAACAGATGGCAAATTTAAAGTATAATTATGTAAACAATTAGGCTCTGATACATACAAAGATGAAGTCTGACAAACCAATGGCCAGCTAAATTTACAGATGTCACAGTAAAATGCCTTCAATAAATTACCTGACAAACCTATAACTGAAAGTAAATTAATCCTAATGCTACTTATGAACTACTTTTACTTTATTTAATTGCAGGATACATTAAATTTCTAAACAAGCTGAGAGAAGACCTGGTTGAGTTAATGAGAATGCCGCATAAAATGGGTTTGTTTACCTGCAACAAATAGCACAGGAGGGCACATCACGAAAATATACTTTAAGTTTTACAGCTAGATAAAAAAAGATTTGATCCAAACTTTTAATTTGTACTGTATAAACATGTTGTGATGGTTAAGACATAAATTTGGAAATACTACTGTTAAAAAATTGATTTCTCCAGTGGGGAAGAGTTTAATGAGCACAATCTGTCTTAATCTTTTCTTTTCCAGAAACAATGATGAGCTTGTTATTTTTGAATGTAATGCATTTTTAACCTTTTGAAAATTTAGTATTTATATCCATGGCATTGTTTCTAAAGCTGCAGAGTTGTGGCTACATTCATCTTCAGAAAAAGCGGAGTTTCAGTGCCTCTTTTGTGCTCTATCTTGTGTGAAGGACGACGGTGGCACAGCACAGCAGGTAAACATCAGCAAGTCAGGAGTGAGTGTGATTGAAGGTTTTGCTCATTTTCTCTTTTTTTTTTCTCATGTCCTCTTACACTGTAACATCACTGCAGATACTTCACAAGGCACATGCTATTTTTACTTTGTCTCATTTATACATTAGCTGCTGTTAGAGCCTGCTGATTTAGCTGATGGCTGACTGGGCTGTGATTTCCAAAGAGTGGGTCCTGATAGACAGCACTTCTTTTGACTTTTACGTTTTAATTTGCAGAGGAAAATAATTTGAATAGGACAAGCAGTGAAGAGTATTTTATTTTAGCTTTGATATCTTTCCAAAAGCAGAACAGAGAAGCACAGAGCTCCTCCTCCTCCTGTCTTAAACCTAAACCTAAAACACCAGGTAAAACCTGGTATTATTGTCTGTAGTCTCCTTGGTGTTGATGAAATTCCCGATGGATAAATAAAGTTATTTTGAATATGAATCTCTTTGATGCACTCCTCATTCACAGTAACGAGTAACCTGCTGCAACTGAATTTAAAAGTTAAGGAACAAAATAACAGTACTTACAGCACACATTGGACTTGGTTCCGGTGTTATGGCTTGGCATGCCAAAATATTTGTCGAAAAGATGGGGCCATCCATTATTGTCTCCTGGAAAATAAGACAGACAAAGACAGAGGTTACAACCCATCACTTGTCTTTCAAAACCAAGGATCTTTTATTAGGGATCATTTGAGGTAGATCTAATGTTCCTTTCTGCCAGACAACAGGTAGGACAGCACACAGCTCCTCTTGTTCCATACTCTTTTGTGATACACAATTATGGCCTATATGTTCCTGTAGGCACAATCAAGGTCATTCTTCTTATTTATGATGGCAATAGGTTTTTAATAATCATGAAGAAACTGGCCTTGCAAATAATATAAGCTGTTGTGATTAGCATTATTGGTTAGAATCAGCCATTAATCTCATGTGACTTAGATTGAAAACTGCATGTTGATTATTTAAATATGTACTTGATCACAAATGTACCAAAGTGAAATACAGGAAAGGATTTTCTAGGTGAATCTGAGACAACCAAACTCTCAGCTGTGCCAGTCCGGCTCCTTTAGCAGAAGACAGCTCCTTTGGGGGCACAAATGGCAAAAAATTGACTTCCACCTGTTGAAAGTGGCCACTGTGCTTGTTCTGCCAATAGCTTTGTAGTGGTATGAAATTAGAGGCTTGCAACACCCATCTTCAATAACTTAGTCATCCCTCTGACTCTCCGTCTTACATGTTAGATGTGGGTCACATCACAGTAAAATGTTTGTGCTCTCATTACAATTATCGTTGGTCTAATGTCTAACCTCAAACATCTCAGTTAAATGGTTGTTTGGAAACGTTAACTCATCATTTGCTGTCACACCTTCCCTGGACAAAGTGAGTGCCAGCTCGACTGGCACAAACACATAAATGGTAATAATAATATTGTAATAGATATAAACAGCTGCCAAGTCAATGTCAGATCTTAAGAATGGAGCAAAATGACCTGAGTCATCCAGCAAGTAAACAAGGACAAATAGCAACCAGACTTCCTGCAAAACAAGCAGAGCAGTGCAATAACAGAACCACTAAGAGATGACAAACTGAGTGGTCATAGTCAGTGAAAGCCCACCCAGAAATACATACCAACAAAAATTAAGAACAAGGAATTTCATTAATACTATACACTCAATATTCTCTACCAGGCTGTATGCTGTACATTCAGTTGTAGCATTCTTATTATTTCTACATGCAGTCATTGTTGTATGTTTGTACAGCAACAATTAGATTTGTATTTCATTATGATAACGGAAGGAACCATGCAATCACAACTATTCCTTCAGTTTTTGTACCATTAAAAGTTTAGGGCAGTATTTCATGTATGTTTATTATTTATCAACCTGCTAAATAGCTAATCTATTAATCATTTGGTTTATAGAAAATGTCAAAAATGGTTAAAAATTGACTGGAGTTCTGCAGGTAGATGACCACGCAAATCATGTAAGAAGGACTCTTGTGTGTTCATACACCGAAACAAACATAGAGGCATCTTGTTTATATGAAGAGACATTTGCACTGAAAAGGTCAAAATAGGAGGAAAAAAAGCACAGAGTTTGCGTGAGATTGTAGATGGATGTAACAGCAACTGTATAGCCTACAGGAAGAATTGGAAGTGAGTAAACCTTAGGGGACACACAGCTGACGTCATCAGTTGCCAAAGTCACAAATATCAAACACATTTGAAAAAAAATCTTCATGACTGCCAGCACCAGCTGATCACGGCTAGAAGACATCCGGTCCAGTCACAATCAGTTGTCAAGCCTTCAAGCTCATCTCACCTTTAGTTTGAGCTCCATCTCCTGAGGAAGACTTTGAGATCAAAGCTTTTAAGTGGACCTTGAGTTCAAATCCTTACATTTCACCTTTAGCTGTAAATCGTTTTGTCCGACCAACACTCCAAATTCCAAAGCTACTGAGTTTGCAGTAAGATAAAACAGAGAAAAGCAGAAAAGCCTGGCCTCAACTTGAAACCATGTTTGGAGTTTTTGACAGAAAAATGGATTAAATGTTGAGTAATTAACTGAAAGGATTACCTTCCGAAACCTGTTAGACCTTGATCCAAACTGTACAAGAACTATGCAAGCGTTTTAAGAACAATATCGTGCAGAGAAATAACAACTTCAGATTTGAGGTGTGCGACTCCCAGGACAGTAAAGACACAGCTCAGCTTACAATCCCTGTGAAGCTTTGATGCAGCATTTGAGGTAGTCAGACCAGGCTCCTATAAAAACATTTATCCTGCTCTGGCAGGCTCACTTTCCAAACATCCAAGTCCAGATTCCAGAGAACTCTCCTCACATGTTTTTCCAACTATCCATCAACTGTCTTAGAACCTTGGTGCTTTCCGGTAACTTGTCACTTCAGCCTGGAATTAATCCTTAACTCAGTGTGCTGCTGCTGGTAACCGTTTCTTCATCTGTATGTGCCTGCCATTTGATAAACCCGTAGCCTCTGCCTCTCGGTCATATGCATCACGTGTAAGCAACACAAATCAGCTTTTTTGTTGTTTTCTTCTGTAAGTATTCATTACTGCATCAGATGAAAATGCTCTTGCTCATTATGACTGAAATAAAGACGAAGGTTTACCCAGTTAACATTACAGCCACAGTGGTAATGACAATAATCACACCCTCAGACCACGGCATGATGATTGGACTCTCCTGTGTGGCCTGCAGGAGGGCAAACTTCTTTATTATCAGTAAGCCTCTTGGAGAATTTACTCACTGGATGAAGAATTCCTTATTGAAAATATGTATAATACAAATGATTTATATTCTCCCTCACATTACCATTACAGTTTGAATTCTGACAGGTATCACATCTGTCATTCAGATTCAGTGCTTGTGGTGAAATACAATGAAACCAGCCCTCAATCATGTGAAATAAGGCATAATGAGAAAGTATTGATTAAAAGGCTCAGACCTTGAAGAAAAAATCCATCTCTAGGCAGAGTCCACATGATCCGCCTGGCAATTGTGGACACATCATGAAGTTCACATGGCAAGTAAATTTAGTGTGTTTACATCAAATTACATGGGGAGTAGTTGGAATGCAGATCGCATCGATATGTGATCTTGGAAAGGGAAAGTGTTCGCTACACCAATTAAGAACTGTGCCTTTAAAATCATTATTGTCTGACAGGCAGTGTCTTTTGTCTGCACTGACATTCAACATAGCACATTCAACATAGCACAAAAAATACTGTCCTTTTAATTTGAATTCTTTATTTGGCTTTTTTGTGCACTTAATATAATGGAGCATAACGTGGCAACACGTTACAATTAATATATTAAACATTTAACATAAACATAAAGTGTCTTGGAATGTTTCACTCCAAACCATGAACGCTAACCTCTTGGGAAAAGTCAGGAGATCTCCAAAGTCGTTAAGATTCCAGTGTCTGAAAAACTGTGAATGTGTGTACAAAATGTCATGCCAAACCATCCAGCCACTGTTGAGATATTTTGGTCCGAGCCAAAGTGGTGGACTGAGTGGCTGACCGACATCGTCATCCCTAAGAATATATCGTTAAAGGCTTTTTTTTTTTAAACAAAAGATTATTGTGTTAAGAAATAACAAAGCATTTAGCATAGATATAGAAATACAGGAAAACACGAAGTGCAGGCAAGAAAACTGGGACAGAAGTTCCTGACATGACGTCGATGACCTGAATTCTGTGTCCAGTCTCAATGCCTCATCCTGACTGCTGTAGGAGTTGGTTGTGAACTAAACAGGGCCAGTCTCAGGTTGTTACATGTGAAACATCACATTAAGATCATGTTGCAGTTTTGTGTCTGACACATGTTGGACACATGATGCAGTGGAAATGAACAAGATCACCAACAGCTTTCAATTTCATTGTGAAACTGTCACACACAAAAAAAGATATAGTCTTCTTTCTCTGGTGAGTACACGGTTCCTGAAAAATGAGTGGTTATTATGAGCAGAGACCCAGTTGATTAGCACATTTTTTAAAAATCTTCCATATAGCTTCTGACTGTATTGTATAATCATCTGTGTGAATAGCTGCTTTGTCATAGGATCGGTTGCATAGTTCTATCTAAAGCCAAATTTGCGCTGAAGTGGAATTATCTGGGGACCTCAGGTGATTTGGGGATTTACCCCCGAATCTGTGCCATGTGCCGCATTTGTATGAAATAAACATAAGTCTGTTTCTGTGAAATTTACTGACGTACTAATTAGAATTTGGTTCTTCTCCAAATGGGAATCCATGCTGAGTAGCTGGAGGAGCTTCTTGGAATTGCAGCCAAAAATGCTATTGAAGCTTTTAATCATTTGCACTGAAGCTCCAAAAATACAAAAAAAGACTGAATTAGTGAGATGCTGATACACAATGGACTAATTATTTATCAGATGCCCTCTGTGCTGGGGTTATTTCCACTGGAATTTCTATTTAACAATGGACAAAGAGGCATCAAAGGCAAGGATTAACAACAACAATGACGTCTGTGATTATCACAAATCACAGTAGGACCCAAGGCTATCCTAGTCCCATGTGATTAGGGCTAGAAGCAGGCTGAGTTACACAGTTAGAGAAATGTTCTAATGTGTGGATCCCTGAATAGTTTCTATCAGATGTTCTACAAATACACACACAGATGCCCACAAACCCCACAAGCTTGAAGCAAAAAGAGCAGTTGTCCCGATTCGTCTCTGGGCTCTTGCTCCCTCCTCTGGACCTGACATACCCACAGACATTCCAACAGTCACTGGACCTTCCCTGCCCATCTGCACACCTGTTCTCACCCAGCCCTGACTCCTACACCCACCTCATCTGTTTGTCAAGTGCAGTTAGCAGAGGACCTGCATGTGACAGTGGTAACCAATGGTGGTTGTAGCAACTAGCTGATAATAGGAGAATAGGTCTCTGATGTAAACATAGCAGGTTTCAAAATATACAAACACATTTAGTGTGTTTGGTGCTTGGGCCTACAGCTGATTTTTAAAACTGCACAGGGTACCTTTTTAAAGTACATAGATGTACACAGATGTAATGTTGGGTTGAGA
This sequence comes from Toxotes lorentzi, assembly GCA_037833715.1. Lineage (NCBI taxonomy): Eukaryota > Metazoa > Chordata > Actinopteri > Toxotidae > Toxotes > Toxotes lorentzi. The sequence goes on along the minus strand of JBBMJY010000002.1, from coordinate 19,875,746 downwards.
ATTTGCATCTCCGTGGAAAAAACAACAAACCATTTACATTTAGCAGCATAAAACGCATTCTACTTTACTGTGTTATGTGTATGTAGCAGTTTTTGGTTTTTTTTTTTTTTAAGGAATGCTAGTGTATGGTTGATCCGTTTCAAACCGAAATATCTCAATAATAATTGAATGGATGAATCCTAATGGCTTTGATCCCTTGAATTTTTCCTCTATCGCAACCAGCAGGTCAACATTTCAGACTGTTTCAGTGCCTCAAATATCTCAAATGCCTCAAAATCTACAAAATGAATTGGCACAAAAATTTATACAGATATTTGTGTTTCCCTCAGGAGGAATCCTGTTGACCTCTGTGATCTCCTGACTCAGTATCACTTTGAGGTTGACGTTTTTTTTTTTTTTATTGAAACATCACAGCAACCTTTGGACCAATTTCCAATGACTTTGGTACAGATGTTCATGGTATCCAGAGGATGAATTGCATGAACTTTGATCCTTTGGTCTGCAGAATGAATGACATTCCCATCAGCCTCAGCTGTACTTCGTGTTTAGTGCTAATTAACAAACGTTAACATGCTGATGTTAGCATTGCGTTCGTTGTACAGCTGTACCTAAGCACAGCCTCACAAAGCCGCTAGTGTGGCTGTAGACTCTTAAAATGCTTTAAACACTGACAAAATTACCTTTTTGTTTCGTAAAACCCCTTTTACTGGAGATTTCACTTACTTCAAAGATGAAATAATTTTTCACGTGGTGCTTCTTTCATTTTATCTGGCCCTCAAATACACAGATGGACACCACATATCACTCTGTGAATCTGTACAGTATTCACTGTAGAAACATGGGTCGAGCAATAATATGTAGCAGCACTAAACAATTTCCTGAGGTTTGTGATCAAAGCCACTGCAGTAAGAGTACTGGGGCAGTGAAACTTTGCCCTCCCTCTGTCATTTAGATTCATGTTTAGCATTTTACTATTTAGTGGATAGCAGTACTTCAAAGGCATCAGGAGGTCTCTCACATATTCGCTGCAGTTCGGGTGTGAAATACAAATCTCACAAAGTGCTGCTGCTGTGAATTCATCAGCTGTGCTCAATTAGTGCTCCTGGCACTAATTGATAGGCTTCCCATGAATGTGAGTGTGTCCGGATGTAGGACACACGTTTCACACACTGAGAAAGTGAAAGATATTGACAACACTTTATAGTTAATCACACAGAGTGAAAATTAAATATGCAAGAACCTCATTTTCAGATACAGGTCTATTATCGGCTCAGAGACACTGTCCAAAGGCACAATATTAAATGGAAACATTTATACAATGTTAGGAATTTGCTTTTTTTTCTGTTCGTTTTCTCTGTTATCACTCACTGTCACTATCAGAAACATCACTGTCTTCACAGTTAAACCTGTTACGCAGCGGCTGAAAACGGGATTTTGTTGTATGTAGTTCCGTTTTCTATGGCTACGCTAAGACAGCATTTTGTTTACCCTGTGAAATCTACACTTACACACTGCACAGATGAGGAAACTAGATGAACAGACTGTGGCAGCCACTTGAGACATTCCTCTGTGTTTCCCGCATCACATTAAGTAAACTGACTCAAAATTAGGCAAATTAACTGAGGTTTCCACACATTTCTTTAAACCTTTTATTAATGTGTGCCAGAAGATTCTTCTGAAAACATGATGTGATGAACCCACTGACTAGCTGAAGCCAGAAATAAGTCAAGCACTAATTTCAAAAGTGTCTATCAAAATTTGGATATGGACTCTAAAGCAGAGATATCCAGTGTCCGTTCTAAGACAAGAGCTGAATTAATGATTTTCTCAGATTTTCCTCTCCACTGTATTGAATGTAATCATACCATGAAATAAGTGAAACGACAGACACACAAATTTACTGCAGCTTTGCAAAGAAAATGTGAAGTCAAAAACCTCTGCACTCTCCTCTAAAACTGAACACTTGAAGTGTTGAAATCAAACCTCATCTGATGGTTCAGACACTTTGGCTTTGCTCAGACTGCAGGCAATTCAGAATTGTCTCTCAAATCAGACCTTTAAGACAGGCTGTCCGCACTGTTCAGACATCACCAACCTATCTGCATGGTTTGCTGTATTAAGGTGTCAGTAACTAAGATGCATCCTAGAGATCTGATTGGAACTGAATTTCAAAGCACGTCCAAATGTGGCTTGGATACAATGTGCAAAAATTGTATTTCGAGTGTTTTTTATTTTGGTGTCCAGACTTTCTAAAAATCAATTGGGATACAACCTGGATATGCCAAAAAATGGATTTGGGCTGGCAGTCTGAACAAGGCCTTTGACAGAGCACCGAGCTGGTGGTGGTCACGCACTGGCTGAGCCAGGGATCAAACGTGTGACCCCCTAGTTCTGCTTACAGGCATCTTTTGACACTTTTTAATCAGAGGAATGGTTCAGGTATAAAAATTATTCATTGCTGAAACAATCTGTTGAGTAATGAACCAACAATTTGAAAAAAATACTGCAGCTTAACTGATAATGAAAATAAATGTAGACAGGCAAGAAGTTTCCCCCTGTTGCAGCCTTATTCTAAACTAAGCTATCTTGCTGTTGAAGGATTTAGTGCACAAACATGAGACTCTTGTTTTATCCAAAAATGTAAAACTTTTCCTACAAAAGATTAAATGCTGCATGTGAAAAATTACTGTCTTTAACCAGGTGAGTAGTCAATTCTCCCTCTATTTAAACCTATGAACAAGTTTACTACAATGATTAATAATTCCCTGTGTGATTAAACAAGTCCTCAACAAGCACTGTGGCCCTGTGCATGCAAATATCTGACTTGAGATTAGGTTTTAGTTCATTTGCCACTTGAGCTGTAGCTCAGCACTCAGCATTATAAAGCTGCTGCAGAAAATTGACGCTCCAGTGTATCAGTAGCTTGTCTGGCAGCTGAGAGACACTCTAATTAGAAAGAGTAAAGGCGGACAGCATGCAGCACTCATAGGCAAGGCTCACAGATTCATGAGCACAGTGTTATGATGCTAATATTATGTTTATTTGTTACAAATGCAAATTGTACATTATTTAAAGGAACAAGCATGTAATTTATGATAAGCTTCAACCTATTTGGCCCTATGAAACCACAGCACAAACAGCTTGGGATTCAGTAGTGAGCACGCTACTTAATTGGTAAAGTCATTTTACTCTTCCATTCCTTTTTCCTCACCTGATGGGATCCTTTTTGATCATGTAGGATATTACACTGCCTGATGATTAATGATGTCTTTGATGCCTTTAATGGTTAGTTCTTGTTTGATCGTGGTATGACAGCTCCCTGGATCTCATAATGATTTTCTTATTGATTGGTGTTGTCATTAACGCCTCTTTATTCATCTCTGTGTCTTGATTACAAAACTGCATTGATAAAAGCTATGATGGAAACTGCTATGATAAATGGATCCTCATGCTGCATGAAAAACAAAACAGTTACTATACGACTATGGTAAGGGCAGGATGACGTGTCAACAAATTACATCCCCATTTCTTTCAAAACCTGCTTTATTTATGGAATCTATTAGTCTTGTTCTGACTGAAGCAGCAATGATGTGTTTACTTTGTCCAAAAAAAAAAAAAAACATAAAACACCTTACTATGTGATGCAATCCAATGCAGCACCTCCACACAGCCCAGCGACTGTTGTACGAGTGATCAAACAGTATCACGAGGCAAAAAGAAATAAATAAACAGAAATATCTTCAGACAGCATGGCAGCATAATCGTTTTCATTTTTTATCTTATGAATAAACTTAAATATTCATGCAGAATGACATGATTAGATAAGTGCTAATATTATTTTGTGTTAAACCAAATGCTACAGTAAAATGAAACAAACCATGGAAATAAAGCTGCGCACAGACAAAAGTTGTAATACAGTAAGTCGACTTTTGTTTAATTGATAAAAACAGTGGGGTAGGCCTCATGTGAAAGAGGCCATGCATAGTGGTGTACCCTACTGAGAATTATCACCTTAATCTCTGCTTTACGAAACTTTATAGCCAAGTTTCAGCTCATTGTTTAGCTACAACTTTACTCTTCAGTTTCCCTCTCACCGCTCTCATAGTGTTGTTTCTGGCCCCTGCAGGCAGCTATGTTCAGAAGAAAATAGCTATGAAAGCCCATTCTACAAGACAGATAGAAGAGAGTGGATGTTGGACCTGGACATTTGTCAGGTGAAAAGAAACCTGACCCTAAGTGAATGATAATGTTGCTCCGTATCTGCTTGATGTGCAAATGAGCAAGCGATGGCTAACAAGTTCACCACATCAACTTAAAAGGTGACGTTTATCTCAGTTTTGTTTTCAACGCTCGTTTCTGTGCCCTCAAATAGCCAAAAAAATCCATCCAAGTTCAATGTAATGCTCTGTTTTTTTAGACTTTCGTAGTGGCTCACCTCAAATTTTATTAGGGATTTTTTTTTCTCATTCTTTTTGAACATGGGAGTTCAAAAAGACATTTGTCAGCTGTTGCACTACCTTACTGAAAGGAGCGCTGGGCAGGAGCCAAGGGATACATAATACATGACTGATCAGTGAGTTACTGAAATTGAAAGCTAAATATCCCCTTGTGATCCCTTTTGAGGTGCTCACCACTCCAGTTACATCAGTCGTTGCCTTGTGTTTCGACCTTGTAATCCCGGTTCTGTCAGAAACTGAAAAGTGTCTTAAAAATACAATGAGGATTCAGAGCCCATGAGGATTCTCGGTCATGTTTAGACATCCTAAATCAGTACAAAAGAGACTGTCTGAGTGGTTCCATTTAATCCTCACTGGGTTGTTTAGGCCTTGATGTTACATAAGAGTCACTGAGCTGACCTGTGAGCCATTAAGCTCCCATGAGATGTTATCATTACTTCCTTAGTGTGATGTATTTCCTGTTGGAATACAGGACAGTAAAAGGTCAATCTCAAGTGTAAAAACCAAGGTTTACACTTAAGTTATAAAGGAAAAGGTATTCTGATTTGATTTGACAGCACCACACCATTGCTATACATATGCAAAAGACATTATGAGCCTAGTTTAGGCAGGAAATGCATGTTGTCATGGAACATAGTAACTCTGTGGACACTTTACACAAGATGACAGAAAAAGACAATAGAGAAGCTTTTTGGAGTGCACGCCAAAGGCTGTGGATATGATACTGGATATCAAAGTTCACAGGAGTATGACTCACACCAATCAGTACTTCCTATTTTGACTGATCACCCACTAGAAAACAAGCTGAGTCTCAACCCTCCTATTGTGTTAAGGTCAAATTTGACCCATTTCATGTTAAAATATTTCATAAATATTATCCTTTTTTTTTTTGGCACAAGGTTTCAAAACACTTATATATACACAACAAAAGCAATGGTTAGGGACATGGGAAATGGCTGTCATCCCAGGGCCCACATAGGAAGCCTCCCTTCCTGCTGCCTTTCATATCGCCCAATGTCAGCCTCTATGTGCTGCTTGGCCCAAGCCCCTAACCTACCCCAGACCCCAAACACTCGCTGCCTGGGCACGGGGAAGCCTCTGACCTGCCATCTGGCCCAAGCCCTGGTTCTCGCCCCCTAAGCCCAGGCCCCCAAATGTGGCTGCGTCAGTCAGCCTCTGACCGCCCATCTGGCCCAAGCCCTGGTTCTCACCCCTTAAACCCAGGCCCCCAAACGTGACTGCCTCAGCCAGCCTCTGACCCGCTGTCTGGCCCAAGCCCTGGTTCTCACCCCTTAAACCCAGGCCCCCAAACGTGACTGCCTCAGCCAGCCTCTGACCTGCTGTCTGGCCCAAGCCCTGATTCTCACCCCCTAACACTAACCACCATGGTTCCATGACTCCAACCATTTGATACGCTCCCTCAAGTCTAGACCTGTTATACTGAGAGCCATGCCGCAGTGCTGGGGAACAGAGATCCCCTTTGACAAGTTCCCACAATAGCCCAAGTCATGTTAAGCACATACAGAGCTGGGGAACATCTTCTTCAGGTTCCCATTATGTGTCATGGTATATAGAGCTGGTTAAAACAGGAACCTGGCAGAGCACATATGTTGACCTTGGTAACATAGGACCATGGGAACATAGGACCCTTTGTCATGTTCCCATACTGTGCCATTTAGCTCTGAGGAACATAGGACCCTGGGAACAGAGGAATGACTCCCTCCAAGAGCTGCTTGAGAACACTGTCTGTGTCTGGCATTTTTTATAAAGCACTGAATGGTCTTGGACCAAAAAATCTCATGGACTTATTGGTTCCTTATGAAGCATCCAGACCCCTGAGATCATCAGGGACAGGCCTACTGTGTGTCCCTAGGGTCAGGACTAAACAAAGTGAAGCAGGATTCAGTTATTCCGCCCCTCACTTGTGGAATAAACTTCCTGAATACCTGAGGTCAGCCCAAACACTCAGTTTATTTAAGTCAGGCCAGAAAACACATCTGTTTACTGAAGCATTCTCTTAAATTGTCTTACCTGCACTCTTCTTATTTAAATTATTTTACTATTTTCTATTTTTTCTGCTCCAGTGTTTTAATATATTGCTTTTATTCTATTATTTATGATCTTGATGTTATATGATTTGCTTTTATTTTTTTTTATTTTAATGTAATCTGTAAAGCACTATGAGTTACCTTGTGTACGAATGGTGCTATATAAATAAACCTTGCCTTGCCTTTTGTCTCCAGCTGACTTTTTTTGTTTTTTTCATAAATGAGAATCCTGTTAAATCTTCAGCATGTGGACAAACCTTGACAGACCTGCTGTGCTTAGTTATGGTTGCTAAGCTATGATTGGACAATTGTTGCTAAGGAAAGGGGTTTTGCTACCAGTCTACCCCATCAGAAAAAGGATTTTACTATTTCCTTTTGGATTGTGTTTCTATCTGTCTGTGAATTTTCAAAGTTGTTGAGTGGAAATAATCAACATTTACGCCGACCATGCATGATTAAGACCCCACACTTCTTACAACCAGCCACATCCAAGAGGAAATTTTGCTTTTACAATTGGTCACTATTGATACCCCATCCACTGGAATATTATATTTCCATTTTATTCTTTTCAGTTAACAGTCTAATTAGAGGGGAAGAAAACCATGGATGTGACTCCACGATTTGATAAACCATGGAAGTGAAATGATCAGAATTTCACTCTGAGTCACTTTGAACTTTGGCTTCAAAGGCAGATTCATTTGTGACTCATTATGTTAGTGATGATAGACATAAGTTAAATAGCACAAACAGACTCATACTCAATCAACCACAACAGTCACACTGATACAAAGGAAAAAGGAGGGAGAGGGACAATCTGTGATGTGATGTAGTCTGCACACTGTTTGAAGTCAACACGCCTGCTGATACAGGACTTTAATTTCCACCTGATAATAAACACCCCTCCCGTCAGCCATCTGTGTCTTAAACAAGGTAGAATTAGGGAACATGCTCTTCTGTGAACTGAAGCACTTCGCTGTGAATGTATCAAAAGAATACTGAAACATGATCTCAAACAATAGGTCTGACCTACATCCTATCTGGCAGCATTATACATACAGACTTCAGTCCTGAATTACAATTACACAGTAAAGCAGTGGCTCTAAATCTTCAGTTCATGCTCTCACTACCTGAGGCCCCTGCTGGTTTTTGTTTTAGTTATCTAATGAGGTGCTACCTGGGACACCAAGTAAATGTAATTAGGTAGCTGGTAGGGTAGAACAGCGGCAGAACTATATATCCCATGGCTTAGTCTCACAACTGGTACAACAGAGCAGCTGTGTAACCATTTCTTATCATAACTACACGCTCTTATAATTTACAGAATCCAGATAAGAGTTGTGGTTGTCTCACAAGATGCAGGCATAACACAAACAGATGATACATCCGCCTATAAAGAGCAGGAATATGCCAAGTTTAATTGGGCAGAAGACTAATCTATATGCATACCCTGGCCATGAAGAATGTAACTCTCAGTGCAGGGGATCTGAACAGCTCCTGTCTGCCAGGTGCGTGAAGGAGCATTTACATCTTTGATAACCCAAGACACTTCCAACCTTATCTGGGAAGAACCTTCCTAGCCTGCTTCCATGCCCTATTGTATTCTATTACACCCAAATTGTCACTACTGCAGGAGAAAGCATTCGTGAATGCTGCTCTGGAACAAAGTGATCTGAAACAGATGGCTGGATCAATTCTCAGAAAATATGTCATCCACTTAAACTCCTTTGATTTTCATTTCAAAGTGATCACCACCGCACAATGAGCTTTAGATGATGCAACTGTGTTCAGGCACAGAGCCTGAAATGGTACACAAAGCACAGTCTGGCTTTTCTCATACTTCAAAGAACCTGATTTTCTGTAGGAGGATTAACCTGCTAAGACCAGTGTCACATCAACAAACTGAACTGAAAGAATAAAATTCATTTTGGGTCTGGAACAAATGAACAGCGGGTGTTGTTGACTTAAAAAGATCAGGTTTTACATTTAAGTCCTTTTCACACCTACGGCTTCATTCAGAAATAATCCTGAAATTATCCATGTCAAGGTGATGTTTATAAGGGAGCTGATATGCCACAAAATGCTCCAGTAAGTCTCCCTCCCTGGGTGTTTCTTTGTGATACATTCGTGAGGAAAAAAGCTTTTAAACTGCTGGTTCAAAAGTGGAGTGGCACACTCCAAATACATGTTTCAGTTTAACATTAAATCAGGGGATGCTATTTGTTTACAGTTCTTCCATTTTCATTGCTAACTTGACAAAATACAAAAGAAATCTCTTACACAATGGTCATTATTTCATGTATACTAAGATATTGATACTCCTCTCACCCTCGGCGGCAATTGTTGCGATGAAGGCTAAGATGACCCGTTCAGTGGGTAAAATAACCAAAGTCACTTTACAATGTTACATTGCATTACAATTATTTTGGTTCTATAATGAAACACTTCCACTGCGGCCATCAACAGATACATTGTCATCTACTAGTTTGCCCTCATTTATACCTCTGAAAGTGAAAAAAGACCTGCAATTACCTTGCGTTACAATTAATCACAACAATCCCATTGTCCTCATCTGACAAGATTTTATTTTAGGTGCAGCAGTTGTTTCGATGAATGAAATCAATGTTGGCATAATCATCACAGTAACCATGGCAACACACTTGAGAGAACGATACCACATTGAAAAAATCAAATTATACTAAAATCAAATCATCACAGAGCATATTCAATATATACAGTGATGTTCAGCTGGAAACGTGCAATCAATACAACAATTTACAATTCAACATTTAGAGAGTACAATAACAAGGCGGTTTTTAAGTGCTCCTCGTCTAGCGACTCCTCTAAGTCGACCACTCCACGAAAAATCCCGGGGGTTGGTGGACGCTTCGATTTCATCCTTGCCTCACAAGGCTAACTCAAACACGCTACAGAATCTGACAGTCAATAAGGCGGCCTAGAATATGGTGGTTCTTGCTCACCTCATTGTTTCGACGACACACAGCTGTCATGTAGCTATCATCCAACTGTGTGGCAACTCTTCCAAAAGATGAAAGTTTCAGGCAGCTGTCCACGTGCATCTTCAATGTTTTATGTTTTCTCACCTTCTCCGAGAGATGGTGCATGTTGGTGACACCAGTGGTTGTCCAGGTCGTGTCTTTGTTTCCATCCGGGTGAATCAGAAAGCAGGGGTAGCAGAACACCGCGTTAGCTACTTCGCATCCTGCTAGCCACGTTTTCCTCTGCTGGATTTCCAGCTCTGTGAAAATCCGCGGCTGTAGGTTTTCCTACACCTGCTTGATATTTAAATTTGGTCTGGGTGGCCCAAATTCTTTGATAGCCAATTTATCTTGATTGCTCCGACGACAAAATGGTAATTCCACAGAATGGTAATTCCATTCAATGACAAGATGTAGTTCTTCCGTTGAGCTGCAGTGCTAGCCATGTTGAACTTGAAGGTGAACGCGATGCGTATGCACGCTGTGCTTTATCATCAGAGGAGCTCGTGGCTTCATCAGTGCGTATGACAAAAGCACGTTGGGGCAAGCCCTCCCGGAGCCCATAGAAAAGCATTGCAAGGTCAACAGTTTGAAAAAAAAAAAAAAAAAAAAAAAACTTAACATGTAAGTCTATGAGAGTGCCTGGGGCGATTTTCAATCTGACTGAATTTGCCCCAAGGGGCTGCTGATTGGACAATGATGTTCAGGCTGCTGATTGGACAATGATGTTCAGGCTGCTGATTGGACAATAATATTCAGACTTGGAACGGCAAAATAAACTCTTATGTTTTTCATGTGGGTCAAGGAGGCGGGGCCCTATCGCCCACTATTAGCCAGCCACCCCTGCTCACCCTACTACTGTTAATGATGGTTATGTAATTAACTGTTAAAAAACACTGATATACAAGTAAGGAACTGTTTTACGTTTGTGAAATCAGGTAGTTTGGAAGAAGCAGAAGAAAGGGGTGCGTAGCATGTCAGAGATTAGAAGCGATGGCTAAAGGTCACATGGCTTAGTCCTTTCATACCAAGACGTACAGAAAGTCAAAATTCATGAACTTCATGAACAGAAAATCTAAGGAAAAGGAACTGACAAGACCACAGAAACTGTCCACATTTGGAGATCTCAAGGGATTTGTTACAAACATACCACAGTCGTAAATGCTAAAGATGTTTCCTAAATAAATAACAGCAGGTTTGAAAAGGAGGATTACAAGTGCAGGGCTTGAAGTTCAGTCCCAGCACCAGCTAGATAAATCTAAGTGAGGAAGGAGTGATTGCCGCAGCCAGAGTAACTACTGTTTAGTTGTGGTGAGACTGGGGATGTAATAGACAGGCACTTTCAGGTGTGAATGTGTGTATATCTGACTCGACACGTCTTTCAGCAGCAACCACTGTCTCTTGTCTCTGGAGGTGCTGATAATTGAGGATTTAGCCTGCTGGTAAAAGCTTGTGAACTTGTTATAATATCACTGTTTTTTCTCACATCAAAGCAAAGATGTCATCCACTCTTGATTTAATAACCTTTTGGTTTAGGATTGTTTTATGGTTTTACAGCTTCATCAGTGGCGATACCTTGCACACCATGGATGGCTAACTAATGCTTGTCGAGAGCAACATATAACACTGTCCTTGTTTGTCTTAATATTTACAGTCTGTCCAGTAGTTACTTAATTACACTGGATAAAATAAATCTGTCTTGCACTGTTGCTCTGAATGCATTTTAGATGCTTATCAGTATTCAGCATTTGGCTTTTTTTCTTTTGAAAGTTCCCCCTTCTCCAAATTGAGAAGAGGCTGTTGTATGTTTTACAGATTGTAAAGAAACAAATTTGTGCTTTTGGGATATATAAACTTCACTTGACTTTACTGTGCGAGACGGAGAAAGAAAAAAAGAGCGGGTTGATATAGAATTTGACATCGGCTTCACACTTAAAGCAGAGCAGTTGGAGCAGGCCAGTGACTCAGGAAAAATTTATCCGATACTGTAAATAAAGTTTAAAGAAAAATAAAATGCAGGCTCACTTCCAAATAACACTTACGTTTTAACAAAATACATAAACACAATAACAGTGTTTGACAATGACATTTAAAAGGTCTAAACTCGGCAAGACACTGTAATAACAGTAAGAAATATGAATGGTATCTGTATCAACTACAACACTGCAGATACAGTAAATGCTCCGAAGGTGTTTTTTCATGAGTAGGACCCTGTTTTGTTTATCTTGTGCACGTTAGCACGAAGATCCACCTGCATATGCACAGGTGACTGTAATGTCCCAGCAAATGCAGCAATTTTCCAACAAAGGTAACAAAGGCAGCTGGGGAACATGGGTTTAAATTGCTTTTAAAAATGGCCTTCAAAACGTTTCATGAAGAAGGAAACGCATTCAACACATTTGGGGCAGCTCAAACAAACAAAACACATCTTTAAATAACTCTCAACAGAACGAGGAACCTACAGTTACACTGTGTTTCAAGGCAGAAGAGACTGAGTGGGATTTTACTTTATTTTTTTCAGAACGTTTCATTTTGGAATTCAATCAATGCACTTTTCATTTGGCATGACGATAAGATCTCATATGAACACAACACTAGATCCCACTGAGCCGCAGTCATTATTTAGAGGCTGATTCTATAAGCGTCACATCAAGTGCAATTACAGCTCCCACATTCTTAACATGGCGTAATGGATGTTTTATGAAAATCATGGACCAAATTTAGAGGTTGTTTTGTTTGCTTCATTTGTTTTTCATTGTTTTGCAATGTTAGAACAAAAGCATGTTTAATTAAGCAACAACAGATGTGTCTTCAATTAGAATGGTTTTTAAGCCTTTGTGATATGACTTCATGGAGACATGAAACAAATACTACTGGGACTAAACAGGGCCCTTCAACTAATCAGCAGCTTCACAGCTGTTTGTAAAACCATTGTCAAGTAACTGAAATTTTAGAGTTTGCACTTCATATGGAAATGTGTTTCTGATTATACCCTCTACATTGATTTTACCACTGATGGAAAGGATGTATTCTGGATCTTATATTATATATACAGAGTATGTCTTCCTCTCCTCATAGTAGCAGTGAGCAGACAGTGGTTCAATATCTGTCTAAGGGACAGTGATACAGGGAAAATCATGTTTACTGGGATGGAACCTGGAGCCTTTCAGTGGGAAGATGTTGTCTTTGGCTGTTATATCATCCTCCCAGCTCTTTTTTTTTTTTTAAACAGTGCTTCACTTTCTGCATCAAAGGATAAAAAAATAAAAGTGAGCCTTGTTTTATCATCCTCACTTTGAGCCTATATCTGAATTACACTTTGGTCAGCAATTCTCTGGATAGAAACAACATTTCATGTTTGAGATGCCTGAATCTTTTGGCTTTGATATCCCCCAAACTCTGATGAACAGATGATCTTGATACAGTGTCATTCAAATCCTGGGCCAAAACAGAAATTGCTAACAGCATTGTTTAGTGAAAATGGGAGCAAAATATCTGATCGTATCACAAGACACATTTACACAGCCACAGTGCAAATTCAGAGCACATTCAAACAGACATTAAACTGAAATGTCATGTAAACCCGCAGGGTTGGAAAATGGCCCAGTAGTATGATTAATTCAAGTTTTCTAAAACGTTAATTTTTTTTTTTCTTAATCAATTTGTTTAGTCCCTACATGGTTATATACTGTGTTTTCATTACTTAGTTTTGGGACTTGTGCAATATTTCTTGCAGAAGCAGATGTCTCATTATAAACCACACAAACTCACAGCTAACATTAATCATGTACAAAAGAATATTTAGGAAAAGGCACAAATGAATGAGGAGAAACAAAAAAGAAAGGTCTGTGGAAATAAAACACATTTAATCAAACAGCCAGAGTTGTTATAGTGGTAACAAAGCTAGTGATAAGAATGAAATACATTCTGTCCTTTATAAAAATAAATAACTGCTTTCGCTAAACTTTTATAAGCCACACTAAGGCCACACTGAAAGGATGAGTCAGAGCACACAGAACTTCAGTGTGCTCAGTGCAAAATCTCATCACACCAGGAACAAATGACTCTGCAGACATTTAGAAATGTCACTATATTTCTCAGACAGTTTGTGCAGCTTACATCAGTTTATAACAGGAAAATGCAAAGCTCATCTTGGAGTCCTACTCAACTTAAGAAGAGACACTGTGGAAGCTTTTTGTTTTTTTTGAGAACTGATGAACTCATGAGATTCACCACCTTGATTTTGTTTTTCTGAATGTCTGATAGTACTGATCGCTATCAGATGGAATGTTGTTGTTGTAGTGGTTGACATATTCCTTCTTAATCATGAACACAGCTAATGCAGCTTAATAACCCTCTGCAGCTGTACTTTTGTACTCTGTACAGTGGGTCTATGTTGGGCTGACATCACTGAGCATGCTCAGACATCCAGCACAGGTGAAAGTGTGGAGAGTGATAATCTACACTTGTCAAGTTGATCATAATTAAATGTGCCCTGTAGGAATGTCTCACCCTCACCCTAACCTAAATCTAATCAAACCTGAACCCTAAAACCAAGCCTTAATCCTCAAACAGTCCCTTGTGTCAGCAAGTGAAGACTGGCCAATGTGTCCTCACATGTAACATAAAAAACATAAACACACACATAACCACACATGCTCACACTCCTGCCATGTGACAGTTATTTTTCTGCAGAGTGGTGTGTGACAGTAACAGCCTGGACCTCTGTGGTTCACATACTATGCTATTTTCATTTTACCATTTTTGAAATGACCTGTTGTCACAAACATCATGCACAAAAATTGCACTTTAAAATATGTTATTTTGAAATGTCCAAGCAAACAATGAATTCAGAGGCATGGACTACCAGGCAACGTCATCGATTTATTTTTTTATTTTTTTATTTTTTTTACATTGTTCTCTCTGAAAGAAGAAAACAATGAACAGTACAGACCATTCTAGGATCAACTGATAATATAGTTAAGTGGCTGCACATATAATTTACTAACTCAGAATATGGATTTACTGTTAATTTCCTTTGTAAGAAAATCTTGGAACAACAGGGTCACAGCTCTCCAGCTTACCTAAATCCTGAAGGGGGTAGGATGACTTCTCTGTGTTTAGTCTTTTGTTTGATTTCCTACTCTGAGCTGCTTAAATTTGGGTCCAGTTGTGTATTTTTCTGTCTTCATTAAAACTGTGATGCTTATTCTCACGTTATTAGACAGTGTTATAGCCCCTTGTGTAGGACTTGTTCCAATTAAAATGCCGCTGACAAACTCAGAACAAGCCTGTCATCTTAGAAGCTTTGCATTTTTCAAATCACATTTCCTCGATCATTGTCTTGTGAGCTATTTGGGGAATGCTTTTACACAAACCAGCTTACACTCCTGTGATGCTTGTGTTGTATGGCCTGCTGAAGTTGGAATTAAACCAGTAACAATGGCAACTGCTGCCTCCTAGTCACCACAGGAACATGGTGATTATGTTGGATGTTGTATAGAGCACATGGAGGAAAGATTAAAGGAAATGTGCAAATATGGACCTTTGTTTGATTGTGGTATTTTCCAAGAAATACTGTTTATGAATGAGGTCTTTCAAATTTTCAAGAATGGGTGCTATTTAGCATTTTGCTGAGATACAGAATGTGATTTCCTGCAGCTGATGTTTGAATTGGTTTAGCTGAGGACATATAAAAAGCGAGTGGTTGGGGGGGGATCTTTAGCTTATTTGCCAATATATAGCAGAGAAGATTCCAAGGTCTTGGATTTATTTCAAGGCACATAGTGTGTCAGATAGTGTTTAAGTGTTTGGGTTTTAATGATTGGTTTTGCTATATTTAAAACTGATTATCCAAAAAGAAGAAAACGCTGTATCTACATCTGGACTGTTGGGTGCCCTGTTCACAGCTAGGCTAAACCTTTTAACATAATGTTAGATGTCTAACATGCTTGTCTGTAAAGGTTCATGAGTCATGTCATGCAGTCACACAGTTTTTTGCTTTCAGCTGATCCATTTCAGTTGATATCTCTTTGACAGTTTGTCCAATTGCTGCTTCCCTTCAGGGCTGAGGAATCAGGGACACCCATGACAGCTCCTTATCTTTGGAACCAACTGTGGACGGTTAGACGGTTAGAGAGTTAACCAGTCAAGGGTGAAGTACACACCGCCAACAAAAGAAAATGCTGTTAGCAACTTAACGTAAATAGTCCACTAAGTATGACCAAATTGCAGCTCAGCTGAAACTGTACTGGTGCTCACCAACGCTCACCAACAAATGTGAGACAACAGTTGTAGCATGAAAGAAGCAGGGCAGAAGGCTTTGATCCTCCAGAACTATTCTGATATATAAAGCCAGGATTAATCATTGATTTGTACAATTTCAGAGTTGAGTAATGGGAAATTGTTCTCTCAGCATGATAATGGACAGAAAAAGATTCAGACAAATTATTAATTCTCTCTATAAATAATAAAAGCTCAAGGTCTGTGCATCAGTAAAGCAAAACTCTGCACTGACGTTCATGGTACGGGATAAGAAAAAAAAGCCACAAACTCCTGAAACCTCCAACCAATCTGATATTAACATCACAGTGACTGAGCAGCTGTTACCCTTTAAATTATGGTACCCGTTCACCCAATACACCGGCAAAACCTGATGCTGTGGAATGAAGTTTTGGCTGGCAGCAGAGGAAGAGACCGAGGCCAGTCCTGTGAAAGATGATACCAATCTACTGCCAGCAACACTCAAGAGAGTGCTGCTATGTTTGATGAAGTGACAGCTTTTTCACTCCTCTTCACCTTGCTAACAAGCATCTTGAAACACTGGTAGGGGCTGTGTGAAAGAAAAAAAGAAGATGGAAACTTCCACCATCTGTGCCTGGGTCTGGAGCTGTTCTGCACCGAGATACTTTCCAGAGAAGCCAAACAATGGGTTGTCACTCTGTGCACAGATTGTCAGTCTGTGGTGATCACAGGGGCAGAGAGGAAGAGTCAGCCAAAGACAGTCACTTATTACAGTTCCACACACATGGTAGGGAGGCTGCACAGGCCAGGAAGTCTTCTGTGAGAGTGTGAGAGTCAGTGATGGACGGTTGCAGTACTGTGCAGCTTCCTGTTCCTGGCAGCCATCTATGCTGCCGAAATGTGTGCAACATTTTGACTTGTGTGTCTTGTTCTACAAAGACTGAACTCAGTGAAAAGCAACCTGTGAGGGACACAGCAGCTCATAAAGTTGAGTGAGGCTTATTTATACAATTCAAAGAGATTATAAATTATGAAGTATCTGTTCCACAAAGCAAGTTCAAATAAACTTGAACTAGGTCACCATGGAAACCTGTGAAGCCACTGGGATCACAGATCATGGAAGAAAACATAACATAACACAACAACACATAGGTACCGTAGAGCTTTGAGCTAAATGCCAACTTCAGCTTATTTTGCATGTTTGCACATTTGCTTATCATTAAATGATATACAGCTATGAAAAGCGTCTTTTCCCAGTTCTGTATTCCCATTTCAATTTTTTCTTCAAATGATATTTTCAACACACAAATTGACTGATAATCTAACAACTCGACAGATTTATGTTATGGCCAACAGTTTAAAATAGTTCTGTTTCCTTGCTGAGAAATCGTAATCTATCATGGTACGGTGGACGGGTCTAAATGCTACAACATACACGTGCCTCAGTTGCCATTGCCATGGAGAAGAGGCAACAAAAAACGCTTTGTTGCTGCAGTTGTTCACAAATGTGGCACCACAGCTGCTGAATTCTATCAAAAACGACAAAGCATTTGAAAGTAATGCAAATTACAGTGATGATTTTAACAGACTTTGCTATAATGAAAAATGTTTTTTTTCCACATGTTCTGCTCTCTGCCAGAAAATTTCCTACATTATTAGGAAAGCATCAGCTATCAATATATTAGCAACATCATTAACAAAATACGGGGCAAAGAACTGCTGTGTCTCTAGAGCGCTTAAATTTCTATTAACAATCATCAGCTGCACTGATAATTTGTGCCTCTCACACCTCATCTTGTGAAACTTCATTGTCTTTTATGCTCTTCATCAAAGCAAGATAATTATCATTCACTTACATCCCCTCACACGTGAATGCACACTCACTCACCTCTTGAACTTCTTTTTTCCTGTTTCTTATTCTCTGGTTTTTCCACATCTGGTATGCGCATATATCTATTTATGCTTGTCCGTGCATATATATGCTGAATGTTTGTCTTTGAGAAGCACTTTTAAAGTGCTATATAAATGAAATAAACTTGAAAACTGGAGCTCAGAGAGCTGACACACACATTACACCTTTCGTTCAAGTGACGTAACGCCACTTTTATTTTTCCACTGATATTTCTTTAAAGGGAAATTTTTAAAAGTTATTCAACACTCACAACATCTGTTTATAGTCTTAAAACCTACAAGTAATACAGGAACCTCAAACACAACCACAGGCCCTCCTCCTGCTTCTTCACAAGCTACCAGGTCACTTATTATTTCAGTTATTCATCAGTTGGAAGCCTGCCAAAATAGTACAGTGAAAACAGCAGGAGTCAAGGAAAGCTAGGGACTGTTATTAGCCAAAAAAAAAAGTGCACATCAATAATGGTATGCCTGTTATTTCAACAAAAGCAGTTCAGCCTTTACATAGCTAAGTTGACTGTTTTTTTAATATGAATTAAAGAAGATGAATAACTAATTTAGTTAAAATCTAAATGTGTGTGTTTTGAAAAGTTGTAGGGAGCTTCCTCCATCTCATCAGCTGTGATCTGACTCAGTATCTTGACAGCCTAACTGGCGGTGCTGATACAGAAGCTTTCTTTGAACTCTTGAAACCCCGATAGCAGGCAAGCTATCAGGTTTTAAGTTGAAAACACCTATAGTATCTTATGGCTAGATAGCCTACACTGCAAGTTTAGCAAGCTTTTAAATATGTCGATAAACCAGGAATTACACCTGAGGGTGAAATTTAAAGGACCACTGGGAAAGGTACTGCGTATTGATTAGGCAAAATACGGTCACACACTGGGTCCACCACTTTTGGGATAAAATAATCAGCTAATGTTATGCAAATGTAGGGGGAGAGAATAATTAGATATAAAAGGACAATGGTGAAGTCAGAGGATAATATTCAATATCATAATTGGAGCTCTGTGTTTAATCAACTTCCTGTGAAAGGTCAGAATTTGCAATACAATGTACAGTAATTTCATCACACAACTACTTTTCAGTCAATTTACCCTTTCAACCATTTTATCTCAAAGGGTAAAAACAGCAATTCCACAAAGTACAAGGATATGTTCAGTCTGTGCAGCTGGCACAGATTCATAGGAGCTGTAGATTTTTGAATGCTAACAGATCAATCGTTATCGAACTGCTAAACTGATGAATGGTTTAAAGTGAAACTGCAGGCACTGCAGTAGATACTATTTAACTTAGAATATCGATAGTTGATTAACTAATTAGCTGATTGACAGAAATATACAGGCAACTATTTTGACAATCATTTTATTATTTAAGTAATGTTTTTAAGCAAGTTTGAAGTGGTTCTCACTCCCCTGAGGAAGGCTGCTATTTTCAGCGAGTTTATGACTGAGAGAGGCAGTTTGAGAAATTTGCACCATCTAAATCTTTAAAACACTTCCAAAATTCATGGAATCAAGAAACCATTAAACTCTTCTGTGGAAAGTCCACAATGACAGAACAATGCTCTTTGCACTTTTAAAATCTGCTGGCTCAGTCAGTCATCAAAATGGAGCTTAATGGATCTGTCAGCATGAAAAAAACAAAAAACAGTTCATTTTATTTTATGTCTGGTTCAGTTCCGCTGTTTTAATATTTTTAGGACTTTGGTATTTTGCACCTCTTTTCCTGAAGAGGCCGATGCATTTTACATTAACACATCCACAGGGAATTAGAGATATGGTGTCTTGCTCAGGGATGCTTGAAAGGCAGTGACTGTCAAACTGCCCTCAAGAGGATTTTATCAGTGACCCTCAAAGTCTAAGGTGAGCAACGTGCTCTTCCTGACGAGAGAAACATCCAAAAGGTCTGGAGTTAGAGGTGGATGTGAACAGAATTTGCAAATGCAGAAAACCTTTAAAAGTTTACTGTGTTGCTAAAGGTACCTCTGTTTGTTTCTCTCATTGTTGATGTCTGATCTGTCTTGTCCTCAGAGAGAAATCATTACATTTTCATTTTAACATTTGTAAGATTAAAACTTAAGGGCTTCATTTTATGATTTTTTTATTTTTTTTAAATACCTTAGGTCATTTAACCTAAACTATTTGACCTGTTGCCACTTGTCAGTCTTGTGTTTGCAACAAAATGCAAACAAAAGACTGACATTTTATTAACTTATACTGTACGATTGATATAACACGTGTTAGCAAACAATTCTTTATACATCCAGCAGGCAGGATGTACACCATTATCATTCATTTGGAGTTTCTTGGCTCTCGACCAATGCAAGTCCAATATGCACTTTCCTTTTAGCTCTGTTTAGGTCTTTATCAACTCATGGCAAAAATATCTGGCTCTTTAGCTGCTCAGCTATGTTCCATAGTTGAGCAGCAGTTTCATAGCGACCCCTTTTCACCTTACACGTAGCAATGTTTCTCCATTGATGGTTCCATTGATATTATAAAAAATACGAACTAATGCTGCTTTAAAGTTCAAGAGGTGTGTGAGAGTGGGCAGAACAGACAAAAGAGGCAGAGGCTGCTGCTGATTGAGCCGCTGGCTGGCCAGCTTCCAGCCTGGCAGTCTTATGGGCATCCTGCCCTACAGCAGCTGTGAAAATACAGTGCAGCTGAACATCGACTAATAGAGCAAATGATTTATATTTATGCTCTTCTTGCCCACCAGTGCTAAACAAAACCAAGTTAAAGTGCTGTTGAAAACCAAGAAAGAGGGAGAGCTGGTGTGTGTAAATTTATTTATTTATTTATTTTAAACTTTATTCAAAGATAAATCAGCACCAGCAATACACTGATATAATGCTTGTGAGGGCATACTGCTCAATATGTAATATAATATGCAATATATATA
>JBBMJY010000002.1:19829840-19855169 GCA_037833715.1 Toxotes lorentzi | reverse complement strand
TCTTATCTTTTTTTTTTTTTTTTTTTCTTTTAGTTAATATAAAAGGCAGCAAAATATATATTTCTTCCTGAGGGATGACTGAATTGAGCATGGGCAATGGAAAGTGAACAGATGTCAGGAGGACTTTATAAATGTCATTTATTATAATTTGACAGCTATTTAACAGGCTGCACCTGTTTCAGCGGAAGAGTCATGATTGATGATTGTCGCCTCAAGATAGATTCAGGAAATCAGTAATGCATGATCCTGTTTTCACAAACCGGAGCTGTAAGGAATTCGTAGAATGTTTGCTGTAAGGAATTCGTAGAATTCCTTACAGCATGTAATGTCTACACTGGCCTTGTAGAGCCTTACGTGGTCCTGAGTCTCCACCTACACAGATGGCTATAATGGTGGTTCAGAGCTGGACCATTTTTTTTAGCATAGCAAGGTTTCAGTACTAGACACATTGGAGAGTGGCAGAATGTATGTATGGGATGTGAATACGTGGTAAACTACTAAATTAGTTGCCTTGTACTTTGGGGATGTGAAGCACAAACCATCATCATAGATTTTTCACAGATGTTTTTTGTCTTCATGGTGGCATTACTTGATTTTCAATGGAAATAGGCAAATAACTACTTTACTTACTCAAAAAAGTGGATTTAGTGTAAAGTTACTCTTTAAAATTAAGTTCTTTTGGAAACTTTCTCAGTGTACATGTCAGCTATTAGTTAAGTGCCCCACAGAGCTGGTAAATTTAAGGTTATACAGTACATGTTCATGTTAACGTTTGTTCAAGTAGAAACAGAGACTCACCACAGTTCTCCTCATCCGCTTGATTTCCACAGTCATCGATGCCGTTGCAGTGCAGGAGCTGCGGTAGGCACACGGTCAAGTTGCCACAGGGGAAATATCCAAGGGGACATGTTGCCTTCTCTTCTGTGACATTGAGAGCTATAAACAAAGCAGAAAACCCAAGAACATGATTATGAAATGTAAAATTTCCACCACTTGCATGTGCCAGAGACATACTGAGAGCCCTTGTTCAAGATTTCAGTAAGTATGTTCAGTCTGTGCCTGTCATTATGAATGCTTTTATATGCGTTAAAGCTCATTTGGAGCCCGTGTCAGTGGGCTCTATCAGTGCTTCAGCTCTTCATGCAGTGTTAAGTTATGTTTTTCAATCAACAGTCTTGTATGGCTACTGTTGTAGTTCAGTGTCTGAATTATGCAGAGACATAAGAACAAACAGTACAGACTGACAAATGTGGTAAATGTAAAACACACTTCATATGAGAAAATTACTCATTCCATCATCTCATCCTGCCTTGATTATTGAAATTCGTTATTCATGAGCCATAGTGAATCTGCCTTATCGTACCTCCGCTTCAAAACACAGCAGACAGTCTAATGACAAGTCAGTGGTAGATTACATATTAGACATGTACTAGCATCCCTGCACTGGCATTCAATTAAGAACAGAATCGAATTTATGATTCGTCTCATCCTCTACAAGGCATTTAACAGTCTGGCTTCTGATCATGTTCTGTCCCAATGAGACCTTCTAGTTTTTCTCACCTTTTGTTCCTGTCTGTAAATGTGTCATATCCTGTCAGCCCCTGTCTCTGCTAAAGTCTCACAGTTGTGTGTAAGTACATTACACTATTGAATTAAATTTAATTTTATTTATACAGCGCCTTCCACAGTCAAAAAGGAAAAATTCCCCACACAAAATGGTCGAAACAAGTGGTCACAAGGAACTTAGGACATACTGTATTGTTTCATTACATGCAGAGCAGGTTACTGACAGAGCTGATAACAGTACAGCATTTCAATGAACCACCATGTCTTATTTTATGGGTATCAGAAGGTATATTTTCTGTCTATGGTAAAACACCAGGTGAAATCATAAAAGAAAAGTGCTTTCAGTTTAATCATTTTTAATTTGACTCAGTGTTTTTTACTCAAATTTAATAAAACAATTCATCATCCTGTTGGCCCTCAAAGACTGTGACCTGCTTCTGATTAGAAACATATGACAGGTGAATTCTACCTGTGTGCTACTTGTGTCTCCAGGTATCTTTGTATGCTACGTATAAATATATGATCCACCGTAAGAGTCAAAAACATGAATGTTAGAGTATTTTCACATCAAAATCCCACACTTTCATTTTCAGTAGTGATACAATTTCCTCAACAGCACATCTTGTTCTTGAGGGTATACATACAGAGTCAATCCAATAAAATCACAAGTTTTAAGGCAACCAAACAGCTGCTTCCATCAAAGAAAAAACCTGCATATCTACCTTAGTATTCAAGTCCTCCGGTCTTATCCTGTTTACTGCAAAAACACATCAAACACCAGAGAATAATTTCACTCTCACGGTTCTTTTAAAGAAAACTTTTGGTGATGTGCCTCGTGTTCCTGGGTGCATTTCATTATTCTTGATAATAACAAGTCAAGCATCAGTCACGCAACATCAGGTTGTGATATTTCCAGCATCGGTTATAATTTAAGCATTTTTTGGGGGCATTTCACGCTGTTATTCATGAGACGACAGGGAAGAGATGATAGGAAACGGGGAAGGAGATGCTGGAAGACATGCAATAGAAGTACCTGACTGGACTGAAACTATGTTGTGGTTTATGGTCGACAACTTAAACCAATAACCACCACCGGGGGGAGGGGGGTGTATATAGAACAGATGATTGTGGAAGCATTCCCACAGTATCAAGAAAAACAACTAGACACCAATCATAGAGGGGGAACGTCCAGCAGCAGTAATCAGCAGTAAGTAGGTCCAGCCACATGGCATGCTGGCCCACTTTAATGTTACTGTGGGGCAGCATGCCATTAATGTTACCGTGTGGTGAACACTCGTCTCAGGGGACAGTTCATGAAAATCAAAGTGCTGTTGAGGTATTAAATAATTAACACTCAGCATGATCAGCTTTGCCTCGAAGCACAACAGATCACAAACGTAAGAAAGCTGTGCCATTTTTATGATGTCATTTAAGGCATGTTTGTTTTTTATCTACACAGGTACCCAAGCACAAGTGTAAGCACTGACATTACACTTAGGACCTTTATTTCACTTTGCCTGTTCTGAGTCGGGCCACACTGAACTCATAAATACTGTACCACCTAATTTAGGCAGTACTTTGTATTTATGAGTGGGTGTAATTTTAAAATAACTTGCAAGTTTGGGGGAAAAAAGTGCAAGCAGCGGCTCTGAGTCACTAATCCTCATTCACAAATCTCAAAATCAGCTTCAGTCCCTGAAGCTAAATTTATGGGTGAGTTTTGCAACTATGTTAGATTTTTCATGAAGCACATAACTACTGTTCTTCTCTCACTGAAAGTGAAAACTGTCACTACTAATGTCTCTCTTAAGTACTTCTTAAGTAACTTCTGAATTTACTGTCTTTACGAGACAAAAACCTGGAAAAACTTACTTTTTGTCAAGGAACCCGTCAGCGAACAGATGCCAAATAAATCACCGTTCCCTGGAGTGTAAACTTGTAATTTCTTGGCAAATATGAAATTTTTTTATAAGCAGACATCATCTAATGTATGGGATGCACGATGCCTGCCACTACACCACCATGCTTAATTATTTCAGTCTAAGGATCCCCATTGCTGCAGATGATAGCTCTGCAATCACCTAATAGATAAGACCAAGTAAGATTTTTATGATTAAGAGTAGAGAAAACCAACAACTATAGCTGTAGCCTACAAGCAGTAATGAAGACAGGCCAGCACTTGGGTACATCATGATGAAGTAAGCAGCATTATTTTTCTGTCTAGTTAAGACTGCAGGTGTGTTATGAATCATTTCCGTGGCTGTGGATCATGAAGTCCCCATTCTTGCATGTCCCTAATAAAGCCTGTCAGTCAAAGTCTAACCTTTTCAGCATGAATGTAGACATCTGTGGATTATCAGTGTCAAGAGGGACTGAAGAGACACAATGAGACTACAAAAGAAAAAAGCACGTTTTGGAACATTGTGCAGTAGTGGACATTTCACTGTTCCTGCTTTACACGATGTTAAACAAAAATAAATAAATAGCACATAAATATCACAAATTAAAACTGTACTACTAGCGCCGGTTTATGCTGGAGAGGTTTATGCTGGAGAGGTTTATGCTGATAAATGCTGAAAAAAAAAAACTAACCAAATGCTTTGTGTTCTGTTTAAAGATACACTTGAAGACTCTGCAAATACCAGAGCTGATGGCCAGCTAACTCCAGACATGCATGTATGATGCGCACCTGCATAGGGGAAATTCTTCTCCTCTCTATCTGTATACACGGTCAAAAAAAGCGTCATGAAAAGACAAATTAAACAAGTTATTCTAATTCACTTCATTATCCCTGCTGGAAAACATTCCTGGACATCGCACTGGGGATTCCCCATAAATATTTAACACTACTGGAATATGAATTAAAAGGAGAGGATACCTGACAAAAGCTTGAACTGGGACTGTAAGTTCGTCTTTCATTCTCAGTCCATAGTCTTTTGCTTGTGGAGAGAAAATGAAACAGTCACTGAGACAACTCTCTCTCACCGACTGACTTCATATGCTGAGTCAACCAAACAGAAGCCGATAAAGGGCAACTGGAGACAACGGTGCCAGGCACATGGCAAAAACCACAGTCACAGATGTTCAACAATAGCCAGATGGCAGATTGACTCTGATCAGGGTCCAAGAGATCTTTGGGGCATTTCCCGTTAAGCTTCTGAAGAGCAGCCTATCATCTGTTAGACTGTGACAACATAAAAAAAAAATACAGTCTTCATGGGTTGCTTCCTGCTTTTTTCTCCTCAGATCTTGGATGCGTGGTTCTAGCTAGAATGCAAGAAAGCACTGTTATGCAACAGATTCCTGTCTTGACCTGTGCATTAAACACCATGAGTGCATGAATGAAAGTGTTGACTTGGAAAACCCTGTTAAATTTTAAGAAATGCACAAATTTGGTCTGCAGCCAAAATAAAGAATACAGTTATTACTTAAGACGTCCAAAGTACATGTCTGTTTCCAGATTCCACTGCTCCAAACATTTCCGAGTCTCTTTGTACTGCATGCGTTTCTTCCTATTATTTTTTGTGCAGAGCTCTGCATGATGTGTTCCTGCTGAAAGTGATTGATTTGTAAATTTGATTTGTGAGGACAAAATATTTGCACAAGCTAAACTAAAGCTCCTATCCTCTATGGACAGCGTGGATTCAGTGTTTGGATACAGTTCCCTCAGGCTTCACACAGACCTTTTACCCTGCACCTGCCATTATGACAGAATGCAACTGATCTACTGGACAGTGACTGTTAACAGCTCACACATTTACCATGGCAGTAGTGATGCAAGCAGCACTGCGATGGCTTGGCTTAAAGAGGCTTGAAGGGAAGAAATCTACTACTGATATAATAAGATGCAAAGCACCACTGAGCAAGTTCACACAAAACGCAACACACAGGTCAGATTTTGACAGTTTCAGGTCTATAACCGAAAATATCTCATGGCAGAATAACTAAGTAAGTATTGCCCTGAAGACGTTAACATGGTTCCCCGGTGTTTCCATACAGAATTTACTGTGTAAATTACCGAGATACTCTCCTGATACAGACAACCCGCCGGCACAAACATTCTCAAATATCTCTCAGTCTATGAATTATCTTTCTCTCCGTCTCTCTCCTTCTTTACCTTCAGTGCAGATTTAAGAGATACTGGCTTGGAATCATCTCAAGGCCACTTAGGTAAACGTCGGAAATTCTCTGTAAATTTGATACCGCTCGAAGGGGCAAAGACTGGACTGTAAGGAGTCCATAATTTGGTCAAAAAGAGAAGTTGCTGAACTTACCTGACACTCCATAAACGAATATCGCAACCACAAAAACTTGCATGGTACCTCTTGAAGTTTTTGGAAATTGCGCGGTGGTGGTGGTGGAGAGGGAGCGGAGATATTCTCGGCTGCTTGTCCAAACTGGGAACCCTGTGCGTAAAAATATCACCAAAAGTTTGTTCGCGTTTCGCTGCTGCGTGACAAACGCGTGCACAGCGCGGAGAAAACACGCAGATCGATCAGCCGCAGCGTCGCAAGGTCGACTCGGTCTGCAGCCAGTTCGACAGAAGGAAAGATCTAAAGAATCATCTGCCATCATCTGACGCACGAGCAGCAGTAGCACAGGTGCAGCGCGCAGAGAGGGGTGGGAGTAAGTGAGGGAATTGGAGAGAGGCGGGGTGGAGGGCTGTGATAGGGGGGTTGCGGAGTGGAGCGGGTTGGGGGGCGGGGAATTCCGTTCATTCATCCATTACTCCAGGTGCAGTGTATCGATGTTTAAAAAAACAAAACCAAACCACAAAACACACCAAAAAAACAAAAAACAAAACACAAACAAACAAACAAACAAAAAACAACGATGCATGTAAGAGCAGTGAGTGCAAACAATCTCACAAACAAAGCTTTCACGTTTTATTTATCAAGACAATAAATCAATCATGGCTTGATTAGGCAACCCGAGTATTTCCGTTTTAAATTCTCAGTAACCAGCTGCAGTCCAGTCCAGAGGATGGGATGCTGCCAGTTTAAGGTTTATCCTCGGTTACTGCTTTTATATATATATATATATATATATATATATATATATATGTTCACATAAAAAGACTTGCTCTCAGGAAGTGGCTTTGGTCTGACAGGCAGGGTGATCTATGCCTCAAATCTTATTCCCAGTCTTTTTTGGCTCATCTTATCTTTTCCTCTTTCCTCTCACAATATCTCTGCTCAGTGTATTTGCCTGAATTCTACCATCTAAAGTCTATCAGTCCTGTTTTAGAAGCATCTTCATCAGAAGTCTGTTAAAGCAAATGGAAGAAAGCAAAAAATGCCTTGAGATATAAAGGTGTCCTAGTCAATATTTTTGTTTTAACAATGGATCATATGATCACTTCACAGCATTCATTCACTCACAGTAAAGAACCTACAGAGAATTATCACCTTATTCTGCAATTCTCCTCCGCACCGTGAAACATTTTACTGCCTTTCAGCTCATTCTTTTGGTTTGGTGTATTTTAGCATTAGATTCAAGATTCAAAGATTCAAAAGATGATTATTGTCAATTCACTATATGTGCAGGACAAAAAGACAAATCGAGATACTGTTTCTCCCTCACCAAGTGAGAGATTTCACTAAGTAAAATAAAGATTAAAAAAAAGAAAAACCTATGTACAGATAAGTATTTAGGTAAAATAAAACAGAATAAAATAGAATAAGAAAGAAAACCTATGTACAATCAGAGAGTATGGCAGCAGCATAGTTGGCATTAGTGCAAATTTATTAAGGGGGCTGTTTTTTGAACCCTTTTGTTTTCTTTTGAACTCTTTTGTGGACTTTTGGACCTTTTTGGACTTGGAGTTTTGTTAGTAGTTTGTGTTTTATTTTGAAGTCCTAGCACTTGTGTATCTTGTCTTGTTCTACTTCCTGTCTTTGCCTAGTTTCCCGCCATTTGTGATTGTCTGCCCCGCCCTAATTGATGTCACCTGTTGGCCATTGCCTTGTGTATTTAAGTCTTGTTGTTTCCCTGTCCTTGTCAGTTTGTCTGCCCATGTCTTTACGTGTGTTGATTCCGTATTTGTTCGTGTACCTGTGCCTTGTGTTTTCTCACTCATGGACTTACCTTGGTTTCCTTTGTTTTCAAGTAAGGACTTTTGTATTTTCGTTTAGTTTTGTTCCTGAGTCTTTTTCTCCTGTGTGGATGATCTTTAGTTGTTTAAGTTTTGCTCCCTGGCCCTGGATTCTTCCAGTGATTTTGGTTTATTAAAAGACTTTTAGTTTACTCATCTGCCTGTCTTGGGGGTTTTTTGCATTTCGGTCCTCGTGTTCCCGGTTGCCTTGGTTGTGTGTCAAACACAGCCCAGGTTCAAAAGAAAAATGCCACAATACTTCTTCATTCGTTAAAGCTTGCATGCACAAAGACGAACAGTATGTCTTTCAGGGAGTCAGACTGTACACCTACAGTAGAATCTGTTTGCTTTGTCTAATGAAATAAGCTGGCAAATTCATAATATCAGCCTGTTCCCTTGCTGCCATGTCTTGATTCATGGGTGCTATGGAAATCATAAAGAATCAATACAGTTAGTGGGTAAATGTGTATTTTTATTCAGTTATTTAAAACACCAGGACCACCATGCAGCATCTCCTATATGCAACATATCTGCAATGAACTGGAAAAAACTGTTTCACCAGCTCACTCAAAAAACACCGCCCAAAAAAACAAAATCAAACATTTGATCTTATATGGTGGACCTTTCAGCAATTACTTCAGTTATTTAAAATGTAAGTAGAAACATTTTTAAGGGCTTCTTTGAGGTTAAGAAAAATACCACAAGATTTGGCTTTCAATACATTACATGTGTTTGTTTCTAGCAGTTCAGAGCCTCTGACTGTCAGAGATTGTCTCAGATTGTCAGATCTTTAGATACAAACAAGCCCTGTGGGCGCTTGGCAAGCTACGGTAGCTTGTAATGTGTTGGCAGTCAATGAATTACTTGAATTACACCGCTGAAGGCATCCTCAAACACATCTTCAAATCTTTTCTCTGTTCTTGGAAAAGGGGATTGCACATTTATTTTTAGGCCTTGCTGCGTTTAGTATGCAAAGTTTCCCTCAGTTGTTCTTGGTTGGTGCATGTTAGAACTCTGACTTTACAAATTCCAATCCATCCAATCCAAATTCCAATAAATGAGGAGAAAATACAAAGTATGACCAGATTTTACAGATGACTTTCAGTACCACTCTGGATAGGTTTAGGCATAAAACCATCTGGGTAGGTTAAAATACTGATCATGGTTTGGGTTAAAATCAGTTCTTAGTTACAGTCAGGGAAATGTTGTGGTTTGGGTTAAAATGACTATTTTATTAAGGTTTTGGGACCTCCATCATCACGGTGAGAGTAAGTAACGTGGTTCAAAATTCAAAATTGCTTATGAAATATTAGGAATTTGTTCACAAATTGCACTCATGATTAAAGAAAATGAAATAAGTAAAAGGTTTGACAATCAGCTCTACAAAGGACTCTTTCTCTATCACAGAATTTTTATTTCTGGCATTGTGCTGAAGGCTTTGGTAAAAGAAAATAGACTTTCATGGGGGAATGAATTTTGAAATGAATTTGAATGAATAACGCACGAAAAATCCTGATAATCAAAATCCTTATAATTTAATGGAAGGGAGATTTGAACTCATGAGCTCAGTGCTTCTACAGTCCTGGTTATATATATTTCCTCTGAGGTATAAATAACACAGAGAACATTCAAAGCTGTCCAAATGTGTATGAAAATGAGTTTGGATCCTGTGGTTAAAAGATAAAAAAATATTAGTTATTAGAGAGCACACGCATCTTACAAAACTTCCAGTAGAGAATTGGAATTAATGCAGTTTTTGTGCTGAGAGGACATTTAGCACGCTGTCATTCTTGCTCTGAATTTAGTTGCCAAAGTTGTTTTTCCAGTTGGCTGCATTTATAAAGTGTAGGAGTAAGAGGTGCTTGTCGGGCCTAAAACTGAGTTACTGTTTGAAGAGGGAATCATTTCCAAACCCCAATAACATGATTGGATCAAGTTGTCTGTTGTCAGTATTGCTAATAAATTATACATTTTGTGTTATGACTTCCTGAACACCCATGAATTTTAAACAATATTTCAAAGACATATAAAGACTGAACTGATGTAGAATGAAAATAAAAATACATTTTACAAGTTTGTAAGTGTTGAGAGAGAGGAGCAGTGGGTGTGGGAGGTTGTCTGGACATGTTTCACATGTCTTGAGCAAAGCTTTCAGTATTATAAGTCTTCATCGTTTTCTCATCACATTTTTTAATTGTGGTTGTGAACTTCAGCCCCTTGTTATCACAGGTTTCTGGGGTCATCTGAGTTAACTTCTCTCTCTGGTTCTTCTCTCTGTTTTGTTTAGAAAAGATTAGGAACCAGCCTCAAAGAATATCTTACTCATTGAATTTAGGATTTGAAATGCATAGCTCTTTGCATTTTAATGCATTTTATGAACAGTATTTGCTCATGTTCACTGTCTTCTAGAAGCTTTTGTTTAATCTTCAGCCCACTTGCTTTTGCTCCTGAATGTGCTGAATGTAAATAGAGGTTGAGAGAAATGCTGGAAATATCATTCTTGGTCTCATGTTTTATTGTTGAATTAAAAATATCTCTTAGACAGCTCTTGGATGTCCACGAGATACAGAAATAGTCATAATTCAGAGTTTCTGTATTTTACAATTCTCAGCATTCAGTGCACAACTCTGGTATGCAGCAGAAATGCACACGGCATGACACTCATGGCCCTGAAAGGCATTGCACTGCAGCTGGGGATCTTTTCTCTGTGTAGCTGTTAATTTAAGGACACAGACACTGATACAAAGAAAAGGCATCTAAGCTAAAATAGAACCACATTTACTAAGGTTTTGTTTTGGCCAGAATAGCTCGACAAGTCTTTGTTTACAAATGTACAATAATTTTATAAGTAGCACATTTTTAAGTAACATATTCATCTAATTTTAATAACTCTGAGCAACATTACACTTGTAAGTAAAATAAATCCACAGTATACAGTTCAACTATCTTACCAATATGGCTAATGTTAGCTTAGCTACTTCACTGAAATAAAATAATTACAAAAAATAGTGAATAGGCATATCTCTGGACCTGTTTATGTATTATATACATATTTATATTATATTTTATATTACTATACTATACTATATGCTGCTGGGGGAAACACATAGCTTATTTAAATTACATTAGTGTCACAAGGAGGTTGAGATTTTCATCTGACAGTAAAGTTAGACAATTAGCAAACTGGGTATCTTATATTGAAATGCTCGTGCTAAGGAGACAGAGACTGCTGTGCAAGAGAAACGTCTAACTAATAAGACAGCTACCAACCTATGTGAGCTGAAACTGGGTTACCACAAACTGCCATGGGACACTGTTGCCCTCCCCTCCAGTAGCTGGCAAGTCAAGAAAAAATAAAAGGCCCTGTGTTCTCTACAAATGTAATTGGACCTTGTTGTGGCAAATAGAACCCAGGGGTTCCTTAGGCTATTTAACTTTTTTATGAGAGAAATCAGAAGAGCTTTGGCCCCCATAACAATAACAAGTCCATAATAGGTCAGTGCCATACATTAGCATTATATAACAAAACAACAATAGAAAAGGTAAGTCTCAGTCTGAAAGAAAAAAAAACATTCAGTCTTCAGCTGAAATGAGTCTGGACAGGGCTCCAGCTGGCTGCCACATCTAATAATTTGATCAGTGATAAGCTGCTGGAAAAAAAGAAAAAGTCATTACAGGTGATTGATCAAGACCTGCTGCTATTCAGTCACACACGTTTGCTAGATGGTCTTGCGTAAATCAATAGTAACACCAACACTACCCACAGTTTGGAGTCTGACTCTTATGGAGGCCACCCACATACAGATATAGTCACTAGTGATGAAGGTGAATCAAAGAGACAGAGGTTAAAGTCACTATCTTGGCATTTAGTTGACAGTTTTATTTAGGGCAGCTAACAATAAGGGAGCAGGTGGGGGCTCACAGCTGTATTCGCTGAGCACTTTGGGTGGCACTAATGTAGAAACCTGCAGATTCTTATCTACTAATCTCTGCAAGCTCTGCATGAATACCTTGTAAAATGATTCTAGGCAGGATACTTATAGCATCTTTTTCCTAACCAATATATACTGGGAAATGGAAACATTAGCATGCAAAAATAGAGAAGCATATTTTTTTAACCGGATCAGTCCTGTGAATTACTAAACTGGAACTACACTCCGCTAGAGAAGGCACATCCTCACTTCTATCACAGCAGGGTACGATTCAAAGAGAAGTGACGAGACTTTCTTTTGTGAACTTATATTTATATTGGCTTACTCTGCAGGGTAGAATTTACCCTCTCGATTATTAATCACAATGTTCATGTTTAAAGTCTGATCAGCGACTGAACCAACCAGTCAGATGCACCACAGTTCAGCTGAACCTAACCAGGAATGTTATATCTCAAAGTACATACATAAGTCATGAACAGGAGTAAAAGTAATGATAAATAAAGTGAGTACAAGTGCATGATTGACAGTATGCCAGATTTTGGGTCTTTCAGTATTTATCAGTTTAAAAAAAAAAGAAAAAAAAAAGTACAGTATATCCAGGAAGCGGTCTGGTTTAATTGAGGCCATAAATTGGTTCTCATGTTCCTCTGCAATTTCCCTTTGTTTCACAAACTTTTTCAGTTTTCTCAAATGACTCAGGCATTTTTTACATGCAAGACAGCCCTACAGAATTCAGAGTGATATCTTGAAATATGGAAGTGGCATACCCACCTTTGAAATGGCTACAGGATTTAGAAAGATGAGCCAAAGGTATTCCACGAAAACTCAGACTCAGTGTCAACATGCCAAGTACTCTCCACCTAAAGAGGGGGTGTTTGATGTGCAAGTCTCTCTTTTTTTCACTTTTTCTATCACTTTCCCCTCTGTCTCTTCTTTTCTCTGCATGTCTGTCTGTGCTCCTTTTTTGTAATCTTTGACACCTGCTTTTCCATCTGACTTCACATGGAGAGAATAACCAAACAGAATAATCAAAGTCAGTGGTTTTGGTTATGTAAGACACTTCAAAAAAGCTACAGAAAAGAAGTGCAAAAGGGAGACGCACATGATGGACAAGACTGCAACGAAGAACAAGCTGAAAGCAAAGAAGTCTCCTGCGGTCAGCCTCAGCATAGGGCTGTCACGCCAACATATCATGCACCTTTGGTGGAATGCCGTCATCTGGTGCGACGTAACCAACAGCACTTTTCACTCACCATCAAAACTGATAACCTTTATACATTTTTGGTAAAATTATTTATGATTCAGTGAAGCAGTTTGCATTTTTGTTTTGGTGTGCCCACTTCCTCTTAAATCCTGGCAAGTACTTCCACATCAGTAAGCTACTGTCTTAATAAATTTGTACAACCCCAGCAGGTGTGAACTTCAGTCTAGGTTGAATTCCACTGACTCTGAAGTATGAAAAGACTTGATTTATCTTGCACGCACAGTAACATGCCTGGTGCTGCATTACTTCCTAGGCTGCAAAGGATATTGCTGGGGCAGCTGCCTTCTACTATTAATTTCCCCCTGTATCGTCATAATCACTGGACACTAAAGTTGATGGTTAGTGTTTGTGAACACCTTAAACTATTATCATGTTGCTGATATTTTGACATATATCCTCAGGAGTGAGAAAAGTAAACCAGCAGAATATAAAATTGTCCTCAGACACAGAGCAAACAGCTGGTGGTAAGCGGTGTTAAATGTTTCAGGGTGAATTTTTCCTTTAAGGCTGTAGTTGATGATAATGTATGTAGGTCAGGAAGGTATAATTCGCCTTCACTCGCACAAAGAAAAACCTGTTTTCATCAGTCTCAGCAAACACTCTTAAAAACCCAATAATTTCAAAGCAAAAGTGCCAATGTCTTCAAATTCACACAGACACACAGACACACAACAAAGTCAAGAGACGAGACTGTCATCTGCTTATTTTTCATTTGAAGTGGGGTTTTTCACCCACATGAAAACTGGTAAATAATTACATTTTGCTAAGTCTGGCAATGCCTGTGCTAGACTTACACATCCATAACCCTTCGTGCAGGATTTTAGTTTTTGTTACGTAAACATTCCTCAGAGGGGAAGCAGCTCTGTCTTCTCTGAAATAATCTCATTATGTTAAATCTCAACCAAAGAACTTCAGGTTTAGTTTAATAAGATATAAATTACAAAAACAGAAAAAAAACTTTGAAAGAGGATGTGGACGCAAACACACATCAAGTGTATTCATAACATCTCCAAGATTTAAAATGTCTTCAGATATGAAACAGTGAAGCGGAAAACTGTTCGGGCTGATAAGTTTCAGCCAATATGCAACAAAATGTGGGACTGTTAGAGTGAAAAACACAGAACAATGAAGAGTGGAAACAAACAGGGTCAAAGGCCACCTATCAGCTGGAAGCAGGCCGAAGTTCACTTGGCAGGGTCATTACCTGCTGTAGTGTCCTTGAATAGGAAACAATCAAACCAAGGATCTAATACCTCACAGTCATCCATTTTACAAAATCACAGAAAAATTGCAATAACACGTTAAACAATAGTTAAAGAGAAGGGCGGCAGTGTTTTACGTTTTTCATACTGTCAACAAATCCCATGAAAAGACCAGAATCAACAATGTGTGGCTCACAGCCACAAGCTCATTCATTTCTACAAAAGATCTAAGGTTTAAAAAAAGTAATAGATCTATTCTTCCATTATTTAAAAAAAAAGGCTAAAACAGAGCACTATACTTAGCAAACATTACTCAGACAGGAGTAGTTAAATGAGTAGTTCTGCTTACTTTTTGCAAAATTAGGACATATTTGGGCACTGTTAGAAAAAAAATGTGCTGTCTCTCATTACAGAGCCTGCTCTGACTTTGGGAAGTAGTATAGCTACAATTTGTAAATGATCAAATTGAAGGGAATAGCCAATAAATCATATTAATCTGAAAAAACAACCAACTGCATGAAAATGGCTGTATATAATATAAGGTTACCACAGTGCATGTGAACGTGTTCTCTCATTTCTCACCTTATTTTGTATTTCTGAATGCATGTGAAAATAGTCATTAAGTGTAGCTTACAATGTGAATGAAAATCCAACTGTGCACACTGTTCCAGTATCTCTTGGATAATATGGAATTACCAAACAATCCAGCCATGATCAAAATAGCAGAGGCCTGGATCAACCACATGCATGTGTGCTATATACAGGTATAATGTAGATATCAGATTCCTGGAAATTCCAACAACACAGAGAATATAGAAGGAAAAATATCTATGCAAAAGTGAATCAGATCACCAAAAAAAATCTCCCCAAATGATTTTACTGCACACACATTTGTTGTTTAATCAGAAAGGGGATATATGGGATATCGTGTAAACAGAGGGCAAATAAACAAACACAGGGAGATCTGATAAAGTAAGTAAATAAGATGTCATTGTGTCAGCTGCTTCTTTGGAAAACCGTACCATTTAAGTGCTTTGCAGTGCACAAATTATGTCATTTGTCTGGAAGCCTAGTTTCTGCCGCTGATGACTCCAGCTAATGTTTTGATGAATATTAAGATAGAACTGCACCATGCTGAAAAGCAATGGTTATGTGAATTTAATAGACCTACTATCTGGGACAGCACTAACATTTATTATAATTTGTGGGAATCTGAAACTTATGCAAATATACCTGCTGTCAGCAGGGTCCATTTTAAGTCAGTCTTTTTTTTCTGATGTGTCTTGACAATCACACAGCAGGTAAGGTGAAAAGGTAGTAATTTAAATAACAGAAACACACAAATCATTAGGGATGAATGGTGGTGATATTGCACTTTAACTTGCCCGCGTGTACAGTCAATTCATTTCTCGCGATCAGTTTTTGTGAAATTCCACAGGAAACCTGAGGGAAACAATCACAAATAGACAAAGCAATCACATGCTTTTGCAAAGCTTTATAAACAATCTCTTTATCTTTGAAAGCTGAATTGTGTTCACAGAGCAGTAGAAGACAGTTTGCAAGATAAAGTGCCACTAAAAAGAAGGGTGCATTGCACAATAAGTCTTGCCCTGGCTTACCTTCTCTAGGTTAAATGACTACTTTAGAGTCAGAGACAGCACTGCTGAAAAATCTTCTCAGGCTGTTGTGTAGTGGAAGCTTCAAATAACAACCAATCAGGTGGTGTTTAAAAACAACATTTAACAAAAAAAGACAGATGACCATAATAGTACTAGATTACTATTACCATTAGCAAGTTCTTGCACATATCATCACACGTGATGATATGAACACTGTGAATAGTAAGTTTTAAAATTCTACAAATTGGGTGACTGGGAGCCTGAGGTAGACAGGGCTAAAACTAGAAAAGGATGAATCATTTCCATTTTTTTCTAGCTGATTGCTCTGGTCTTGTTCGGGCATATATATATTGACATATATTGACCAGGAGAACAACACTGATCATCACAGATCCAAAACGTGTAACATCTCTACAGCTTTAGGTGAAGGTCGAGGGTGTCGGATTTACTCAAATGACTGACCTGAATTGATTCAGTCTCCTCTTTTAGAGACTATGTGTTGTGTCCTTCATTCAGCTAATTAGGCTTCCTCCCATCCTCGGTTCCTTACCCTCCAGCCAGTGACCAAGAAATTGATCAAAATCTTGAAAGTTCCAATCACTTAAATGCACCTCAGAGAAACCTGCGGAGGAGCTTAGAGAGGGGAAACACGGGTGTGTCTAACACAGTTTCTTTTACTGGATGACAATAAGCCCTCAGTGGGTATCTGTGTATTGAATGCAAAAGCATCAGGCTTCTCCGAACAGCGTGTCTGTAATATTAATAATTGTATCATCACCACAAGACTGTACATTAGGACAGTCAGTCAACAACACAACCGACAAAAGCTGTAGTATTATTGCTGTTCTAATATAAAGACATCAAAGAATAATTTAAAAACTTTTGCAACTTTTTGTTGCTTTATTAAAGCTTAATTTTTCCTTCTCAAGTCTATTTTGGCTGATTCAGGGAAAGTCAAGGAGTCCCAACACTTGTCCTCCATAGTTCCAGCTTTAATTAGAGCTAACTTGAAAGGTACAGATTTATTTTACCAAACCTTTCTCAAACTTATAGATATGACAACAATAAATTTATTTAGAACATCTACTGCTGATTTTATTTCCAGCTCATTTGTTTTTTGGTAATAAAACTATTTTTGTTTTCTCCCTGTGTCATTTCCACAGTCTGTGATGACAGCAATAGATTTATAATTGTATTGAAGCAGTTGACATAGTCAGTGTGTGTCAGGCAGAAAAGGCCTCGACTGTGATATATTTCTGCATTCTATAGGTGCTTTTCTTTGAAACTGTTCAGAAAACCATTTCACCAGATAATGGGATACTCTCACCATAAGCAGGATAGAGGAATCGGGACATCACTGCATCTCTTTCTTACATCTCTGTTGAGAGAAGCTAAGATGTAAGGAAGCAAAATGGAAAGCACCCTGTGTGTTTTGGTATTTTCTAGAACATTTTTTTCTTTTTTTTTTGAGAAACCTGGATATGGATGATGTGGTATGTCAGCACTTGATCCAGGTTTCTGATAAGTTTTGCTGGTAAACAGTATATTGGTGGAGATGCTGAGATGATCAGACACGTGGGAATCAGAATGTCAGAAGGTATACAGAGCTAGGTATAATTAGTTTTCTCATGTTCCATGTAAAACCTATAACAAGCATAAGACTTAAAATCAGGACACTAGTGTGCATGTGAAAAGCAACCTGAGGCACCGTGGCTGTGCAATCAAACACATGGTCTTTTGTCTGATTATATAATCATATATTATATAATAAACTCAAAGTATTTTTGAAAACCTGTGCACAAAAAAACAAAAGAAAAAACAAAAACAGGATGTCATTGGAAGTCTATGTAATTGGCTGACATATCTTTAAACAAAGACCAGGTTTGAATTCAGGCTTTGTTCGGTGTGATGCTGCTTCCACTGTGATGAGGCACATACTGTCAGTATGGGCCTCCTGTGTCAGGAACCTCTTTTTCAGGCCACATTTCAACAAGCACTAACCACTGAGTTGTGTGCGTCATGCACACCATTGTTTTACTTTAACAAGATGCTCATTTGTTCTTTTCCTACAGCTCATTTCAATCCCAGCACTAGAACTAGGACTCCTTGGATTACAACACAAATCCATTACCTCAAGTCAAGTTATCTGCCAATACCAAGTGCCAGTGAAATACCAGTGCTCTCTTTTTTTTTTGCCCAAAATTTAAAATCTGCTTACCTCACTGTGTGGAAAGTACTGGAATCATTTTTATGAAAGGTAACGTGAGGCTGTAGCAACCTGTTAGGACAGAATGATTGGAAGACTTTTTAATGGACTGCCTTTACTGTGGTTGAGCGATGTCATGGCTGACACCCAATCTGTTTAATGAGGTCAGTATTACTTCTGCTACCAATCTGATGGATCAGATCACTGCATCCCCATGTAGAACATTGGGTTCTCTCACAAGACTTGGGTAAATCTTTTTTCTCTCTCTCTCTCTTATCTTTAATTTTTCCACTTTATGACCTGTTGGCCTATAAAGTAACACTCTTACCTACTTGTTGCATTTGTTAATTAGCAGCTCACATAGAGGGGACTTTTACCTTTCAGGACATGGTAAGGTTCTTGACTCAAATCCTCTTTACTTCTTACTTTCCAGCCCTTTGAAAGAGCAGAAAGCAGGGCCTTGGTGTGTATTATGCTAACTGAAAACTGTAGGCATGTGGTTTCTTAAAAATCACATTCCTGGAGGTAAGAGTACAGCTAGCTGGTCTCCATTTTTTTTTTTTAAATCAGTGGTAGTGTGGCAGTATATATGTTCATGTGCACATATTTCTATGCACACATTGATGTATGACCTCAGTCAGTTCTTAGACAAGCAAAATTAATGTTTTACCAGTACTTCGGCAAATGCTGCACAGATAGGAGAAATATTGAAATTGAAGTCAGGGGACTGTGAGTAGGCCCCAGGGTCGTGATCAGTGAAACAACCTCAACCTTTTCAGTTGTACATTTATCTTTACTCAGTGATCTGTAGCATTGCAGAAGGCCTGAAAGATTACATTAACATTATGAAAGTCTCTGATTATGAAAGTTCATAAAAGGCTCAGACGGAAAATGCTCTAACCAGCACTGTTGGAGTTTTTTTTTTTTTAATGGACTAGTACAACTTTTTCTGCATAAAAATAAGGCCATGATTATTCCCTAACCTTTACCAAGACCTGTTAGTGCCTAAACATGACCATAAAAAAAAAAAAAAAAAGTATAATAATGTAAACTCAAACTAATTCACATTTACTACATGTCCAAATAAGGACATGAAACCACATCACATCCAATGTGTAAAGACTTTTGAGCACCTAATCCTAAACACTGAATTAAGTTTTAGCTGAATCACATTGTGAGAAGACCTGTGTAACCAACTTACTCTGAGACACAGGTTGTTTGTTGTGGCTGTTTATGCCCTCAACCGGAAAGTCCACTACATTTGAACGGTCAGTACTGCAATGTTTGTTGCTATGGTGACCACCATTCTACCAGGCAGCTTCAGACAGACAATGCACTAGTTAGTAAGTGACCTATGAGTAAAGTAAGTAAACAAAGTTTATTTGTGTGGCACTTTTCACAGATGGACCTGTGGACACACTGCCTAAAACTTCCTTAAGACCTAAAGAAGGTATAATTCCTCAATTAAAATGTCTTTATTATCAACAATTATTTAAGTAATAAATTACATGGCATTTTGAAATGAAAACAGTTCAACTCAAATCAGTTTTTTTATTTTTTATTAGCAAAATTACTAACTAAATGACTAAAAGGTGATTCATACAAAGAGAAGGATAAAAAGACAAAAAGTCACAACTATGAAATGCATCTTCACAGTTAATTTGACACATTCACAGGTGCAAAAGGACAGATAATGATGAATTAAGGAGACGTTTCCTTTCATCTGAGGTCTGAATCATGTTCCAAGCCACCTTGAAGAAATTTGATGTAGTTAAGCTTTACAATGTGGAGAGAAAGGAAAAGAAAAAAAACAAAACAAAACAAAAAAAACAGCTCACTGATACACCCCCAATACAATACCAAAATACCAATGCATCAATGTGTGAAACACAGATGCTACACAGGATACACAGGAAACATGGTGTTTACATAATAGTTAACATGTATAGCTAGTTTCCTGAAAATGCAGGATACAGAAACACAGATGGTGTGTTCATTACCTATAAAAATGAAGTGATTTATTTATTTTTTTTCCCCCAAGTGACTGATTTTAGTTCTACAGTACTGTCGCATTTAATCTGAAAACAAAGCAATCATGGCTCATTTTTCTACTAGTTATACTAAAAGGAAAACTCATCAACTTAAAAATATTTTTCACATTCTACTAATTTGCTTTTACAAATATGATTTGAGGGAAACTCGACTGCTGCTTTGATTCGATGCTACTACCACTGGCAGTTGAAGAAATGTCCTTATAATGCTCAAATCACACAGAAAGTCTGGTTGGTTCAATCTCCAAGAGATATTGGGAGTAGGACAAACAAAATTCTGTGCATAATTGATGAAATGTTTTCTTCCAGTTAAAAAAATATTATGATTAAAATAATGTATCTGCATTCAGATGCCCACTAGGAATGTGCCATACTCAACTTCTTAGTTTACTCAAAAGTTCAAAATCAAGACAGAAATGACGGTCAGGAAATGTTGTGCACCTTTTGATACAATGTTGTCTGAAGACCTTTAGCCTCAGGCCTATTTTCTGTCCATCTTTGAGGTTGTAAAGCTCCAACACAAAAGCTCTGAACCATGCACACAAACATTAAGAAAAGAGGGAGAATAATCAATGATGATGGCAAAGGATAAATAAAGACAAAAAAAAAAAAAAACCCAGACAGTCCATTTCACACTGTATCAAATTACACTGCCTTCTAATACTAAAGTTGGCATGAACTACATCCCAGCCTAGACAGTATTATTTCAAAGAAATAAAACTTATTCCATTATGTGTGATGTATTGTTACCTAAGAGTCTCAAACGTATCAGGTTTTCCTGCAGCACTTCTGCTTCACGCTTTGGAACAAAAGCCCATTTGAAGCAGCCTCAAGCTGATCAGAGACACACAGAGAGCTCATATTGGTGGCAAATACAGTACACTTTGCTTTGGAGATCCACAGTAACACATTCAATAAAGCTCCCTTTGATGTCCAGCTACTTTCCCTTAATGTGTGGAAATGGCAGGGCCCTCAGAGCCACTGGTGAGGCAACTCATTGTTCATTACTCCCTACTGCATTAAATCTGAACCAAACTAGTGGCTATGTGGATAAAGTACTGACATTCAGCTTTAATTTGTGTAATTTCCAGGTGTTTACATTCATGTCTGATGACCTGAGCACAAACTGTAGCCTGTTCTAAACATGCCTACCAGAGGTAATGTCAGGGTTGCTGGCAACAGCACAGACAGTGAGGACCCACATGCAGACAGGCTGATGCAGTGAAGTTGTTAGCAGTGAGTTAGCAGGTGCAGACAGGCCACAGGATTCTACATGCAGGAACCATACACAGATAGACTGACTAAGAGGCAGGTTTAAATACAGACTTGGGTGATGAAGAAACCTCAAGCAACTGTGTGAGTGGGCGGAAAGGCACAGGTAATTGTAGATGTGGAACAGGTGAGTTGGTGGATGAGACAGGAAAAAAGTGCAGGGAAATCTGGTGGGTGGATGAAGAATGGCAAGTCTGGGGCAGAGGGGAACTGAGAAGCAGACTGTGACAGGTTAAAAGGACTACAAGTCCTGTTCATCCAGTGCAGATGGGATCAAACCCCTAAATAAAATTAAAGCTGAAAGTCAAAACTTCCACTCTATAGTTACTACTGTCCACTGTCCAGTGCGCTCGAGTAGAGCCGCTGCATGCACTGAGTGCTTGCTGATACAATCTTCCTGGCTTCAGCTCATCACAAGCAGAATGACCTCTGTCACACACTCAGGGACTTTTCTCTGTTTTTATTGGTGGTTGACTGGCCGTCCACACCTGGTTCAAACTGTAGGGGGAAAACTGTGAGTTGCTAGATGTTTTATTGAGGCGGTATATTTTTTGTGAGGTAGACTCTAATTTTCTTGTTGGTTTAAATATACTTTGTGGAGCTCATCCAACATTCCCACACAGTATAGTGAACCCTTTGAGAGAGCTAGAAATGCCCAGCCTGGACCCTGGTACTGATGCAACTACACACAACTGCTGTAGAGGTATAATAAAGAAAAGGGCAAAAGTTAAATGCTTAGAAAAAG
Organism: Toxotes lorentzi; assembly: GCA_037833715.1. Taxonomy (NCBI): domain Eukaryota; kingdom Metazoa; phylum Chordata; class Actinopteri; family Toxotidae; genus Toxotes; species Toxotes lorentzi. The sequence continues at coordinate 19,833,218 of JBBMJY010000002.1, read as the reverse complement.
AATCAGCTGATCGAATTATGTCTTTATGTTGTTTTCCTTTGTCTTTGTATTGTCTGCAAAAACAAAAATCAGATTCTTAATCTTAATTGTGATCTCTCTCTGCAGTCGGACTCAACCCTGTCTCCTAGAAATTACATTTATGAAACTGTAAGTATGTTTTGAAGGAAGTGTAATGCCGACCAGATGATCCTTTCTGTTAACATAATAAAAAAAATAGTGCTAATGGATGTATTTGGCAAGTCTCTGTTAAATGTTAATTGATAATATATTTAAATTATTTTCTAACAAAAGATTTGATTTTGTATATGTATTAGAATGTATTGCTTGGAGTGACTACAGACTTATTATTGAACTTTTTTATGGTTATGTTTAGGCACTGGCAAGATCGTGGTCTGGTTTAATACAGAAAAAAAAAAGACAGTACAACCACAATGTGTGAACCTTACAGTAATCTAGGCAGAGCTTTGTCAGCACAGTGTAAATGGGAAAACAATTAATAATATAGAAATGTAATTTCTAGAAGACAGGGTTGGTCTGGCTTTAAGCACATATTTATTTAGTGCCCATGTTCTTTTTCCAAGCTTGAAATACTCAAACTGGTCACATACATTAATAAATTAACTTGTATGTGTACAGTGTTCAGAGAAACTGACTGACATCACTAATAAAGCGCTGATCCTTGAACAAGCCACTGTGTTTTCAGCGTGTGTTGTAGTGATAATCAATAAAAATGGTAGGCAGCAGCAGTGTGCATGGCCTAATGGTACACACAAATGGAGCACACGTTTGGATTCAAAGTCACTGAATTAGTCATGGCAAATGAGACAGCGGTGTGTGGGATCATTCTGAATACAAACCACATTACTAAATAGGTTTTAGTCCCATCTAGTAGCTAAGATTTCAGACTTGAAAAGGAAGGAAGAACCCCCCAAAAATCTCAAAATGCCCCCAAGTGCCCACATTAGATCCTGTTCTGAGATGATAAAAGATGTCTTAAACAATAGCTGACAATATAAGCCAGGAGCCAGGAGGCTGTAACCTCAATCAAGCGCTGTACATCCAGTACAGGTGCAATACAGAAAAAGAAATGGGGAAGCTGAAGCGCTGGTAACATTATTTGTGAAAAGATGTTCTGTATTATGTTAAATGCCTGCCTCTGAAATGCAGTGGGGCATGGGGAACACAAAATATGAAATGCCTTGTGAAGTTTGTCATTACTTTTATTTCCCCGCGACAAAAATGATCTAGTTTGAAAGTGAAAGTTTTAGAACATGAAAAATGAAAATGAAATGGAAATGAAAAGACTCCTGGTATATTATAGGAAGTAAAACTCATCTGCCAAAGTAAAAATAAAATAACTTTGATTTGTAGTTATGTCATTCAATCATTTCCACATATTAAAAAGCTGTCAAGCACGAACACTGTCAGTTTCTCCTCTATTCAGAGATACACTGTTGGTGGGGAGTATTAGATGAAGGGCCCAGTAATAGTCAAGGCACATTTCAGAGCAAATTAAACAGACGTATCGCTCACTCATAAAAAGAGCTCAGAATACATGAAGCATAAAAAAAAAGATTTTTGATTTCCTTCCAAATGTGTCCACTTTTTAAAAATTTTTATTATTATTAATTAACAACATTTATCATTGAAAGAGCTTGGCAGCTTGGACTAATGATGGTATAATGTGTATGAACACTGACATTTTGCATGTATGCAATCACAATCTTTGTTTGTTTGTGCATATGTTTACATATTTACCCTCAGGAAAAAAAACTGGGTTTATTTTCTACTGAAAAATAACTATGATGCAATCAACAGGCATCGCTGTTCTCATGTTTACGTGATGAATTGTTCTCCATGCAGTTCTAGGTCAAACGCATTTTAAACTTCCACATTTGGCACTGTTTCACACCGCATGCAGACAGGAATGCATTGGCACAAATGCAGCTGGATGCATGAGGAGCATTTTCCAAGTGAAAGCTACGGAAGAATCTGGGCTGCAAACTCTACTTTCAACATGAGTCATAAAAATGGAGAAGGACTTTATTATAATTAGATTATTTAAATCACTCACTCTTTGTGATATACCAAACCAGAAAATGCAAATTCTTGTATTTAAATGTGCCAATTTCTTTTTACCAGCTAGAGGGGGGAAAAAAAAGAGATCTTACTTTGCAATTTACCAAATTAGGCCTCAGTGGATTTGTGCCATTACTTAGGTTTAACATCAAGGCATAGTAGAGTAACATGACTCCACATCAGTCCCTAAGTGGAAATGTGGCCAGTGTCTCATTACACCACATACTGAAGCTCATGGGAAGTTATTATGTGACAGAGAAGTTACACTCACTGTTTCAGCCTGTTTCAGTCTAATTTGAAAAACGCTTGCTGTGGTGAGTGTGTGTGGGAGGAGGACGACAGGAATTGGGATGGGAGCAGAGTAGGCACTAGAGTTAAACTTTCAGTATCTGATGGCAGCAGAGTGAGAGGCACAGTGATCGGATATTTCCCTCCTGACAAATGTGACACATATATTATCTCTGATCTGATTCTGGGCATTTTAACATTTAAACAAATGAACCATTCATATTTTAGATGAGACCCTTGGAAAAAAGACAGAGTCAACGAATAAACTAAAGGCCTTACTGCAATTAATCATCACTACAACAGGGTTCAGATGAGGTGGTTGCTAATTGCCAATATCAAACAGTGTTAAAAGTTGAATAAACTCAGTAAAGTATTTCCTAGGATCTTGAAATCCCCAGTAAATTGCATTTTAAATAGACTTTTCCAATTTTTTAAATTATATACATTTTTCCAGTTGAAGAGATGTTTATTTGATTGAAATATGTTCAGGTCTTTTTTTTTTTTGTTAACATTTGCCTTTTTGAGCCTTAGTTTTTAGTTTTTAGTTCGGGTCCAGCAGTTCATCTGCTGCTACCTTTTCCATGTTCCTTTCAGATGACGTTCAAAAAGAAACGTTTTAAAAATGAGAGCCTCCTCCTTTTGTGATACTGGTGAGCCCTGCATCATCTGTTTGTTTATGGCTTTAAAATAAATAAAATAAAGATAGGAATTGCTCTGAGCATCCGGTGTCAGGTCTATCACCCAGCTAAAGATCAAATGTGTTGAACTTTGGGTCTGTCAAAAGAGATGGAAATCTGATGGAGACACTTGTGTCATCATTGCTGTCAGAAAATGGAAATTGAACTGAAATCGATGTAAACAGACAGGCGCAATGCATCACTATGGCTACCTACTATCACACACACACACACACACACACACACACACACACACACACACACACACACACACACACACACACACGAGACATATAGAACACATATATATATACACACATAAACACACAAAAAA
>JBBMJY010000002.1:19762939-19829740 GCA_037833715.1 Toxotes lorentzi | reverse complement strand
TATATATACGCACACACACACACACACACACACACACACACACACACACACACACACACACACACACACACACACACTGGACCTGTAGAACACATAAATATATGAACACATAAACACGTAAAAAAACCCTCACCCTTCAGTTATTGTAAAACAAATAAAATGTCCCAAGGGTCACAGTCCTTATTTTACAAGGTGATCTGCATCACTGTCTACAACAGCTGGGTAAAATAAAACCACGTGGCTTCTGAAATTAAAAAGGATGATTTTTAAATTGACACAGTTACAAAGATTTCTGACCTAAGCCTTAACAGCTCAGTTCTGGTGAATAAGAAGAAGTGGACATTTAAATTTTGTTCTTACCAAACAGAAGCAGATAACTCTTGTTACTGGTCTTGTCTTATCCAAACTTGTCTTGTCTAATCTATTGTTATACATGATGCCTCTAAACTCACAGTGTCTGTGGCCACATATGAAATAGCTATTGATTATACGTATTTTAAATCAGGTGCTTCAAACACGTGGTAGGTACATTTATGTGTGATCAGCTGTCTGCTCGATATTTTCCCTCCTTATCTGATTGATTGTATGTTTTTGTATAAAAGATGATCCCGTGGAACTGAAATATGCAAACCTAACTCCATTGAGCCTTCAGGGGGCTGACAGCAGTTGATGATTATTTTATACCCAGTGAGTGTTAAATTGATTAAAACTGAAGAGGACAGATCTCACTCCAGCTTGTACCAAAGCCCATCCTTTCAAGATTTTCTAGTCATCTCTGTGATTAGTTATATTGGGCAGGCCGTCCATCTCTCTCTTACTGCTTGTTATGCTCTCCCTCCACCTCGGTGTCCGCTCGACATGTGGAAACCTTTAGGAGTGTTTTCCTCGTGGGAGCTGAACTGACTTCGGACTAAAAGCAGAACTTGGTGTCTCTTTGCTGATGGCCAAGTTCAAGGTCTCAAAATAACGGTGAAAAATCTGTGACAGCAGCTTCAGCTGACTGAAGCTGATGTGTTGTTACTGGGGAAGTGATAGAGATGGTGGGATGGTAGAATGGATGTCAATCTTATCACAATTCATTGATGAATATTATAATAATTTTATAAAAAGCTGAATATTTGCAGCTTTTCCCATACACATGCTCTTCTTGGGCAGCCCACTCAGGTAGATTAAGACCCACCCAAGTCGATAAAATCACCTTGTGTAGACTTGTATTTTACAATTTCAACCCAACCAGATCAATTATTTATTTGAAAATGTTATGCTGCTGTCACTTGCTACTGATGATATTCAAACTAGTTGCATTGGAGAAATCTGATTCTTATGATGAGCATATGTTGCAAATAACTTGCAGTGACTGACTGCAAACATTTGCTGATATTATGCCTCAACATCATGGATATTCCTTTAAATCTGGTTGCGGAGCCTTTGACAGACCTTCTCCGGAGAAGTAAGATGGATTGATTTGATGTATATTTTAAATTTTTGGTCAAGTTTTCCCTCTGTTTACATCTTAGTCACATCTGTTTAACAGTCTTAAAGAGAGGAAATGCTGTTGTGTAATGGCATTACTTTGTACTTAATCATGTAATAACAAACAGTGTCTGTATATATATGACAGTGAAAATAGAGCAGAAGCAAAAAAACAGCAACATCAAATGGCGAAATGAAAAAATGTTTAAATCGCCATTTGACGTTATTAAAAAATAATAGCAGTACTAAAATTAAATTCTTTATTATTTGGTTTTGCTATGTATTTGTTCCCAGGGATTGTTTGATCTCTGTAAAAAGTTCTAGAAGGAACAAACTAAAAATGTGAGGATTTACCTTCAGGTGGGGTCCATAAACCCTCAGAGGGTACAAAGAGGAAACATTCTGTCCTCCCTGTTTGCCGTTCTTCTTTGGCAATTACTTCCAAGAATTTAGAGCAAATACATCTGACCCCATCATAAGTCCTGTCCTTCACCAGAGCTGAAAGAAAGAAATATAGACTTATATATCGTGAAATTGCCAGGCGTTGATTAACTGTGTCCAAAGAGTAACAACGTTTTTTGTCACTTCCACTGAAGAGAAACTTGTCTTTAACTGGCTATAGAAATGAATCACGTGTCAGGTGGTAGTTTGCCATGTGACAAAATGATGGGCTGCATGTTACATCACAGTAGTGTACCGATGGACTGAAGCAGCATATAGCTGTCAAACAAATGTCAAAAACCCACAAAGCTTTTCACCTTGGCTATTGTACACACTGTCAAAGGGAGGCTTGACGTTAATGTACAAAACAGGCATCCAGACAAAGCAAAAACAAACAAAATATTAATCAGAGAAGTCACATCAAACTTGCTGGAACAGTTTTCCCTCAAAAGGGTTTGCAGAGATTATAGACATAAATAAAATCTAAACCTGAAAATGATGCATGCCAACTGGACTCCACTTTATTTGTAGTCTCAAATGGAAATAAACTTTCTCAGTCACTTTCAAATGCATAGAAACAAATACTGACCATGTAGTGACTGCCCTACTTCAAGCAGTATTTTCATTATTAATTTTTTTTTGTGTTATTTGGCTGTTGGTGTAATGCAGAGTCAATAACACAGGCCAGGACCCAAAAGCAGACAGATGAGCAGTGTTCAGAAACAGTTTATTCGTAAGGTGCAAAAAAAAAAAGAGGAAAGAATAGGCAGAGGAGGGATTCCGGGGCAGCGTGGCTGGATCGACCGTAGTGGCGGTGGGATGGCAGGAGGACAGACCGGTGGAGACAGCTGAGGAGAGAGGCACGGTGGTTAGATGGTTGCTGAATGAATTAATCCACAGAGGACAGGTAAGTAATTCCTCGAGTAGAAGTCACAAGGAAGAGCACAATGATCTAGTCACCAGAGAAGATGACGGAACAATCTGGCGAGGGTAGACAGGAACGCCGAGCCTCTTATGGTTAGAGATGCTGATTCCGCCTCGGTGTGTGCAATCAGCCTGATCAGGAGGATGGAGTAGGGAGGAGCTGCCCCGGAGTCCACTACCTAAAAAACACTTCCACACCAAAGACACACACACACAGAAGAGAGAGAAAACCAAAACAGAAAAAACCCAGAAACAGCAGAGCTGCCTCATGACAGTCAGATGTTGTTGTTAATGGTGAACCAACTTGTTGTTCAGTTGGTATTGAACTGAAACTTGAGAGTGAAATAGAAAACTCACAGACGCATGTGAGTGCTTCAGCCAGAAAAAAAAAAAAAAAAAGCTTTTCACCGACTCCACCAGCAGGCAGTTGTAGATCCAACCAATGCACAGTTTACAGCTTTGCTTTACAAGATTTCTTGGTAATGCAGCCACCAAGGTGTGAAATTACTCAGAGAGGCTTTAAAGCTAAAATGTATTGGATCTTTCATATTCAGATAAGGGAATGAAAAACACAGAGTGGTCTTAAAGCAAAGTTGAAATAACAAAAGGACTATTTGTAATAAGCCTCGCAAGAACGCACAACAGCTACCATACAAAGTCTGTCAACATACAATATAAGCTGTGCATCGCAACAGGAGGGCCATAGAAGTAGAGTGATGTAGGAGGAAACCCACACAGATGTGGCAAGAACACAAATACCACACAAAAAAATCACATTCGGTTTGAACTCTGAACTAAATCTTAAATAAACTGAACATTTTATATTTTCAGCTAATACAGTGTATTAATTTACTGTAAGTTAGAAGCCTCCACTTTGATGGGTAACTTTTGTATTGTATTTGATGCCAAAGAGTTCCAAGTAGTATATCAAAATCTGACTGAATGTAAAATTTGTGTAGACTGGCAGATTTCAGAGGCCATTTGTATGTTTTTCACATACAACAACATTCTTTTTGATTTTGACAGATGTGAGCACTTTTCCTCATGAACATCAAATCCAGCTTTTTCTTGTTGAAAAAAAAAAGTGTGGCACTTACTTTGCACACTCACTTTATTGCTTCAAAGTATGAACCGTGGCTGTTGTTCAGATTTAGTATGTATACATTCAGACTGTATACAGTGTGTATAACTTTGATACTATGACACAGAGAGGACAGAGTGATGAATAGAGGGAGAATTTCAATAACATCAAAGTACACTACCCATGTGAAAGAGGAAGGACAATAGAGATAAAACAGGCCTCATTCACAAATTGGAAACCATATACAATTTTCTGTGAGATTCAAAAATGGCTATTTCAAAATCCATTGCCATGTTTCTTTCCTACCTTTGTCCAACTGTCTGTTTTAGTGTAAGGAGGAGAAGGTCAGTCTTGTTTTTAGGAAACTGTTGAAAAAACATTTTTCTCAAAGGAGAAGGCACACAGTGTAAAGATAATGAGCTGTGACACTCTAAGCCTCCTTCCAATGATTGAGTCAGTTAAGGTTACATTGTTACAGCAGTATCTGATAGCAACCACACATCACATATAACTATGTATTCTGGTGGAGGCTGAAAAGCTGCTCAGCATCGTGAGAGGAAGACCACATGATAAGGAAAAAGAAATGTCAGAGGAAAATTGTGCTCCCTCAGTCTCTCAAGCAGCAAGTTGCGATATGTCATGACTTTTCTTCTCCAATCATTCTGTCCTTTTATTCTAACAATGAGATTATGGCTGTAAGAAACAGTTATATTCACTATAGATTGATTTGCCAATTGTTTACTTAATTAATAAATAAAACTGTTTGGCTTTTGAAGTGTCAGAAGAGATTCACAAATACCAGAACAGAATTTCCTAAAGCCCAATATGATATCACCAAATCACTTGTGTTGTTCAACCAACACTCCAAAACCAAAACAAAAACAATATTTAGTTTACAATCACATTATACAAAGAAAAGCAGCAAATCCTCACAACTGGGAAGCTGGAAATGCAGAATGCTGGAAGTGTTTGCTAGAAAATTGGCTTAATGATTAACCAATTATCAAAACAGATGGCAGTTGATTTTCGATCAACCTGCATAATCAGTTAAACGCCCAATCTTTTCAACTCTAAATAATCTGAATACTAATTGCATAGACTTGCTCATTCTCTACATCAGTTCCTTCAGCAGAACACTTATGATTACATTCTATTTTTGTACTGTCCGTCCCTCTTCTGTACATGATTGCTGACACAATGGGAGATGACTGTCAGTGGCAGGCCTCCTCTTGTGTAACTAAGGACTGCACATGTATTATTACTGCAGTTGCAATAAAACAATATACCAGTAGAATGCACAGCAGTAAAGCACCAATAACTGGATGCAGCCCCATCTTCGTCTTTGTTTTCTCACGTATTGGACTGCTGGATAAAAGAACTCCAGACTACTAAGTGTGGAAGATTGGAAAAGGAAACTTTAAATAATCATTTTACTTATTACTGATCATGTTTTTTTGTGGAATCCTTCTTCGTATTAATTTCATTCTGAGAGAAATATATCATTGTCCGGAGTGCTGCAACACTTATGTCCATGATTTTTTTTTTTTTTTCGAGAAAGAATGGTGTGAAACAAAAAAAAAAAATGTAAAAGCTTTCAAGAACTGGCTATAGGATGAATCATTTGTTTTAATTAGCAAACGTACTGCAATAAAGTGATTAACCTATGTGAAAAACTGTAATTAAATTTACTGCACACAGTAATACCTAATAAGGAATCAAGGAAAAATCAGTAGATGTGAAAAGCTGTTCATGACAGGAAATTAGAGGTAGAAGGTTGTCGTTCAGCCCAAGGTTGGCTACTCTATGGATTAGAATTAGAATCATATTAGGTGATTTTCATTTTCAGGAACGCTCTAAGTGGGAAATGGATCTATGTCTCTTTTAGTCCTTCTTCATCTCCTAGAAATGGATTTGGAACATTTGCCCTTGTATACCAGCAAATGACATTAACATTACACAGCTTGTTGTGACTTCAGATCTTCCTACTCTCTTGTTGCTGCTGAATGTGTTTACCCGTATTCTATTTATAACCAAACATACTGCTTCTATTTTGATTTAGGTTTGTCTGAGCAAAGAGATCCTTAGATTCTCTTTGGATCTACCCAGGATAGTTCCACAGCTCAGTGACATTTGATATCTGAACTGAGTTAAACACAAGCTGACTCACTCTGCAGCCGAACGCCTCAAGGCTTGTAGCCACAGGGCCTGGACTCATAGCCCGAAGCCACTGTGATAGAACACAATTTCCTCTGACCGTTCCAGGCAGCTCACTGTGTCAGTCACTCTGACTGCATTAATCAACCCCACATGGCAGGAGACAGGAGAGCAAGTAGGAATTTTGCTAGCACAGGGCTCCAGACTAACTTTTTACTCTAGCGCCTCCATGTTTTTCAGTTATTGGTGTGACACAAAATGACTTTTAACGTTCCTCTTTGAAGGTACACACCTGAGGACAGGTCATGACACATGTAACAGGCATCCAGACCATAGATTACTTTACAAATTAATTACATATTTCTTGCATGCTCATTAAGTTCCTTCACAAAATGAATTTGAAAATACAAACTCACCTGCTGGAAGATGAACTTCTTAGGGACATTTCAGGAGAAAGGACGTCAGTGTCAGACAGGTGTAGACATAGACAATGCTGAAGTCAGATTCCGATTTGCAGCCTCCTATTTGGCCACTAAGGGAAGAGTAGAGCGAAATTCTCAGTTTTTTGCACCTCTAACTGTTGTGAAAAGGTGTCATATATTGTGATTAAAGCCTTTATACTGTCTGAAACCCACTTTAAAATTCAGAAACCCTTTGTTCCATTTGTGAAAATACAGAAGAGGGGATTTTTTTCAGCTTTTTTCTGCTTCTAGAGCACATCAGACCAGGTCCAGATTGAAAAACACTGCACTTAGACTTTTCAAATCTGGACAAGATTATCCCAGGAAAACTACAACGCTGTAAAACCAATTTTTTTTGACTGTTAATCTGGTGGGCCTGAATTCCTCAGGCTGTGGTTTTATTTTCTTTATAAAAGAATTGAAAATCATCAACTTAAATAATAAAAAATGTTGATCTAATGCTACATCACCAATGTGGTTCTGTGTGCAATGCTATGGCATGACATGGCAATGGGTTTTGGCTCAGGAAAAGCAAAATGTAATGCTTGTGCAGAAGATCTCTTTATTACAAATAGCAAAGTTGTTATCACTCTGCCAACAACTGGTGCTATTGTCTAGAGGTCTATTATGCCCTGTAATGACCAATTTTCTTAGGTCTATTAATTTTTGGCAAATACCCTCTCTCTTATTCTCTTCAGTCTAATGTAGTCATGCGGAGAGCTTTTCCCGGGAAACAGACATTAGATAAGGTCCGGTCTCGACTGAAAATACCATGGCCTTATCTTGCTTTTTTATGTAAGCATTTTGGAAGACACTTTGCTGTCCAATTACTGCACTGAGCGATGACATGTTGCCCTCTTTCTGCAGGTCCTTCGTCCCTGCTGCTTTTGTCAAACAGAGAGGCTCTATGAAATGTTTGCTATTAATATAGTTTGTACCTGGGGCATCCAGTCAGTGCCAGTGCAAATTACTACTTGGCCAAGGTTAAGGGACCACCGTCATCATCGAGGTGGAAGAAATATCAAGATAATATTATATTATATATTTAATTATGACTAACAGTCCTGAATTCAAAATTTTACTTAAGTAAAACTCAAGAAGAAGAAAGTATTAGCAGCAAAATGAACTTCCTGTATTAAAAGTAAAAGCACCCACGTGACAGAATGACAGTTTTCACAAGTTTAACTGTTGATTAGTTTAATCTGTTACGATACATCTATCTTCATAACCTAGTCATATATTTTGTAAATTAAAACATACTTTTCAAAGTGAAAAGTAACTCCAGCTGTCAGATATATGTAAGCACAATATTTCCCTCAGAAATGTAGTAGAGTAGAAGTCTAAGAGACCTTGGAGTAAGTACTACGCACTAAATATCAGGTAAAGAAAGGTACAGTAAGTGCAAGTTAGCCATGTTAGGGTGTTAGAGGTGTGGAGACGAGGTGCTCTCAGAAGAGCTGAGTCTTAAAGATAGAGAAGGATGCCCCTGCTCCAAAAGCATTTGGTAGCTTGTTCCACCATTGGGGAACCACAAATGAGGTTGCTTTGTGTGTAAGGATGACACAAAGAGCATGACTGAGTTCAACTAGATGAGTGTAGAACCAGAAGTCACTCTGTTGGCAAGCATCAGTTACTTGAATTTGATTAGGATGGCCAGTGGAGGTCGGTGAGCAGCGGAGTGACATATGCCCTTTTATGCTGATCGAAAACCAGACGCACCAACTTAGCTAGTCAAATCACAAAGTTAGTTTTGGATATCTGAAAGTACAGCACACACATTTGTTGTTGAGTTGGGTCATGCTTGGGTGACTTCCACCTTTATTGTCTGGCCAAAACAATGCGTGCTGTAATAATCCTCCATACACTGCACACTCCAAAAACAAATCTTTGTTTGATTGCATTTAGCAGCCAACGCCATCGTTGGGATGTAGTTATTTAAGATGTTTATTTCTCTTTTGTGTACCATCCTAACGAGGCATTTTATGCAAAAGCACACGTCTTTAAACAAATTGTGCACTCAGTGAATTAAGGCCACAGTTAGCTTTTACGTCACTATCATTTGTAATCATTCTGATTACAAAAACTGACCCAAATGACTACTGGCCTTGCAAAAATGAGTCTACATGCATTCATACATCATGATTCAATATTCAGACTTAAAGTCCTACCCACTTAAAGGGCCTAATTTGAAGTGTGTCCTCGGTTAAGAATCTCTGCAGGAGCTCAGCAGGGGACTGGTCTGGTCTTATCTGTGAAATTATGGGAGCGAGCATGAGATGAGGGGAGAGAAATATAACCATTTTAATGAAACCCAGGGTACAGTAGCTGTTCCCACTGAGACACACTCAGCAGCAGATTTAGCAACAGCTTGAAGTCCTGTGGTGACTTGAAAAGAATGGCTAAGGTTTCCAGTGAAATAAACGAAGGAGAACAAAGCTGTGCCCTCTCTGTGGTAAAATTAACTGCTGCCATTAGTATGCTAAAAGTGCTGTAACATCACTAAAGTCATAATATAGTGAATATTAAAAGCTTGGAGGTAACACTGGGGCAGGTAATTTGCTTTTTAATTAAGACTGAAAACATCAGAAGAATAGTAATTGCATTGTTCCTCTAAACTGCACCTTTTTTAAGTTTGCTCATAGGTAACAGACAAAAAGACCATTTGCAGGCTTGCTGTGTTATTTACAAAGTCCAGAGGAGAACTGGCCCTACCTGTCAAATGAGTTCCACGAGTTCACACTGCCAAACATTTCAGGCCAATCACAGCCTCGGAGGCTGTTTCAAAAGGAGATGATGCAAGAAAGACGAAGAAGAAAGACACAATGTAGCAGGACTGTGACCAGAAATGTTGTCAGGTGAGAATGGAGACCTCGATTCAAACTGCATCAACCCCATTAGAGAATTATTTGTCAAAGGCAAACCACTTGCTGTGACCTAAGTGATTGGGGTGTGACCAGAAGTGCAAGATGCTTGAAAGTTACGTGTAGTGCGAAGCAGAGATTTTGTGTTTGATTGGTTTAGGCCTAGTTGAAAATATTAAAACACATATTTGCACATAGCATGGTTTGACATACGGTAATAAAGGACATAGCTACTGTATCTACCAATCAGTGTTCTTGAATTCTGACTCTGGAGGGTGCGAAAGACAGAAAGAAGGATAGGATCCCATTTTTTCAGGTCTATATTGATGTGGTGTTCACCAGCTCATATCTCACTGAAAGACTATTATTATTATTTACCACTGAATTTTTTCCTTCTGACCATGCTGGCTGTGAAAAGATCCCTTCTCAATATACTCCCTAAGCGATAGTGCACAGGTCTCCCACTGCATTTATAGTAACTGATAACTCTTTATGTACACTGGGGGTTTCTAAAGTCTACACCGTGGGCCCTCTGTGAAACAAAACTGGGACAACTGCCTGGACCTTTATGTGTAATGGTCAAATAATGATATCCTTGGTGAGTTAAAGTCGCACAGAATCTGTGAAGATTTTACTGACCAATGACTCAGAGAAGGAGTGTGATTTTTGTCACACCTTGCCTCAGGTTACACTATCTTAATGAGGTGTGTGTCACAGCCACTGCTGCAGCTAAGTGGCCAAATCATTTATTTTTTGAACAGGTCTTCCTTTTCCAATTTTACTTTTCAACTCAAAACATTCACAGAGTAAATGAATATCCAAATGTAGGCCAATGCAGAAATTTTGCTTTAACTAAACTTATAATAAACGTAATCAGATTCTTGAAGTATTACTTACAGACTCCTACAGACTAACTCGGATGAAACACTAAATGTATCAGGTTTTCTATATAAAGTCACCATTCACAATTACTGCAGACACACTGGATTGAATGGACAGTGTCAAGTCATTAGTACAATGTACATGATGATACTTTTAAAACTAAACATGGCTTCCCACCTTAATTTTGATTGCATGAATCATGCAATTTTGTTCACCAGCTCATATCTGGTGAACAAGATATGAGCTGGTGAGGCAGCTTTGCACACAAAGCTGCCTCTAGCTTTGTGTGCAAAGCTGGAGGCAGTTGATTGGTTTGGGGGACGCAGCGTTAGTGTAGTCTTTCATTGGTGAAACTCCTGCCTCCTAACTTTCATCGCTCAAAATCACTCCATCTAAATCAAACCTTTAGTCTGGTGTGAGGTTTAATCTGTTCAGGAAGACAGATTTATAGACAGAGGTATGGAGATGGAGGACCATAAAGATTTCACTGAATGACATCTATCCCCAGCTCAGTTTTTCATGCATTAAGCCTGCCTGTCACTTTGCTGGATTTCTGAACCTGCACCTGACTTTTCATCCAATATGAGCCAGTAATCTGTATGATAGGATGACAGCTGTGAACACTCAGAACATGTTTTGGTATAAATTAGCTGACTGACAGTTTATGTTAAAATGTTCCTACACATGCTGTAGCTAGTGTGCGTAATCCTGCAGTTAATTATTAAACAGTTGCTGATGCAAGCATAAGATCCTCTCTCTTTATATATGTTGTTGAGACAGCTGCAGCCACCCCTCCACCCCCTCTTTCAGTTATTTATTCAAACTTCTGATGTTGTTCCAGACTTTTCATTCCACACCTGTCCACCAGCTGTCACTACTGAGGTTTTTTACTTCACCACTTCAGCTTCTTACATGAATCCCGTCTGCTGCCTGCCCATCTTCTCCTCATTTGAGACCAATTTCTGTGTAGGCCTATATATAGAGGACAGCTATCAGTCACTTTCTGCCAGGTTGTCTTTCCATCGATCATTCAGATACCTGCCTGCATCTGACCTGCAGACTGCCTGCCCAGCATCTCATCTACATGTAGAGTAGCTTGCCTGGTTTGACTTTTCTTACATCTCAAGACTGTTTTTACCACACCTATTGTTTATATGCATTATTATGTGTGGAATATTGTTAGCTGAAAACATCAAATCATTATGCAGAGTGCTTTCATTATACAGTTTTCGTTCACATTATACAAAACATTCAAAACCAACTGAATGCTTTTGAAAAAAATATGTTTTCAGATTAACATTAAAGACATTTTGGGCATGTTCTACCCAGTTTACGGATCTTCACTCTATGGTGCCTAATTTAGAAACATCAGATCCTCTTGCATCATGTGGACATACACGGCACACTCTAATTGTGTGTGTGTGTGTGGAAATGAAGGTGCTTTAACAAGCTGACAAAGCATTTTACTGCCTCTGTGTGTATACAAGATTTACATCACTAAAGGGATAGGATTCTCTCTATGTGTAATAATCCCATTTAAGAGCATAACACCATTATGACAAATTTTCTTTTCAGTCTAAAGCTCTTCACTAAGAAGTCACAGAGTGTGGCAAACTCTGCTCCAGTTTTAATGACAGTCAGTTTCAATTTCATGCCTCACGGAGGTGCAGAATGTGGTGCAGAATGTGACTTTAAAGTCAAATGCACCTTACAACCTCTTTGTGTGCTGTGAGCCATCAGCTGCACAACAACACACAATGACCAAATTTTAAATGTCCTGTCTGAGAATGTTTGATCTTCACTTGTAATAGAGTAGAAACGGGACACAGTTGGAAACACCAGATAAATTTCTGTAATTAAGAAGGAATTTTAAAGTCAGTTCCAATTTCCCTCTTCTTGTTTTGGCTTTTCACTTTACTTGCAAATTTCAAAAGATGCACAAACAGTTGAGGATAGTCAAGTCAGACAGTCAATTTTGGAGATTAAGCATGTTCTGCAATGCATTACACACGCTGCTCAGAAGCTCTTAATGGGTTCATTTGGATTCTGGATTAACTTTGATGAATGAAACTGAAGATAACAGCTCAGAACTCAGTCCTTGTCTGCAAAAATTCAACTCTCTGCGCATCTCTGAACTTGTCAGCTCACATCAACTTGTGTTAGAAACAAACTGTTAAGGGAGCTGTTGCTTTTAGTTAGTGTTTGATTACTCAGCCATGTTTCAGAGCAGGTGGTTAAGAGGTGCTCTCAAAAGTTTAGAACACAGCTGTCAGCAAAGTTCAGCATAGATTCTGTTTGAAAACAAGAAGAGGTTCCAGCTAAACTGGATATTAAAATCAAAAAATGAATGATTTTTATGTGAAGAAGGCCCAGCAGCGTCTCCACTTTCTGAGGATTCTCAGGAGGACCAATCTGAAGAGGGAGGTGCTGACCGTCTTCTACCGCTGCTCCATTGAGAGTGTGCTGACATATTGCATCTCTGTGTGGTTCTCGAGCTGCACCATGGCACACAAGAAAGCACTACAAAGGGTCATTAACACCGCCCAGAAAATCATTGGCCATCCCCTTCCCTCCCTGAAGGACCTCTACAGCACCCGCTGTCTCAAGAGGGCACGCAGCATCTTGAGGGACTGCACACACCCAGGACATTGGGTGTTTAAGCTGCTAAGCTTTATCTTATCTTATCTTAGAAACATAGAGCTTTGGAACTCAATATTTCACTGAATTTAAGCATCAGGAACCCATCAGTACACTCTTTGGGCCCAGTCATCAGCATTTTAGACATTTTATGACATTTTGTCAGCAGATCTAACCCTGCATGACAATTAGAAAACACTGACAAAGACATAAAAGTTTGGGTAAAATGTTCCTCTGAAAACCTGTCTTATCCAGGGGACTTGTGTCATCTTTCATTTCTCTTGTCATTGTCATCTGTCTGCTGAAGCATAAATGCCCCCCCCGAAAAACTGTCTATAAAAAGGGCATTTCCTCAGAAATGCTGAGGAGTCTGCGGGCATGGTGCTGTAAAAACAGTTTTCTAACCTATCACTTACAACGAAAATAAACACAAACATGACTGAATGTGTACCCTCACAATGAGCTTGATTATGCTAAGTAACTCCATTACTTAGATTTTTATTCTGAGTTATAAAAATCCATACATAATCATTCACATTATTAATATCAGTGTTTTCACAAAACACCAAAGTCTTAAACTTTCAAATTCTAAAGAGACTGGCATTAAGATGGTTGAAGATTGCTTTAACTGTAACAAATTAAAAATTTAACTGGGTTGTACAACTGACACAGGCGGCACCAAATTCCTCATTTGTGCTGCCTCTTAATAATTCATGTCTGCTTTTGTGTGTCAAGACTGAGGCCTGAAAACTGGTTTTCAAAGTGTTGTAATGAACATTTCAACTATATGAAAATAGTTTAAATACAATGGTTCACAAAACCACCACTGTATTGAAAGGTCAGTCTCACTGTTGGCAAAACCTTTCATGCAAACCAAGCTACAGAGTCATGTTGGTATAAAGGATCTGATTGATAACTGAAAGTTAGTCGCACTTTTAAATGATTTGATTAAACATGTATCACAACCTCACTAACACATCTTCCTCCACATGCCATGTGGTTGAACTTTCCAACTCAATCACAGCACATTGCTCGAACATTGCAACCCTACACACAGGTTAAGCTCTACAGGGAGAAGACACACACTATACCATGAAGTCAAAGAAATATAAATCAATATTTCATGCCAGAGATCTATATGGCACATACATTTATAAAATGTTCTGTGAAGGAGCAAAGTACACAGATGTTTTGAAAGAAGGAAGTGCGAAAAATATTAAGTCACTATTACTTATTTAGTCACCCTGCCCAAAAAAGCAAAACAGTGACAACTGGGCACAATATAATCAAATATTTTTAATAGCTGAGTCTTGCAAAAATACAAATAAATTTCAAATGTTGACACACTCGCACAATATCACCACATCTGTATAGTATAAATAGAATTGTGCAGTATCTCTGTATGACAGTCCCTCTGAAATAACTGTCATGTAGTCATGTTACAAGACACCAACGCCTGAACAAAGCACAGGTGACAAAGCGTATTTTCAATAACAAATACATATTTTGACCTCAAATTCAACAGCCAAAGTCCTTTCCTCCAACCAGAAAGCATGGTGAGGGGTTCCTGTGAGACACTGCCACCCAATGTTAGCTCAGAGTATAAACCCTGCTGGCTCAAAACCACATGCAGAACAAAGAAAGCTTCACACTGAGCTCTGCTATCATGAAGTTGAGTTTAATCTGATGGGATTCAAAGAGTTTTATAAAACCCAAGGACATTATTATCCAAGTCAGGTGGGGAGCTGGAGGAAAATGACAGACGTTTTCAACAGACTTCTGCATTATTAGAGCTTTGAGATGGCAGTCAGCAAGGAGCCGGTCAGGACGACACAGGAGGCCAAGAAGAAGGTTAAGCAGTTGGCTAAACCCTGAGGGAAAAAAACAGGTGTTTCACATAAGCACTGGAAATGTCCAGGTTCAAAAGTGCTCTGTTTTAGTCTAATGAAATGATCGGTGCTTCTGAATTTCAAATTCATGATAAATGCAGTTTGTTGTAGTTTTCACACTGGACTGTTACCTGGAAAATGTCCACAGGTATGCTGTCCTTAGTAAACTATGGCTGTACGCTTGCTGAACACTGCATGTGTAAGAGCTACTGTAATATACAACCAATGAGTCAGAGGATCCAGATTAGTGAGCATGATCAGCGTTGTGATCCTCACCTTAATCTCTCTGAATACCAAGGATCCCCACAGTGCTGCAACCAGACTGTATCCCTACAGAGAAGAAACCAAACAACAAGCTGTGTATTGGGTTCAGACCACTGATTAAAATAATCTACCTTGAATCCGTTTCTGCCATGTAGAATTTTGAAGATCTTGTCTAGGAGAGGTTTTTGAATTACACACATTCTGCACTCACCTACCATCTGAAAGAGCCAAATGTGAATCAGCGCGTGACTGTGACTAGTTATTTGTTCTGACACCTCTGATTTCAATGAAAGAGGAAAAGAGGGATAGAAAAGCTGAAGCCACTATTTTGTAATGCTGTACATATACATGCAGCAGTCGCTAATAATTAACACACTCTGGTCTAGAGACTGTCTATACTGACTTAATCATATTAATCTTCTTCCTTAAGCCCATTTTAACAAACATTTATTGGGTCCAGTTTCAACATATTTGACTGCAGTTACATTGACTTTTGTGGAGGATTACAATAACGAGACAAACACATAACGTCCTGTAAGCAGACTTAAGAGCCAATCAGGAAAAAGAAAATGAGCTGTAGGATGGCATTAGTTTTTCCTCACCAGTGCAAGAAGAAGAAGAATATTGGCTCATCCATCTAACACTTAAACTGGGGCAAGGAGTCTCAACGGCTACTGGCTGAAGTGCCATTAACATTGGTCCCAGAGAATGACTATTGATGACTTAAGTGACCCTGTCACCTTTTATTTAGGTCAGAATTTCTCTTTAACCGATACTTTTCTTAATGAAAATCTACAGTGAAAACTACTCAAAACACTGTTCAATTTCTGATGCTTTTTTTGTGATTGCTTGACATTTTCTTCACACCACCATCAGGCCAAAAACTCAACTTGCCCACAAAAAATGTCAAAGTACAATGTACAGATTGCCATGGCATTTACTGAGCAGTCAGGCTCTTCTGGGAAATGAACCTTTCGCATTCTAGACACACTGTACGCTTTCTCCAAGTATCACCACCCCAGGACAAAAATCACAATCAGTGGCAGACATCACAATCTGAACAGGAAAACACAAATCTGCATAGCTAGACACCACTAGAGGTCGTATGGAAAAACTGATCCATTTACCATAAAGGTCTGTTTGCGGCTGGACATCTGAGTGTCTGTACAGAGTTTATCAGACTATTCAATTCAATTTTATTTTATAGCGCCTTACACAATCAAAATAGTCTTCACAGAGACCCTGAGCCTGACCCCAGAGCAAGCACTTAAGGCGACAGTGGCAAGAAAAAACTCCCTTTTAACAGGAAGAAATCTTGAGCACTCTTGAGACTACACAGGGATGCAGAAACTAAACATTACTAAAACCTGACCTGAGGAAAATTATCCTGGAAGTGTTTATATTCTCCCTCTCAACACTGAGCAGTGTGTGAATCTTCATACTCAATGTGTCAGTCCAAGTGGTGGTAAACAGACGGTATTCATTTCCATTAGCACTCCACTGCCAGGACATGGTTTACTTACTGCAGTGACAATGGGAAAGGTAATGACTGCACTCAGGTAGTTATTGGCAAGGAACCAGCAGTATGTAGCCAATGCCCACATCAGTCCAGACAATAGACCTGAAGAGCAAAAAGAAATGACAGAATGTACTTGTGCTTCAGTTCGCAAGACAGGTAGGAATATTCAAACAGAAAAAAATAATAATCAAAATGAGACACAATGTCAGGAATAAAATATAGGGATGAATTTATTTTTATATGCTCAGAATCAAACAGCTACAGGAGCTGGTGTGAGGTGTGGATCCCAGATACAAACACAAACCTCATTTTAATTTTCAGTCAGTAGCTATTCAATAAATGAGAGAGCATGGTGGTCAAGCACCACATTGTGCCACGAGGTCAACTTTGGAGGCCCCATCCACCAAGCTGTAAATCAAGTGTAAAATCATAAGCCACACTACATGCCAGGTTTTAGGCCAGACTGGACATGTTTGCCCCGCAGCAGTTTTCTCTGAATCATCACATCCAAACCATTCCCTGAGTGGATGAGTTTGCACATGCAGCTTGGCAAAGGAAGCTGCTGTAGTTCTTCCACAACAGCTGATTCTTCCTGTCTGGGTGAGAGTTAAACTGAAGTTATTATTAGACACACTGGTTGCCCCCAGTGCGTGACAGCTCAGTGGTTCACAGAAATAAATCAGCTGGTGGAAAATGGTGTCATGGCCAGGCCCGTCAGTTTTTAGACTCCCTGTCTGAGCAGAACAGTGTCATAGACCAGATGCCAGTTCTGAGCAGCTTGCAGTTTTGGCAGTGAGGGCACAGATTGTTGTAAACACCACTCTGTGTAAACAACCTTTTTGGGAACCCTTTTTGAACCCTTAAAATGAAGAGATGTCTTCTTGTGGCTGCTCATCACGTTACAGCCTCAACGTGAACATGAGTTCTAAGTTTTCTTCAAGATGTATTCGAGACACAAAACTCTAAAGAAACTTTTATAATTTGAGCAGCAACATGCAGCATGGATCTGTCCACAATTAGTTAAAATTTAACCTGATATTAGAAAATGTAAGGAGAATTTTGCAGCGATCTTGTGACCCCTCAGACTTATTTTAGGGTCCACAACCACCACCAGTGTAGATTGTGGAGAGTGCATGGGCTCTGATCACAATCAGTGACTAAAGGGTTAAATGCCTGAAGGCTTTCTATTTAGTTCAACATCTCACAGCAAGTGTCACCAAAACTGAATGTCATGAGCCTCAAAGACAGTATTTATAGCAAAGCTATTATATACAGTGAGTTAGATTGTACAGGTGCACCTCTACAACTGGTGCATTGATGTGCATAAAGAGGTTTCATCTTATATCAGTGATGACTCAAAATACCATAGTCATAGCAAAACTTGTCTGCAACCATGTTACCTGGTAGGATGGCTCTGGAGTAAACCCGGGGCCTGTTATTCATAGCAGCACAGTAGATGGTAAAGTACACTGTGCTTGCAAGAAAAATACCAGAGCACTGCGCATAAACGTAGTCGAGGTCTGTAAAGAAGACAAGAATTGACAGTTTTACATCTTATTAACTCTGTGGGTTTGCAATTTGAAAAAAAAAAAAAATCTGTTGCATTCCTTTGTTTTTAAGAGGTCAGTCAGTATAGTCAACATAACAGTTAGAGCCAAAGCAACACAAAAGAGCAGCAAGACATTTTATTGTCAAATTCTTGTGCTCCCCCACTTACAGTAATGTTAGAGTCATTCAGGAAACTCAATATTAAACTCTAGTCCTCTGGAGGGTCCAGTATAGTTTGTAGACCAACACTGTTTTAATCATTTTTTCCCATTTATTTCCAATCTTGTCTTCAAGTTTAACATTAATAGTTGTAGATTAAAGGTACTGATCGAACACAGAATCCATACCATAGACACTGGCTCCATGGAACATGCTGTCATGGCATGATGAATGGCTCTTAATGTAGAGGATAGGTGCAAAGCAGGAGCCGTACAGGAGGCCGGACACAACAGCAAGCAGGCAGCCTCTGATGGAAAGGACGAGGTACAGACTGAAGAACGGCATTATGGATGATTTAAAATGTGCAGTGACACATTGTTCAGTTTCAGCATTGTAAACAGGGATGTATCTACACACACCTATTTGTAAACTTTTAATTTTAACAAACAGTTAATAAAACTAAAGAAAGTCTTTAAGAGCGTATCTCATCTAAACATTTGCTAGGAGACAAATGGTCACCAGCTGATGATGATGTAAAATACTTCACTTTACCCTTGTTCTACCCTTGAGGAACATATGCGGATAATTATTGATAATTTAATCAAAATGAATGTTTTATAAACCCACTCTTGTCTTGTTTTTTTGGTTGTAAGCACCAGTATTTGTGAACACAGCCCACTGACTGCTAATGAATTGAGCTCACATGAACCGCCTGGTCTTTGATCCAATGGCGTCTATCCAGAACTCAGAGGATCTTGGCCCATAACTGCCTGAATTTGTCCTCTGCAGAAAGAGACGGCATCCTTATATTGACTAATATTGTCTTTCACAACAATGACACCATCAGGGTACACAAGACAGGACAAATCAATCACAACTTCCTTCAGGAAGAACTGACCATCTTTAATGTCTTACGAGAGAGAATAATGGTAAATTCAAATGCCTGAGAGGAGGTGAGAAAAATAAACTACCATCCAATCAATGTACTCACCCTGTCAATAAGTAATGGAATCGATTCTGAGTTGGGATGCAGCTCCGCATTCGTTTTCACAAAGAAAAAGATCAGCCCGCTGGAACAAACACAAAATTCATATCTGTCATCCAAAATAAGACAAAGCCACCTGCTTTGGCCACATTTTTTGCTGTTGTAACAGCTATTGGACAACTTCACTGACAATATGATAGGAGACGACTTCCAAATTCAGAGTTTACCTCAACAAACATAACCCAGCTCCGCAGTAATTTAATATGGGCCTGGAAACATGCTGAGCAGCAATCCCAAACCAGCCAAACCTGTGACAGACAGTCACATTGTTTCTTTTTTCTTGATTAAGAAATGGTTCACAGACTCTTAATCAGAATGCCCTTTATCCAAAGCTAATGTAAAGTAAATTCAAAAATCACCAAAAGAAAAGAACTTTATTTTCCATTCTGGGTAGAAGACCATACATTACTGTGACTCACCTTGAACTGGCCCAGCCCATCAACAAACTAGAGGATCCCCAAATTAAAATCCCAAGACCGAGGCCGATGGCTTTAACAATCGGAACCACTGCTATATTTCCTGTGGACGACATGGATGGAGAATTTAGCGACACGTCTATCTTACAGTGTGAACTTCCCATGCATTCTTGCCCTTGGGGTGAAGTGATGACATTTACTATGACTATCTACAACATTTCCATATCAATAGTCAAGACTGTCGAGACATGAAACGCACAGGGTTTTGGGTATTTCAAACTTGCATCACCTAAAGTATCTCAGTGTATTGCATGTTTTCTGATAAGGAGCCAGTGTGCTGAAGATGTCCACATTATTATAGGTTCTGATGCAATGTAGAGAAATAGACACTTGGTTTTGTCCAGTAACATATACGGAAGATTGTCTGTATATCAAGCCTGCTTTTCTTTTGCAGGATGTTTGCCTAATGAAGATGCTGATGGTAGACATATAGAAGCTTGTTGTACCAGACTTTGTGTCATCTCACAATACCATGAAATGCAGACTCTGCTCACAGCTGGGGAAACTGTGAATAAAATGTGGCATGATCGCTCAGCTAGAAAGAAAACAGCACAAGTAATTTAGGCCAAAATAGAGGAATGCCAACAGCAGCATTTGAGGTGCACTTTACAGCAGTAGAACACAGTGTGAAACTGGGGCACACTGTCAGTGTCCTAAAAGTTGGTGTCATCTCAGAAATGTACCAACATCATTTTAAGATGGACTTTTAAGATTTACTGCAGCAGATGGACTCTTTAAATTGGATGCTTTAAGTCCATCTGCTGCTGCAGATGTAGCTGGACGCTTGAAGAAGACTTGATCCTATGAGACCAACTGCACTTGACAACACAAGCAACATAAAGAATGATATGATGAATACCTGTAGCCCAGATCACACCTCCAAGCATTGCAAAAGGGTGGAACTTGGGTGACTGAAGCATCAAGTCTCCAACCATAGACACAACCCATATGGCTGCACAGTTTATCCACTGAAAAAACATTCCTGTGAACAGAACACAAGCCAATTTTTATGTAGGCCATCAATGTTTTAATAGCACTTGTGGATTTTTCCTCTAGAAAAACCTCTAGAAAAAGCAGTTTCAATAATTTATTTAGTTGAAAATATTTAATAATATCAATTCCATGAAAAGCAAGTGCGGTGTGCTTACCATCTCCTGTCTCTATCCTTTTGACAGGAACAAAGTTGCTTCCATACAACAACACAGCAACTACATTTGCAGCAATTCCATAGGCGAAATGAGTCATATTAGTTGAGTTAATGTTGAAATCAAATGTTTCCAGTTTGCCAGTTGCAGCATGTTCACCACCTCTGGCACCTGGAAAGATTTTAAAGCAAAACAAACATCTACGATTGTCGATTTCAGACAACACAGCAGCCGCATACAGCCCCGCATTCATCACAGACCAATTATACTTTACATACCTTGTTCCGCAGCGGGTTCAGTGCCATGACAGCTCACCATCAATAATACAGCAACACATATAAATAAAGGCGAACATTTTGCTTGGAGCATATTAAAAATATTTGTTTTTCCTGTGATACAGCCAGGCCACAGTGTGAAAACCCGCTGAGGCCGTGTATGTCCGCAGTGTCTGAGGACAGAAAGTCAGACAGGTGCTGCCAATTATCTAATCACTCAATCTGATACATGTCGACTGCAGAGGATACAGGACAACGGAGATACAAATACTCCAGAACAAATCAAGAAAACACTACAATTTAAAGGCTTCCACTATCTTATAGTAACCTCCTGACTTTTTTTTTTATCCCCACTAAACTGTAAACTAAATATTTTGAGCAGAGTGGTCACAAACTCACCCAGTCAAATGACGGTACAGAAATAAATGTCTCATTAATCGATTGATTGTTTTATTATTCAGTTCCTAAAGGGCCACTGTTTACAGGCTACAGCTTACTCTCATATTTGCAGCCTGCAGGGAAAATATTAAAATTGCTGAATTAGTGTAATCTATACAGAAATAAATACTTTCAGCGTGGATGTTCACTGGGGTTTGCTGGTGTCACGAAGCTGGGTCACGTTTAATCGGGGCAGATCACCATGGTAACCTTTGTGCTGCAGGACTACCCTGTTCAGGAGCAGGTTACATTCAGAGGATTTGATCAAAACCTCAACCACATAATCACTGACCAGTCTGACCACTGGAGTCAGCATTCCTATCCTGAAAGAGTTTACAATGAAGTCATGAAGGAGAGTTTACCAGACTCAACAACTATATGACGACGATCATAGCTGCATTTTAATTGTGCAGTTTCCTTCATTCCAGACAGGATTCCTGACAGACTGAGGCTTCACACTCTTATTCCATCACTGCAGCTCAGAATAACACGGGGACACTTTCTGATGATGACTGGAAATAAAAACTAAACCGTATGTGGTTTTTGATTAGAAAAATAATCCACACATTGTGAAATATGTGATTATAAACGCAGCATTCGAGTCAAATAGACCTCACGGGGCATGCGCTACTTTTCTCCTCCTCTCTCCTCTGCGTTGGAAGCAGAAACAGTCTGACATTACATTTAATGCTTTTCATGTGCACCACATAACACACAGTCATAATAGTTTGCTGATCAGACAAAAAAAAAAAAAAAAAAAAGAGACAGCCAGACTGAGCTGAACTCCCTCGTGGTAGAGGAAGAGGACTCATTGGCCTGGTATGTTGAGGATGACAGCACTTAACTGGTCATCAGTCTTTATAGGCCCCGACACAATAGTCCTATATTTAAGCCTGTTTTTACTCGGGTCAGGAAATCCTGCTGCTCCCAGCCCGTATTTCCCTGCCACAAGAGGAAATATTTCTTTACTGATGACAGATCTTTCGCTTTTCACATATCTGTTATATTCTGTTCTATTTCTATTCTAGCGCCACCATTTGATTTGATTAGCCTACAGTCAGGCAATTAAGAATTTTGGGAAATGGACCAGCAGATGTCGCCTAAAACGCATGGATTTATAATGGACCGACATAATGTCTAGCTTATCACCCTCACCTCTAACCTTAAATTTAATTAAATCACAAAATACCCATGAAGTCCACAATGAGATTAATAATCATCAATCAAAGATTCCCTATCCCTAAAGATCTTATATTCATATGAGAGATTATATTATATAAGTAGTAGCCTGTCCAAAAATGTTGAGAGACTTTAGTTGCTCCCTTTTAGATAACTTTAGAGCACTTTTTGTTTTGTCCTCGTGCAGCGTGAACAGAAAATCCCACGCAGTTGCTTCATGTTTGGGTTGGAGGGTGGTTTCGCAGTGTCTTCGTCCACCGCGGAGTTGTCTCTGTGCCCTGTGTGGCCACAAATCCTCCCTTCCAACATGAGTTTCGGAAGTCGTGCGCTCCTCCCTGGTTTGAGTTTGCCGCAAAAAGATACTCAACCATGGTAATACCATAAGTTCTAATGGGGAAGTCTCGCTCTCACTGGCTGCGCTTCCCTATTTTAAGACTTAAAAGCAGCTTTCGGAGGTGCCCTCTTTCCAGAAGGAGTTTGATAATTGCGACAGTATGTGTAGTCTATTTGGTTTTTGCTGTTTCTCATGTGGGACACTTTCAGCAGCACCGGGACAGAAGGACAGACAAAGACAAGTACCGACACACCCGTGGATTGTACAATTTGGAGACTAATGGTGCCCTTCCAGAGTCTGTGAACTCGCAGACCGGTGCGAGCTTCGTGTTCCCGACCCGGTCCAACGTGGTGTACATAACGCTGAGGTTTAAGCGCCTGAAACCAGCAAATATTCGGGGTACAATCAGACCAAAACTGAGGAGAAAAGTGAAAAGGAATAAAATAGCCAATTCAGCCTTTACGCAGAACAAACTTGGCACTTTGGAGCGGGACACGGGCCAAATTGAGCGCAACTTTGCACCCAAGTCTTCCTGGAGAGAAACCAGGGATGTTGATTATAAATCTTTACATGTAGTTCAGAAATCTCATAAAGATGTAGACTCTCACATTAGTTCTATCCGAATTTACAGCCAAAGGGCACCGCCATGGTTCAGCCCAGAGGACGTGAAAGCCATGCGCTTTCTTGCGGATGCCAAAGTTTTGCGCATCAGAGAAGTCTCTCACGGAGACCCTCCATCACTTCTGATATTTGAGGCCGAGACAAAGGTTTCACCGAACAACCAAAACCACACAAAACTGAACGATGTGTGCGCGGGACAGTGTGGAGTCATCAAAAGTCCCGTGGACACCACTGAGGTCTTTGCTTTCCACTTGGACAGGGTGCTGGGGCTGAACAGGACATTGCCAGCTGTAAGCAGAAAATTCAGATTCTTACACGGTAGGTCACCAGTCAGCAGAATGATGTCTGATTATCGGATCCAGTTTCAATTAAAGTTCGGGTGCTTTTACAACTAAGTTGATTCATTTCACTCAGTGAATCATTAGAATAAGAGATGACTATCAAAGCGTGCCATAGAGGAACTGAGAGGAGGGGGGAGGGAGGTTAGAGAGAGAGCAGTGAGACTGAGGTGATGATAAATGCCATTTTCTAACTTGATTGCTCGGTTTCCTCACTCTGGATGGAACTCCTTTCTATGTGCTCAGGATCCAAATTGCAAACTGCATCATTAACTTCACAACAATGTAATCAGTGCTGTGGAGAGACTCCTCTTTTTCTTATGTCAGTGACGACAGGAAAATTGTCTTGAGGTCAGACTGAATTCCAAAGGCCATGTTTAAATGCCCTAACATCGCCTAATAACATACATAATGAGTCACAGGGAAGTCAGTACAACACATTTAAATCTATAAATTTGAACCTAAAGTTCCACTTTCCTCTCCTCCTTATACCACCTTTATTACATCTATGAGCCACACCTATATGTCTGTTTTTAGGCTTCAAATAAATCAGTAAATAAAAACTTTCCCTCAGATAGCACATCATCAATTTGATTTGCTAGTGCTTTGATGAAACACTGATTTGAAATGAACACTGCAAAATGAAAGTATAAAATATTTACAAATATACTACTTTGAACCACAAAAGGCATATTAGTCCAGTTCTCTCTGCTCCTCGGAGCCTCAGCTCATTCCACAATGTGCCAAAGAATATATTGCAACATTTGTATTGTTTGATAGATTGCACAAGCAAAAAATGAACAAATCATTCTGTTAACAGCTCCCACCATCACTGAGGATAGCCAGTTTCTCTAGCAAGAAACAGCCTGATTACCATTTGCAATTATTTGATATTCAGGGAAAAACCCTCTGCCCATCTTTCTTGATCTTCTCAGTTACAGAGGCAGTTACAGAGTCTTGATCTTCTCAGTTACAGAGGCAGATGCTGTTCAGCCTCCAGGCGTGTATGTGTTACACTGAATAAATGCCAATGAGGGTGCCTCTGATGAAGTGTATGCATTTCTCATTAAGCTTTTCCTGTTTAAAAACAGGCTGAAAACTCCATGAGACTGAATCGGCTGTTGACCATGTAATCTGTCTGTCCTTCCTCTTTAGATGGCCAACCCTGTCCAGTGGTGTCATGGGATGCATCTCTGTACCCAGAAGGCTTTGCTGCAGGCTGGACCGCTGTGAGGTTAACATGGAGGGACTACCAGAACTCCCTGAAACAAAGGTGTTGGCATAAAAACATCAGCCCAAAGCCCGAGTCTGGCTGCTCCAGTATTCATCACTACGAGTGGAGCAAACTTGCTCTGTTTGACTTCTTGTTACAGGTAACAAAGACTGTGTGAAAAACTTACTGTGATAATGACAAAATTTGAGATTCGATGAATTCCACATTTCTCCGAACGCGAAGAAACATATCTGCAACTTTGCTGTGTTCACTTGTCTTTTTGCTTTTGTGTGGTTAAAGCTTCCCCAGCCTTCTTAGAATTCCAAAAATGCTTCAGAGATGACTTGTGCTGTTTTTCGTCTGACATCAGTAATATGCTCCAACAGCTGTTTCTGCTAAAAAAAAGAGGTTAAATATTCTCAGAGGTATTGTCCTTTGGCTGAATAAATGCCTTGTTTCCTGTGAGGGAGGCCTCTCTAGATCACATTTTGGCATTAAGGACACATCCCCTCAGAGTTCTTTAATTCATCCCTTGCTCATGAAGGACTGTAGAGTGAGGGCTTGTAAAATATAAATTTAAAAACAGTTTGGATCGAACTGATAAATTGGCTGTTGAAGTCACTGTGCCACAGCTTTGATCGTTCATCTCCTGTTAGTTCTTTATCTCAGGTTCCTTACAAATAAATTAACAAATAAGTATCAAGAAATTCATATTGTGCAGTTAAGAGAAACGGATTCTACAGGGCACATAAAACATCTTGTTAAACACAGAAGTAAGTTGAATATAATGAAGCTATTTCATTGATTTATTTGGTACTGAATAACCGACAAATCACATTATTCATATCATATAAAAATGTTTACGTGTCCTGAATTGGCTTCCAGGTGAGAACAAGCGTGACTGAATACCAATGTGGGACTTGTGGTTCCTCTTATAGCCACTATCATTTATTGGTTAGTCAGAGTCCTTTAATAAACAGGCTAAAGTTACAATTTTAAACATTTTCATTGGCTGAGAAGAATAAATATTTGAAGTCCATGAAACATAGATGCTGGGTGCAGAGGGGTTATAAGGCTTTTGTTTGAAGATATTAGGGCAGGAGTCTGCTCAGGGGCTTGATTGACAGGTATCCTGGAGGTATTTCTGCACATCACACTTCATGTCTTGATGGATGCTCACCCATCCAAGTCTCCCTAATCCCCAGGCTTCTCAAAAAAAGGACCCCGTGAGTGACACCTAATCCGCACTTCAAAGGTCTCATATGACATCTGACATCTCAGATGCTGCATCCTTTGTGTTCTCCCTATTTGATGGCACCATCTAAAACCTCGACCAATCAAATAGTTTAGCATAAAGAGAATGATTAATGGCGGAGAGCCACAGTTGGGATTTGGAGTTGCCATTCATTGTGGAGGAAGCTAGAGTTATATGAGAAGAGATGCTGCCTGTCAGGCTTAAGAAGGTCCCCCGTGCAATCATGTCACTCAGTATCTAATACAGAATAAGCATCTTTGGGAAAAAAAAAAAAAAAAAATTTGCTTGCCAGGGTCATCAAATGCCTAAAAAAAAAGAAAATATTACAGGAATACAGATCTGGAAATCCTTAAAGACCATTTGCAGCTTTGACTGTATTCTCATGACATCAGCTACAAATATTCTCTGAAGAAAGGTGAACTTTTTTTTTCAGATTCACAACCGTCTGGATCAGAGCTGCTGTGGGTTCAGGCCCCGGCAGGAAGATGTGTGTGTGGAACTTGGCCATCACACTGAATGCGAGGATCAGGACCGCATTCAACTGGCAAACATCATCCACAGGGGTCATGACCCCAGACACCTGGTCTTCACCAACAACAAAGGGTTCTTCGACCGCAATGAGGACAACTTGGACTTCAGGCTGCTGGAGGGAATCAAGGAGTAAGTTTGGATGATGAAATTCTAGCGTGCAAAGCTGAACAAGCAGATTTGAATCTCTGCCAGGCCTGTTAAGAAACTCTGGATTTAAAGTTTTCCACACAAGAATCTGCAAACACAGAAAACAGACAAAGAAGCTATTGTAGACACTAAAATGTCATTTGTAAAATTTCAAATCCTGTTTTAAACTTTTCAAACTATAGATTCAACTCTAAAACCATACTTTATCCTTGTGCTACAAAAATTGTAAGAAATATTTAGATCTGGTTCAACAAAGTAAACATGCAGTTTGGATGAATCTGAGAGGGCTAGTGCACACCATGATAATGTGTTATTCCTGTTTATTCCCCATTGATCTGTGTGGATATGTATTTCCAAACCACACTGCGGAGGCATTGCTTTCATTTCATCCATCTTTTGATCAATAAATCAGTGACTCATATCACTGGGGAGACAGAAGAGAAACTGTGGTTTGGCAAGGATGCATGTGTCTCCTGTCCAAACATGGGTCCTTGTGATCCTCATCAAAACTATAGCTTCTATTCTCGCATTCCAATCAGGTACAAGGGCAATGTAAATCTAAATTTAGCTGCTATCAGATGACATTGAACTGCAAGATCACAGGATGTCATTAATACCTGATTTATTTATTTATCTAATATTATGTTAGATTCTTTGACTTGAGAGGGTTTTATCTCTGACTTTCATCATAGGTAAATGAAGTGATGTTAGACATTTTATTCCAGGCACATTCCAAACAGACATGTACATCATACAGTATTACAGTTTATTGGAAACGTTGAGCTGCTTAAAAGCCTGACCTTACTCAGAAAATAATTAGCAGTCTCTTCATGGCTCTTCTCCAACTGTCTTCAAAGTCCACATGATCATGATCCTCCTTTCTCTCTTGTGTTGTCATTTTAGTTTATACTGACTTTTCTTTGAGGCAGAACTGCTCTGCAGGCAGTAATAGGATCCACTTCAAGGCGAGGCAAGCCACAAAACAGCTTCTCTAAGTCAAAGCAGCAGGCAACACTGTGAGGGTGGCAGAGAAACCCGGTATAAAACAATGAGTTGTGGCAGTCTGGAGCAATTCCCGATTCCGTTTTATTTGACAAAATGAGAGTCTTGCTTAGAAACTTCACAGTCAAAAAAATCACATTGGGCCAACCAGAAAGAGAAAAGTAGCAAAAAAAAAAAAAAAAAATAATAATTCACTCTAAACTGCCTTTCTGGCTCTACCCTTAAAGTTCAGGTCAAAGGCAGGAGCTACGTTCTAGAACTGTGTTCTGGAGCTGGGCTTCTCTTCTCTGGCCTCTGGCCACCACAGCCTCCTCACACACAGCACACTTACAATAACAATAACAACAATATCAAATATCATGTTATCAAACAGTAGTTTACTTAAACGTCCTTTAAAAACGCCTGTTTCTCTTTAAACAAGATACTGATACTGGTCATTCCACCACAAAAGACAAACCACCCCTCCCACTCTACCACACTTGGTTTCTTCCCCTGTGAACCCCCACTATTTAACCAAATGGATCGCTCCAACTCAGGTTTGACTGTTCCTGATCTGACAGAGGAAGAAGTGCAACAAAGGAGACAGGTGAACACAATTTAAATTCAATAAATCAAATACACAATCACAATGCCTCTTCTCCTCTTCACTCCTTCATCCAAATGTTCATACCACACACATCACCACCAACAGTTCACACCAGGATCGATATTCTGATAAAAAGAGTGGGAAAGAGTGTGTAGTGCATGTGCCTTATTTTTAGTTTTGTTCGTTTCCAACCGTGTTCAGCCCATACTAAGAACACAGTCATGCCTCAGCCCATGCAGATTTATCTTGTTCTTGTTGAAAACGCATGAAAAATGACTAAGCTAAGGACCAACTCCAAACCTGAGTGCTGCAGCCAGCTGCTGCACATTTTCATATGATATACTTATCTCATTTTTAATCTCTGCTGATATTTCTTTTGTATGAATGGAGCTTTTACCCACTTGAAAGCTGTTAAAATGTCAAAAAACACTAGAAGCAGTAACTCTACGTCGATACTTGTGACAGAATTATGAGTAGCCTTTCATTTCACTCAAACTGGAGCTTTAGTTCTACGAACAGGGGAAACTGATGTTGAGTATTGGGTGAGTGTAATTTCAGCTGTCAGTTTCAAATGTTTTTCTGATTTCAAGTTGGCTAAAGTAACTGGGAAGCCACTGGTGGAAAGTAACAAAGTACATTTATTCAAATAAGTGCAATTGTGAGGTACTTGTACTTTACAAGCTAAGCTATGCTCTAAGCTTTACGGCTAAGAGCACCTCTGCTTCTGAGACGTGAATCCTCAACCAAAACTTCGATTTATTTTCACACACTTCCATGTCTTTCTAGGCTTCCAGAGCAGGCAGTATCAGTGCTGAGGAGCAGGAGGCTGAGGGAGAAACTCCTCCAGTCTCTGTTCCTGGACCAGATGTACTGGGAGAGCCAGGGCGGCCGACAGGGCATCGACAAGCTTATTGATGTCATTGAGAGGCGGGCAAAGGTCCTCCTCACCTACATCAATGCCCATGGGATCAAAGTAATTACAATGAATGTGTAATGAGGTTCACACCAGTCAAGTACCAAATGACTGAGACACAGACAAAGTATATTGTGTCAGAATGTCCTTTTACAAAACACTGGAGCTTTACACATTTACATTTTCTATGGTGACGTGAATTAAAACATCAGCTAATGCCTAAAACCGTCACATAGGACGTCATTTATGCTAATTATAAATCAGCTTGTATCACAAGAGTGTGAGAGTACATGCTGTCAAGTACAAGTGGCCCTAATCCTCAGGACCAGATGATTTTACAGTGGGATAAATGAGTATTAAATATTTTGTCTTCATATTGGTAATGAAGGACTTAATATAAACTGCCTATTAACCAAAATAAAATAAGCTGCATTGTTGATAACTCTGTAATGCAAACCATTCAAGTACTGTAATTTGGGGTTAAGGAAACATTTACAAACCCATTATTTGCATGAGACCTTGAGAATTTCTGAACTAATTTTGACATTTACAGTGAAACTAACTTTCACTTGAGGAAAGTGACACTTATCTTGTTTTAACTGGCAAAGTAATTTATAATCTATAAGATCTAAGAATATGCTGCAGTTTTAACTTAAGCTTTAACTTTCCTTCTCCTGAGGCCTTCCAGCAAGTGTCATTTGCATTGTGTATGACAGGAATGCACTACATGACAGGTTATTTTCTTCCCCACTCCTCAAGCGTGTGGCAGGAATGACGATGTCAATAAATCCGCTTAGTGTAGTTAACAAGCCAAAGCCCAAGATCCACTTGGCTTAACTTTTGTCACACATTATACACTGACAAAATATTAAAATTTTAATGAGTTACAGTATTCAATCTTGTGTATCTTGTGTACAGCCTTCAATTTTTTTTTCTTTTTTAACCCTCAAGATGCCAATGAAGCTTCACTTTTTTCAGTATAGTCTTGCTTGCATAATTTTATGTTTTAAAGATCCAGCGTAACAAATACAATGTTCATGTATTATCAGGAACACTGTATATTTTGAAATGTGTTTGGAAAAAACTGGGGACGGTGACTTACGTATGAGAAGTCAGACAGTACTATTCTTTTTGACATGCACTCTTTATTTCAGTCTAAGCCTCTTGTCATAACCACTTTCATTTTATTTATTTGTTTTTGTACTTTCTTTTCTAATTTTTGAAGATGTACGAGCATCAGATGGTCAATAAAAGCATTTATGTTTATTTGGGCCTCGACTCATAAAATCATTTTTAGGGAAAACAAGCACAGTTTTCAGTCTTTGATTGTGATCTTTAGCTTCTCATTTAAATTTAGCTTAATTGAATTTTGTCTTGAAACGGGACAAAATGTGATTTTAGGCAATTTGTTGTAATTCACATCAACGTAATTGTGTTTGTGTAAATAGTTTATGTTGTTACACTTATCTTGTTTTAACTGGCAAAGTAATTTATAATCTATAAAAATGCATTACCGAGGATGCATGTCTACCTACTCAAAGCATGGTCAGAAATAGTCTATGGCTCTGAAATCTGAGCTGAAACATGGTGCTTCTTTTTTCCTGCTGTTGTAAACAGAGTGCTTCGGCTCTCAGACTTCTCTCAGAGTCCACAGGGCTTTGAGGGTTATTTTCTTGTGTCCATGCTGGGCATTCACTTGGCTGTTGTTTTAACCCCTCTGCACCCGCATTAGTGTGTCAGTGGGGTCCATGCCTGTGTGTGTTTGTGTTATAAAAACCCCCCTAGTTTCCAGAGTGCTCAGCAGCGGAACTTACCTTCTTTACATGCATGTGTGTTTGCATATTCTCACACAATAGTGTACACACAGACAAAAGATGACTTTTGACTAATACAAGTAACAATCTACGTAGACACACACACAGACAAGCGTTAGGACCTGGACCTTCCCTGACAGCTTCCCCATGTCCCCACATTCCATCCCACCCAGTGTAAAAACAGTGTGTACAATTCTGCAGGTCAAGTGCTGCACTCCAAACTGACAAGACTTTATAAGTAGCCACTTGGTAAGTCAGCTCAGACACGCCCAGCCAAGCATTAGCTTTTCACCCATGAAAAATATTATTTGGTCATGTTGCATGTTAAGAACGTAAAAGTCCTGTCTTCAAGTCAGCAAAAGTGTGCAGCAAAAATCCAAAATAACTTCACACTACAACGATCATCATAAGGTTTGAACAGACCTTCAGTAGCCAGAAAGGTAGCGAGGACAACAATAAGAAGAGTTCTTCATGTAGATGGAAATAAGTGAGGTTTTAACAAAGCTAGGTTTAATTTCAGTCAAACTATCTATTGGATGTCAGCTTATTATGTTACACTGTGTTTTGCATACCCTACATTAAGAAGTAATAACTTCACCTGTCAGATATATAGATCTGAGTAAGTGAGAGACAGAATGTAATAGCTCAAAGTTTTACTGAGAAACAGCAGTTAAAGGAATAGTTTTACATTTTATGGCAAATACATAGCAGGAGGCAGCAGCTGTTAGCTTAGCATAGCTTAGTCTAATGACTGGAAATGGGCCAACCGCTAGCTTGGCTCTGGCCAAGGGTAACAAAGTCCTCCCACCAGCACCTCTAAAGCTCACCAATTAACACATTATATCTAGTTTATTTAAAAGGCCTGGCAACTGGTCCCAGGCAACCAGCAGGGACCCCAGGAAGTTACTGGTCTATCAAGCACTAATGTAGTAACATCTTTGCAAGGCTCATTATCATAGCCATATTTGAACAATACTTACATTGACATGGATTTATCCTGTTGAGTCCATTAATTGTTCAAAGTTAAAGCCAAATTTAGTAAAACACAAACTGCATTTGATCCTGAACACACACATTAAGCAGTTAAATCTGTGATGAAAGCTTAATGATGAGAAAATATGTATGACTTTAAAGTTTATGTGCCTTAAAGGAAAATGCAGCGTTTGCAAATTGAATGTCCTCAGGCAGGTTGTTCAAGTTCAAATACCTTAAAGAAGCAGCAGGCTTTGGCTTGAGCACTTTGAGTCTGTGCCTTTCATAAGACGATGAATTGGAACATTTTTGCAAAAAAGTTTACAAATAAGCTCACAAAGTGTACCTTCAGGGATGGTTTCTGAAATGTAAACAGTTACTCTGTGACTAGGTTTCTTTTCTTTTCTAATTGACAGGCCTGACATGTTCACTCACTGTTTACACAGATAATGAGCCTATTTCTCTGTTTCTGTTACGAGTTTTCTCTCTCTTCACCTCACCTTCACATTCTGAGTTACATTTTACATTTTTGTTCTTGATCTGGTGTCCAAGGGGGTATGGAAAATGAAGCAGTTTATGAGAATAATTTGAGTTCATCTCAGCTGTGTCCAGCTGGCTGTTGCCCGGTCAGACTCCAAACAGCATCCAAACAGAGGAGCTCTTTATTCTCGTAACCTCAGCTCAGCCACGATAATCATTCTAGTTTACCATGATGTCATTTTTCCCATTCGCTGCTGCTGCACAGTTTCCCACTCACCCACATTGAACTATGACCAAAAAAAAAAAAACTGCCTGCAAGCAGTGTTAGTCAGAGTAATTTATTTATTCATTTTGACATCCATTCATTTACTTTAGAATTTGTTTTATCTCAATTAACTATTTGTAGCCGCACAATGAACTTCACACATTAGCAGTAATATTTTTTCTTCATCATTTGAAACTTCAGTGCCCAGAGAACATACAGTAGACGGTACACAGAACAGACAGTACACAATACAGGAGGGAGTTTGGTCACTGCTGTCTCTGCAGTTAAAGAAATTGTTTGACATTTTTGAAAATATACCTTTTTGCTTTCTTTGCCTTAAAAGAGAAGACAGATACCACCCCCATATCTGTAGACTGAATATTTTGTTATAGTCAGCAGCAAGTTAGCTTAGATTTGTCACTTCCTGTTGGTGAAGTGTATTTACCCAACACAAGTCTTTTATTTATTTAAAAAAAGGAAAGAATATGGGTTAGGTTTGGGGCAGTCTGACTTCTGTGTTGCAGCTACACTCTTCTCTAACATTTGTCCCTGAGCAGCTTTAAAATTTCTTTCTAGCTTAC
Organism: Toxotes lorentzi; assembly: GCA_037833715.1. Lineage (NCBI taxonomy): Eukaryota > Metazoa > Chordata > Actinopteri > Toxotidae > Toxotes > Toxotes lorentzi. Next base: position 19,795,837 of record JBBMJY010000002.1, on the reverse strand, counting down.
ATGACACAGTTTTCTAAAAGGCCTTAATAACTCTTGGACCATGTAGCCTTGGAAGCATCTGGAACATTGCACTTCTGTCTTCTTTCACTGCCAAGAGTCTCTAGGAGTGTTTCAACAACACATCCAGCACCTGTGTGGTCACTGGTAGATTACATGGATAACAAGATAAATACCCCAGAATGATTCCTTTTTGTCTCCTTGAACACAAAAGCCACCAGACACAACAAAATGTGCTGCCACGTTGCTTTCATGCCGATAAGGACTTTAGAGGTCAAATTGAAAGAATGTCAACATGTGTCAGATAAAGTCATGTCAAAGCTTGCTTGTTTCACTAACAAGCCACATAATTCAGAGCTTGAAGATTTATGGAATCAGAGCACACTGTGAATAAGAGTCTTTTTTGACATCTTTAACTGCATGTAGAAACATCTTTTCCAGACTTGGCACTCTGCCAGGATCTTCTAATCTCATCCTCTCTTTGTGAAAAAAAAAGAAAGAAGAAAAGTCTGGGGGATTAACTCAGCTGTCCTGACTGAAAATATCTCATCCTGCAAATCTTACCTCTCACGCCTGGAGTGTTTCAATTTCCCATCACCCATCTCCTCTTATTAGTGATTGGAAGTTAGTTTGGAAAACCAAACTGGAAAACCAAACTGTGGTCAGAGGAAGAACCTTCATCATAACTTGCACATGCGCTAAAATTTCTAGACATTACCTGGAGTACATGTATGCACACAGTTGAAGTGCAAGCTGAGCGGCTATGATGTGAGATTAAAGGGATGAGCACACATGCTAAATATCATGGTGAGGGATCTCCATGAACTGGCATCTCAAACATCTGCTCACAGAGATATATGGGGTAATCAAACAGTTGTGGGCTGAATATGTCACATTCTATATTTAGAGACCTTGTGATTACAGAGGTGTGGCATGTGGAGCACGAAGTAGATCCTGAACGACACCACTGAGGATGATTACTCATATGATTCAAGACATCAGTTGCCAGTGAGCCACATGATGGTAAAATTGTTTTTAATAGTTCCAAATGTGGTGATATCTCTGAGGAATCACTGATCATGACAAACAGTTTTTTTCTGGTGCACAGTGAAGGTTTTTGAAGGACTCCATGTTTTGCAGCATGGATTGCAGTTATGCTACTGCTGCACTGTTTTCCCTTGCAGTAAAGGGCTCTGCTCTACTTGGCAGCATTTCATGAGCATGTGATGTCCTCTTCTCTAAAATATCTGCAACTGGCAGACAAAGCCTCAATTTCAAAGCAGAAGAACAAGTCACAAGAGTCAAGTGAATGTCCTCAACTACCACTTTTTCCAATTGTTGTTTTCTAAGTCTGAAATGTTTAGAGTGAGGACTAGGGCACATGCAGAACAAAATTAGAGAGAATAGGGATTTTGTTTTCTGCCAAAGGCAACATCGGGTGATTTCACTGATTATGCCTTATGAAAATGACCTGAGATTGTTTTTTGGGTGGAATAAAAACCTGTAGTTAAGAACAGGACACTATAATATGAAATGTTGTCATACTAAACACTCTACATGTGCCATCGTGTTTCTGTGCATATAGTGTAGGGTGTACAGTCTGAGTCTTGTCCTATTTTGAACCCTTGAGACTCAGCTGGTGCATTTCCCAGTGATCAACCATACACCAGGCATGTCTGGTTGGAAATATCCCAGCCAAAAACAAATGAGGACCCAGAGGAGAGGGAAAGGTAAAAACAACTCTTAACAACTGTAAACCAGGCTAACAAAAGCCACTTTGTGAAACTCACAGTATAGTGACACAACCGTGTGCAGTCACTGCTTGAAGCTGTAAACAGCCTGAAGAGAGAGGCACCAAACATTCCTCACCTACCCCTTTGCTGATTTGTCTGTCTGAGGTCAAATCTGCCCCAGCAGCAATACTTTGAACTTGGCTGGGTCTCACTCATGAGCTATAGAAAGATCTTAAGTCATACAGGAGGCATTTACTGTATATTCTATACCAGGGATGGGGAATCAGGCCGTGTCTTAGAGGGAGAATAGCAGCCTATGTAAGGTTTTCTTTTAGTCTAACTAAAGACGACAGGAGGGAATATCACATTTTCTCCCCTTTGGCTAAATTTTAGGTTGGTTGGAGTGAAGACCTGCTGACTCTGGCTGTCCAAGGCATGTGACTGCCCACAATGCTCAATGCTCAGCAGCAAAGTGAGAAGTAATTTCACATTCTTACACTGCTGAGAGAGGAGGTTTGTGTGGATACATAGGTGTTCAGTGCAAAGTGTAGATGATGAATCATGTTCTGTCTCGTACCACCTGTCAATGGTCATACTCCAGTGATTTCATGTTGCACTTCCATGAAGTTGGGAAACTTGTAAAACTTAAAAAGAGAAAACTTGCTATATTTTTTTAACTTTGTTTTTTTTATTGTTATGATAGCAACAACAACAACAACAATACTGATAATACTAATATTGAAGGAGTTTTTTTTTTGCAAATGTACACATGATTAAAGTAATGAAAGCCTAGTAGCTCTGAATGGGGCTGATTTATTTACTGAGGTCTTGTTTTCATGAGCTAAGCACCAAGATGCCAGATAAAGCAACAAAGCCTGCCATGTTAGACTTTTTTGAAGGTGCTGCACATAGCAGAGGCCATGAGAGGCCATGAGCATAAAATAATCAGTGGAAAACCTTGGTCTTGGTCAGAGCATGGCTCTTTTAGAACTAAAAAGGCCATAAATCTGAACTTGTCATACACTATTAGCATCCCGCAAACTGCCCTGCAAAGATGATGTGACTGTTTTCAAAGGAAGTGTCACTAATAGAAAAATGTGATGGCTTAATTTGCTTAATAACAGCATGTGGTAGAGATAAAAAGCAAGTTTTTTTTATGGCAGAGAAGGGGCCGAGTTCAGAATTTATTATTCTGTGTTAGGGATGTTTTCAAAGAAATGAATTAAGATCCGTCTGAGAGGAAGAAATAAAACAGTATTACTTCTATTGTTCAGGTCACTGTGACTTTGAGCCCTCCGACAGGATTAAAGCGGTTTTTCATCTGTAAAACTTAAGGTACACTGTTCAAGATAACAGCTATGATAAATATCCTCCGGGTGGAAAACTTTGGTCTAAAACTGATGCAAGGGATTTTTGTGAAAATAACTTACTACATTCCAACTAAGCATTAAAATACACAATGTCCCAGTAAAATGATAATGATAATAATAAATCTTTCAAGCTTGAAAGTTTGTTCTTGAGCCTGAAAATACACATGATGAAAAACTCTTTAATAATTCTTTTTTTTTGTTTTGTTTTTGTTTTGAGGCTTTCAGTTGTACTTCACAATCCCTTACTTGTAAAAAAAAAAAAAAAAAAAAAAAAAAAGAATGATGACAATAAAATAGCATTTTCTTTTTCTCTTTGAAAAACCCAAATTTTTTAGTCAGTGACTCTGTACGGTCGGTGCTTCACAGACCAGATGAATGCTTTTGAAATATGATGGAATAAATTTCCACCAGCATGATTTCCTTCCTATCTAAAAGACCTCTATCCTCTTCACAGGAATCTTCAGACAGGGTTTCACCTCTTGAGCCTGTATGAAAAAGGAAGAGGAAAGAATGTGGCACCACTGTGGCTGAGGCAACACTCCAAACAAAATCTTCCATGGTCAGTGTTACCCATTCCTGCAGGAATCCAAACAGGAACAGCCTGGCCCTGGCTGAGCAGACACACAGAGTGGGCCAGAAAGGAAATGACTGAGACCAGCCTCGGGGTGTGGTGGGTTCAGTCAAATGGTCATGCCCAGTAGTCTTCAGCCTCACAGTGACATTGACAATAAAATCATGAATAGGCAAATTCTGAGTCTGTGTTTTCAGAAACCCGTCTTAGTCATCTTGGGCCATGTTTGCTTATCTCTTTGCTCCGGTCCAGTCTCTGGACATTTGCTGGTGCCCCAGAGCTTTTTTCATTGGAATATTTTAGGAGAATATATAGTTTTTATATTATTATTTTTATATATTATTATATTACCATTTTATAATACTAAATTATCCTGTTCTGTGTTATGCAATCAATATAATCTGTCACTAAGTATCCTTACATGCACACATGTCCCTGTCATGTGTTATCCTGGTTTTAACCATCATCATAATGTGGTATAGAACGTAGCCTGATTCCTTGTTTCTCTGTAGGACTCTAAAATTATCACATTACTGTTTATCTGTTATTAATACAAGACTTTCACTAACAGATGCCCTGATTAAAGTACTGCATTCATTTTAATTCTCTGTTTTCCTTAATTATACAACTTTCAGTACACATTTTGGGCTTAAACCAAGAGTGAGGAGGTCAGTGTGAATCTTTAGTAACAGGATGGGACTTAAATAGTCATTAACCTCAGCATTAAGAAAATGGCAGGCTAACAGCAGCGCTGTTAAACCTGTTAAATGTCACTGAAATAGATTCAAACACCCACTTGCTCACTTTATTCACTGCTGCTGTTATATAACTGAACCTGACAATAACCACCACCACATATATTGTGGCTCAGCAGGTCACAAAAGCCATGCTTTGTATTTTACTGGAGCACAGTGGGGTGATTTTGACAGATGTCCTTACAGGAACAAACATCTGGATTTGTAGTTTGTAGTCTGTCTATCAAAATGCCTAGATGTGTTCATTTCAGTGTCACCTAATTGTTTAACAGTACAGAGTCGAGTTTAGAACACACCTGCGTACATACAGCAATTCGTATCCCGATTATTATTTAACCCTGTGTGGATCATATTTTAATATTTGCATGGAACATATGACTCTTACACAGTGGTATCAGTATCAGGATTCTGTTTGGCTCTGGACAGGCTCTGCGTCTCTGTAAAGTGCCTTGAGACAATTTTGATTGTGCTATACAAATAAAATTGAATTGAATTGAATTGAGTTGAATTGAACTGAATTGAGTTCAATTGAACTGAATTGAACTGAATTGAACTGAATTGAATTGAACTGAATTGAATTTAGAGACTAATCCCCAATACAGCAAACCCCTAAAGTGCATTCAAGTTCTTTTTTCCATTCTTCCTTCCTTTTCTTTTTTATGACATCTCATCTGATTGATTGATTGATTTGCTCTGTTCATTCCCTGAGTCTCTTGTTTCTTTTACTTTGTGTTCATCTGAATTTTTTTTTACTTGTTGATTTTAGAGAGTTAAAGAGTTACATTTTAAGTCTTTATTAATTCTTAACCTTTGCACATCAAAAGTTGTCAGAGTTAGTAATATCAAAAGGCTTCAAAACATAACATCAGTAGAGTAATATGTAGTGAGAAGCAGTGAGGTTCTAAGCCTAAGGTCTAAGGTTTGGACGCCTGTATGGATGTGATAGCCAGTCATTTGATGCATCAATGAACAGCTCATACAGAGGCAGAAATGAAAGAGCTGACATCGATCTTGTGTGACCTATAAGTGTGTGACTATAAATTTGTTTTATTTTATTGAAATCATTTTAGAAACTGAGGTTGTCACCATCTTACCTTCTTTCAAATGAACAATAAAAACCTCATAGTTTTCTGATTCCAGTACAGAGTCCCAAGACTTATTTAGCTTTAGCACAAAGACTGCAAACAGAGGATTAGCCAGTATCTGTCAGAAATGTAAAGATTTACCCCCAGTCGACTCTAAACCTGTTTACAAGTTAAACATGGTTCTATTTAAGAGAATACAAGTTGTAGTAGAGGAACAAGAGTGTACCGTTATTCTATACCACAAAGAACAGTCCTCTATGAGCACAAATGTCCACCATAAACAGGAAAACAGTGCCATCTAGAGAAATTCAGACAGAACATCTAAGTGTTCTGGCTGCACAGTCTGAAACCATAGAGTTCAGTCTTCAAACCATTATGTTTCTTTACTTCTTTTCACTGTATTTACAGCTGCCTACGAAAATATCATCTTTCAGTTTGACAGTGGTTGTAGAGTTTAAAATATCCTCCAGCCACATTAGATACATGCCTCTGATGTTGCTGCATACCACAGACCCTTAAGACGTGAGCAAAACGAGCTCAGCATTGGTATGTGCCAGAGTAAAATGATCCTCTCCAGTCGGTCATTACAGGAATGTCCCTGTGGAAACTGCACAAACTCACAGAAGCTGCTTCAGTAGAAGCACGAGTTCATTAATGAGGTGAAGTCAGTGGCAGCTCTGAGAAGGATGTGGGGCCTTTTTAAAAGCGCTGCTCTGCTGTCCCCTAGTGGTCTGATGAGTGTGATGCTACTTTCTGAAGGTGCACCATGAAGGTGTAGCATAGGTGACAAGGTAAGATAAATGTTTAATGGTCTTTTGGGTTAAATTAAGTCAGTTCAGTAGCTCTCATTTATCTGTTATGTGATGTGCACAGAAAGGCTCTATACTGATTTACATTGGTTTGCCATTAGTGAGTGGATTTTAATTTAATTTGAACACAGAACGTGCAAACATGCTACATGTCTGAATCCCTTGATTGATGACTGGGCCTTTAGGTAACGACAGTTTTGAGAAAATGACATCGGCCATTTGTTTAAATGCTTAAAATGACCTTTGTTTACATTTTTCTCCCAAGAGATCTCTTGTGCAAATAATGAGTGTCATCTCTTAGAAGCAAAGATGGAAGAAGCACTACAAAAACTCTTGTGGATGTCAAGGTTGATGGTTGGACATGTTGTCTACAGTTATGCGACTTACTATATCAGACTATCATTGCCCCTGCACTTCTCAATGTGTATGCTCCGAGTGTGTATGCTCCGAGTGTGACAGACTGAAATATGAGCCTGAAGATATAACTGATGTGTGTTTTCCAGAGTTGCTCTCTATCTGCACCAAATCACTTTAGTGATGGAGTGTTTCTTACACTTGTGGGATTGTTTCCATAGCAACCACCTACATGTGGGAAGTCGTGGCTCAGACATGTGCAGACACATGCATCATGTACATGCACATGTGCACAAACCACCCCCTAACACGCAAAATTCCTGCAGAAATATGCTACTGACTAACTACTGACTAGACTAAATCTAAAATCTAAATAACATGGAAAATAAATCTGAACCTTCCCATACTCTAAATGCATACTCTAGATACTCTAAACCCCCCAAACCCACACACACCCAACCCCCTGAGGGGATCTCCTGGAACTAGTGGGCCAACACTGGCTCAAATTCCTGCACTGCCATGTTCTACCCACAGGGCCACCATGAACACTGTGTGATGAAAAACGCATCCTTCACACCCACAGAGTGTCTTCTCTCTTGTCTCTCTGCTCATGTGGTTTTCTGACATGATGCCTTCTCCTCTGGGACATGACAAACTAGAAATACCTCGACCTTCTTGTGTCAAACCCTTCCCGCCATGCAGGGTGAGGCTCTCTGGTGGCCCAGCTGACAGTGACAAACTGACAGTGGCTGAATGCTCCACTTCACTTCTCCAAACCTTCTTCTCAAAATGCATTGTTTTTTTTTCTCCAAATGGATGAGCCGGAGAGAGAATGAACAAAGGTTGACAAAGCAATATAACTTTTCCATGGACTTTTTACATGAAGACACATGGGTTAATATGACGAACATGTCACAGGTCGGTTTACAGCTTGTTACTCAAGGACACATGGCTGAACCTGGATATTGCAGGGCTCACTGTGGTCCCCCACAATCTATCAAAACAAAAACTGAAGCTAAAACTGAATTGTAACCTTGATGCTTAAGGATAAAGATGATGTGGGCCCACTGGTTTCTGAGGTTTTTTGACCTCCTGTGTTATATGTTTTTAGCCAGGCTATCACTTTGACTTCATTGATTGCAGTGTCTGTCAGTCCACCACTTTGGTCTAGACTGATATACCTCATCTGAATAATCTCTACCAGCAACAGAAAACAGGAAATAATGTTTCCACATTATATCTCTGCAGGTGCAGTGGCTCTTACATGTAGTTACATTTTTTAGGAGGCACACATCAGTAACTTTGAAGCCTAGGCATGAAGCTGCTGTGGGTAGAGTGTAACTCCATGATGCAGAAGCATAAATCCAACTTTAGTCTTGTCACATAGGTCAATTTGTTTGATGCATCGTAGGTAGATTTACACTGTTTTCTTTTTTTTTCCAGGGACACATGGATGAGCACTTGGATGGTATGGCTATCAAAGGAAAAAAAAAAAAAAACAAAGATCAGAATTTTCCAGGGAGACAAGAGAGAAGTTCAGAAGTTGGGATTGTTTTGCAAATACCTTAGAGGATGTTAAACATTTGAAATTTTGATGATAGTTGATTTAATTTTTACTTAATCCTATAGATTTCCTCCTAGTTTTTTAACAATATTGAAAGCATCCTGTGTATAACTTCCTTTTTTATATTTGTGTATGTTCTTTCATTTTTGTTGTGTGTCTATGAGGCAAGTAGAGGTTCAACAGAAAAATCTTTCACATCTTCCTCCTTGCAGCTCTTTAAGGACTTTTTACACCCTGTATATTTTTTTTTCAATTTGACTGTAATATATCTGACAGCGAAGTCCCTTCATCTGACTTTGAGGATGTCAGGTATTTTTCTTTAGCAACGTGAGTTCAAGGTAGGTGTGAGATAATGAGACAGGACACCAGTTGGCAGGCTGCTGTCACCACTTTATGCAGACAGTTTGACATAAAGCCCTCATTCCAGGAACTGGGGAAAATGCTAAATTTGCACCCATGAATAGCAGTTTTGATCTTGTGAAATTAATTGCTCTGTATTGGGCTTGAGATGTGTCAAAATGACCGTGTGGCTGATTTAAACAGCGTGCATGTTTATGTGTGTGGCCCAGGAGGAGAAAGGAGAAACTGAAATGCTCATGGGCAGACACCACAGCAGGGGATGATGAAAGGACATAAACTTCCTCACTGCAGCTAAAGTGTCCAAATCCTCACAGCTTTGAAGTTTTCTTATAAGTCTGAGGATGCAGCAGGAATCCCATATTTAATTTGTGAATCAACATCAGGGTGCACACTACAAAATCTGATTTTTAGGCATTTATTGTACATGCGGCTGGCTTTTGAAGGCCCAGATTTGTCAGAGCTGTCACGACAACACATAAATCTTGTTTCATTCACATGAGAATATTTCAGGTTTGGTGGCACAGCAGATGGGCTGAGCTTTTGGCGGAATGATGGAAGACATGCATTAAGCACAACTCCTATCTGCACAAGGTACAGCAATAAAAAGGGAAAGCTGACATGATTGGTGTGTGAGATGGCTTGATTTGCCATCAAATGGACTTTCTGAAAACAATATCAGCAACAGTACAGACACAGGTGTGTCACTGCATGTGTTTGTCGCATCGGCCAATATGAATCAGCAGTACATTTTGGATGTGGATTTCATCCTAAAATAGATATGAAAAATCATCCATTTGGAACTAAACACAGCTTGCAATGTAAATGCATGTAGCATGCGTTTACCATATAGAGAATCTTCACTTCATACAGGGAAGCAATCTCCGTTTAGCACAATCCTTGATGTAAAATGTTTCTTTTTTTTCCTTTTTGAGAGCTGCTTTATTTCAAGTGACATCCCTAAGAAAACTTAATTAATGCTGGAATTGTGGCACAACTGATTTCAGGGTCTCTGAGAGAAAGAAGTCCAGGGGGACTTGGAACAGCTGGTAATTTAGCTTGTCCATCAAAGCGCTTTCATCACCTCCCTCTTACCAGCATCCTGCCTCTCCACAGAGGGTGGAAGATGGCGCTGATGAATGAGATGAAATAACATTTGGACAGTACAAAGTCGGGAGTTGGGCCTTCCCCCTTCTCTCGCCTCTCCTTTGGGGAGCTGAGAGAACAATAACAGAGCTGGAGATAGTGAGAAAGATGGAAGAAGCGAGAGAAAAAGGAAGAAAAGGAAGAACTGCATTAATCTTTCAGAGGAGAGGACAAAGAGGAAACAGTAAGTGAGAGTGACTACAAGGACAGATAGAATATGCAAGGGAAATGTCAAGGGAAATAAGCAAAAAGAAAAGTCTGTCACAAAGACAGATTTTTTGCCTTTTTTTTAATGACATCTAATGAGGGAGTGATTCATTTTGGAAAATACAATTTTTTTTAAAAATTATATATAACATGCTAATCAGTAAGCTTCAGAGGTGCCATGCTAGCTGTTTCCAACCTGTTTCTGGTCTTTATACTAAGCAAAACAGACAGATATGAGAATGGTATTGATCTTCTAATGTAACTCTCTGAAAAAGCAAAAGAAAATAGTGAATTTCCTAAAATATGTTAGCCTGCCAGTGGGTCAGTCAACTTATGCTGTGCTACATACTGTTTTTGAAACCCACAAAACTTCATTTAGATTCTAGTGGAGACCCCAAAGTTTCCAAAGATACCAACATGTCAGGCTGAATTTTGGGAAATGCAAAACAATGGAATGGTGCAGCAATTAAAACCAGTGCCTACACATACACAACCTCCACCACACACTGGATCCCATTATAGAAAAAGGCAGACAGCAACAGAAGTGGTGACAAAGAACACAGACACCGTCAAAGGAAAAGAACAAGGGAGAAAGACAAAGACATAAAAAGACACAAATACAATGAGAAGGAGTAAAGTCAGAGGAGAGAAAGTCATAGTTTGGGGAATTGAACATGATACAGGGCTGAAGTCTTGGATTTGTGGGGGGAACATCCATCATGACATCATGTTTCACTTACATGCTGCAGATCTTCAGTGCACCCCGGAAATCCCATGCACAGGTAAGATGGACAGAGTATCGTGTCCACATTGCTGTGATGGCTTATGTCTCTCTCATAATAAATTAGGGAATCTTATGTCATGTTACATTTGAAGTGACAAAAAATGCTAGAATTAAGTTGGTGAAATTCCATATTTTTTCCTATTTTCAACGAGTGCCATGAAAAGACCAAAAAACAACAATGAATGGATCCTTCTAGCAAGTATTTCCTGTCCAAAGAGCCTAATATAGCTTACAATGCTTTGATAAGCATGCATGCAGAGATATCTACAGTTAGCTAAAAGTAATGGATAACTGGTTGTTATTTCATTATTAAAGTATTTGCGACATATTTTTTAATTTGTAGTATTTATGCCCAGTGGGAATGGGCTTAGGCTTTTTTTGACCGTGATCATGTCAAAACCATCAAAGCAACACTCCCACACTTTATTGTTCCTCCTGCTGCAATTTTGATGCTCCATCACTGCATGCATCACATCATCAGCTGCCGAAGAAAAAATAAAGGATCGAGATATAATGAGTCATCTGCCAAATATGTACTGCTGAGGAACAGTATGTGCTGAGTGAAACACACCGTGGCAACCACCAGCTGTTAATGCATTAAATATCACCCACTAAAGAAGCGTTTATAAAGTGTGTGAAAGGAGATGAGGTAAAGGAAATGGCAAGAGGAATGAAGGGAAGGTGGAAGGACAGAGAACCTGATGAAAGAAAAAAGGTTTAGAGGAACAAGGAGGTGGACTGAAAAATAAAATTGGAAGATGATCAAAAAGAGGGAGGAGGGGAAACAGACAAACTGAGGGGAATAAGAAGAGGAATACAGACAGAGAGGATATTTCAAAGGGAAAGCAAACAAGACATTTAGAGGAAATATACAAAAAATTGTGCTGCAGACAGAAATAAACAGGAAAATTCACCCGAATTATTTTCTCTCTTGTTCTATAATTGATGTACTCAAATCCACCAGGTTGTGCTGTTGCACTTCAAACCCATTCTGTGAGGAAACAGTCTTGACCTTATGTGAGGGGGGAGGTTGGACAGATTGCACAGCAATTACCAAAGATTTACATAGGCAGTGAATCTGAAAAATACATGTTGGAGGGGAGGTTGCACGACGTGGCTGCAATTAAAACCAGACAGCAGAAAGGAGAAAACGGCAATATATCTGAATCAACAGGTCATAGAGACAATATATTAGCACAGGCAAATGCTGACAAAGCAGTGAATGCGTGAAGAAGAATATAGCAGAGTGACTGCATTTCGTGGATTTAGGATGACACTATAATTAAACTCAGTGGTCATAAGTCTGATGACACTAAACCTGAACTGCTGGATAAACTGAAATAGATTTACGACATTCTTAAAACTACATATTACTCTTAGAAAGGATATCAGAGGGATATTTTTTTAAATTGCATGACGCAGTATAATGTACATTTAAATGCTAAAAGCTGTGGACTCCTTCAAAGTTTAATTTGTCTAACAGAACAACAAGCCTGATCTGCCAAGTTTACCCAGATTACTAATTTATCACACAGCAGAAAACTACTGCCACTCCCAAAACAGGAACATTGCCAGGTCAAAACTGAAAATCTATTTGTTCACTACAGCCCAGCGGATCAAAGTACAATACAGTATATTTGTTGATTAAAAGGAATCTTTGAGTTCAAAAGGACAAAACCCAAGACAAATCTGAGCTTGTTAATTATAGTTTGAGATGTCGTATCAAACCATCTTTGTCTCTTTTTCTGTCGGCACTCATAGACACCTGACATATATTAGCAAACATAATGTAACTGGCATAAGCAGTGCTTCTCACTGAATTTACTCTTTACAGAATGAATGCATATAGTTATATTTATGTGGGTTATCTGTCTTATTTATGTGACCAAATTCACATAACATGACAAAAGATATTCCTAATACAGCTACAGTGGATGTATTTCACTTATCTAGAACATCTACATCTGACAGTCCTTTAGATATAAATAATGTAAAAAAAAAAAAAGCTTCTATCCAGATTCATTATTTTCACTGATATTTGACAGTCAGACACAACACAGTCTATGAGAGAACAATATTTCTCCACCATCAGTCGCACCACCTTGCTCTCCTCTCAAGCTGCAACTCTTGCTCTTATTCCTGCTCTTGCCGCCTACACATGAATTCTGCAGTAGCTGAATACAAGTCCAGCATGTTCTCTGGGGGTGGATGAAGAGCATTGTGGGAGATGAAGGAAATCAGCAGATAAGACAGGTTGAGGGAATGTGGCTATATTATAAATGTGAGCATTTGACCACAGACTCTTAAAATGCATACTCCAGGATAGATTTATCTATCATTCTTTACACAGTTGGATTCCTGAAATTGGACTCATGGAGGCAGGGTCATCTTTATTTATTCATTTATAATTCATAAGTGCACTTATTTGTGCACTTATGAATTATAAATGAATAAATAAATGCTCCCACCAGCATTTTAACTCCAGTAAGAAACGCTCCTACCAGCACATTTAAAGCTTATTGTTCACACATTACATATTTCATTTGTTTAATTTGTAATGCAACCAAAAATGTAAAAAATGATTTTGGTTTTTGGGAGTCATACAGCTGCTTTTTCTTAGCAAACAACAGATGTACGTGACCTACATCAAGATGGAGATGCTGCTCAGAAGTGCTGGGTGGAGAACAAATTGTTGATGTGTGGACTTGAGAAAATTAATAAATAGGCTTTGGAGGCGCTGGAGGGTGTATTATTAAACTTTGCACAGAGCCAGGCTAGTTGTTTCCACTTGCTTCAAGCCTTTATGCTAAGCTAGGCTAATTGACTCCCTCAAACTCACACAGAGAGATGGAAAAGCTGCTTCACACACACACACACACACACACACACACACACACACACACACACACACACACACACACACACAGAGAGAGAGAGAGAGAGAGAGAGAGAGAGAGAGAGAGAGAGAGAGAGAGAGAGAGAGAGAGAGAGAGAGAAAGGTCCAGGGCTGAAGGTTCCCATGTCTCAAGTGACCTGCTGCTCCAAGGGACCAACTACTACGTCAGAAGGGGACAGTGGAAAAGGATTTATATGGTTTCATAGGTGACCCTGGCCTGGTCTGGCCTGGTCTAACTTCAAAAGGCTTGGAGAGCAGTGAGGATGTGCATACAGCTAACTCATGTTCATGTGATCTGTAGGACATAGTGTGCAGATGAAACCATGAGACTTGTGAGCTCTGACCTGGAGTCTTATCTTCAGGCCACTTAGCACAGCCTGTATTCAGCCTGGTTTGTTATTCACTTCTTCTGCTCTGAGTGATATTTTAATATTGTCCAAAACACTAGAAAACCAGTTAATTATGTGAGTGAGAGTGAGTTAATACCTCAGTATGTTTCAAAGGAAGTGCTTGTCAGATCATCTGAAAGTGTTTGACAATTTTTTAAATTTCACATTGACACCTGACCAGCTGCTTCACAAAGTGACTGTTAGCTGTGTGTGTGTGAGTGCACAGGGATTTAACCTCTGTCTCAGCTCTCTCTTTTCATTCTTCTCTAAAGCTCTTAGTTGTAGCAATCTGGAGCTTGACACATTAAGTATATCTGAGTATAACTCACCTGCAGAGTGTGTTTGTTCTCTGAGTCTCTCCTGGTCTGTTCAGACTCTTCTTCTGCTGCTGGTACTGCTTCTGTAGAGGACATCATCAAAACAGAACATCATCAAGTTAGAAGTCATTTCATTTCCATTACCTATGACAATGGATTTGTAAGCTACCCATTATCCTTGAAGAGGTCATAGATGAGATGTAATATTCTACATATTATCAATATATTGTAAGCATTATAATTTAAGCCCAGAATTTAAGACAAACACACATAGGTCAAAGGGATGAAAGGCGATTTACCAATACAACATTTTACAGAAACCAAAAGTGTTCATCACACAGTGTGTGATCACCCACTGGCGCAAGGACACTGAAATTATCTTGAAATTACCTTATTGAAACTGCGATGTTTATTAGGGGTCCAAGACTGAGAGGCCAGGGGCCATGCTTTCAAAGCAGAATGGTGACATGTGCTAGGCTTTTAAAAAATCTGCCATAACTCATGAGATACTGTATCAACTTGTGACCTCTAGACGGTGCCACAAATGCAAAATTACATCTGTTGTAATTGGCTGTATGGATTTGTGCAAAATTTGGTTTGCAAAGAGCTTTGACTAGAAAAGTATTATATAGATGCAGTTCATTTACCATTTTAGTGATACACTCCACAGACAACATGGGCTGAGTTACAATATGAAACACACACACAACCACATACATAGTAGTACACTGCACACATTCATACACAACTGTATGTTCATGCACTCACGCACACACACACACACCGGCCCACATTTGGTTTCACTGTCCACTGTTGTCAAGTCTTGGTGACATCATCAGGTTGCCTGGATACAGTGTTCCATACAAACAGTGGAGCCGTCTCACACACACACACACGCCTACACACACGCACAGTCCCTGCCCTGTTACTGACATAATTCCTCTGTGTCTCCTGGCTTCCCTCTATTCACTCTAAAGACAAAGCAGCTAAAATATCCAGCACTGTTAAAAATGGAGGGTGAAATTAAAGGGTAAATAACTCACGCCCAGCCCTGATTCGAACAAAAGGACCCTACATGGGCTAAGGTTTTACAGTGCAAGAGAAAAAAGAGAGAGAGTAAAAAAAAGGACGTTTATTGTTTTTATATCAGTCACTATTTGCATTTCATTGGGTAATAAGTCCGTCTCTGCATAAATCATGTAGCTTATCATGTCATGTCACATCAATTACAGACAGCCAGTTAGCAGCTTGTCACGTGAGTGACAGACAGCTGGTGGGTAGTGAACTGTAGTGACAATCTAGACCTCAGAGATTTGGGGCTGTGAAGCAACTACATTATTGTCATGGAGAAGCACGTATGTGATCATGCTTGGTACAAATGTATTTTGTGCCATAATGTGTAGACCACCAATACAGGCTTTGAGCCTGCAGCAAATCATCACATTTATCAGAAACAGACAAACTGGAATCACATTTTTTCCTCTAATTGCACTCAAAGAATGTGAATGTAGAAGAGGAAGATGGATGGTGGTGAATAGGAAGGTTATGAAAGCAGGCCAGGAAATACTACTGTACTCTGCTACTGAAGGGAGCTGCACTTTGATGTGTTAGGAGACAGACAGACAGACAGACAGACAGACAGACAGTTAGACAGACAGATGTAGTGTAGGAGACAAAACAGTTATTTACCTGTGTGGGATGTGTCCTCTACTGTGACCACGTCTTTCCTCGCCTCCTCTTCTTTTTCCATCTTGTCCCTTGCTTTCTGCTTCCATCCATCCACTGTATCCACAGAGTCTGAGTTTTTGTCAGACACACTATCCTTATCATGCACAGCCACAGACTCATGACCCTTGCTGTAGAATGTGTCAGAGATGAGCTTCATGTCAAATAGTGACTGGGATGACTGGAACTCACCTGTTTCCACATTCACGGGGGAAACTGGTTCATCTGGCCTGGGATCAGCCATAGAAGCCGAGTCACAGGGGGTTACAGGAAGTGTTACAGTGGGACTCTCCCCCTCACATGATATTTTAAGCAGCTGTGGATGGCTCTCACTCTCTTCAGCTTGACAGTCCGAGTCAGACATGACTGTGGCATCTTTATGGCAGCTCTCACTTTCCTCTGTCTTAAACTCTGAGTTTTCTGGTCTGTCCTGCTCATGTGCTTGCCCATCTCCTTCAGCTATGTGAGTTTCTCTCTCCGCCGGCGTCTCTTTGTTTTGAAACTGTGAACCTAACAGTTGTCCAGCGCTCTCTATCTGACAGATAGACTGATCTTGGGGATTGCTCTCAGACTCTAAATCAGGGCACAATGTGTCAGGAGCCTCTGGGTCTTGTCCTGTGTCCATAACAGGACAGGACAGTTGGCTTTCTGTCTGCATGTGACCTTGGCTGACCACCTCAGCTGTAATGATTTCATTTGCTTCTGGCACAGGTTTCATATAAACTTGCAGAGTGCCGCCTTCTTCTGTAGGCAGTGCACATTTAAAGTACTCCCTTTGTGTAGTTGCCGTTTGAATTTCTTTTTTGTAGAGTTGTGGTAGACTCGGAGTGCGGAGGTGAGCCTGATCTTTGTGACCTAATTGTGCTGCTGGCAGCTTTTCTGTCTCAGTTTCACACTGTAACTTTACAGTATGGGGATCCTCTGATATTTTAACATTAGCCTGTCCTTCAGAGGCGAACAGATCAGTAGGCTCAGTGTGTGGATATTGTATGGGCTGGTTTTCTGTCTCAGCCGGAGCTGTTGCTAACAGTTGACACTTCTTTTTGTCTTTGTTCATCAGCTGTGTGGGCAGAACAGTGCTGAGTAAATGGTCGGCCAGCAGCTTTAATGAATCAGTGGGTATGTTGGCATGTTGTGCTAATGGTTGATCATCTGCCACTTCTTTGCTGGCAGACAGTTGACTCTCTGACTGATTGCCTGCTGAACACTGGTTCAGCTCTATGTTCGCCATGGCTGATGCTATTGCTACAGTTACAACTGCTACTGCTGTGGCAACCAAGTCTTCATTGTAGTTCCGCTCTTTTTCTCTGGCTAAGGAAGGAAAGTCCTTGTCCTCCACCCTTTTCCCTCTGACTACAGAAGATGACTCTTTGCCATGCATCCCACCGTCCTGTTCTTCACTCCTTTTCTTCACACTTGTCTCCTCACCCTCTTCCTCTTCACCCACCCGCACCTCATGTCTCGTTTCCTCCTTGTGCTCCTGATCTCTCAGCAACTCAGAGGCGAAACAATGCCCTAAATATTCCTTCTCAGTTGTCTCAGTGCTTCCTTCCAGTATATGAGGTGGTGACACATCTGCTGTACCCACACATGACAGACCCACAACTTCTGTAGAATGCACAGATTCCAGAAATGGCTGTAGTGATTTGTTTGAGACCACAGATTGTACATGGTGTGTATTCTGTTCAGGAAATACCACAAGAAACGAGTCCTCTGTGACTTCTGTAGAATCCGAAGGTCTGGCAGGAAGTTCCTTTGGACACTTACATTCCACCAAACTTGTACATTCCACAGATCCTGCAGCTTTACCAGACAGTGTCAGATCTTCATTTTCTGACAAAGTCGTGGATGCCACATTATCCATTGTCTGTTGGATCGGACCGGCAGCCCCCTTTGATTCAAACTCAGTAGGGTCAAGTACTTCCTTTTCTACTGGTTTCCCAGTTGTAATGTCCACCCCATCTCCTTTTCTGATGTCCACTTCGATGAGGTCTGAAAAAGTGATGGCTGAATCTGGGTTAAAGTCATCAGGTTCATGAACATTCTTGTTTTGATCCTCTGATGATTGCTTTGTCTCTAATGCCTGTGAAGCTGTAGCCTCAGCTAGATCTGCTCTTCCGTGGTCTGTGGGACAACTATAAGTAGACTCTGAGGCTGTAGTGTCACAGTCAGGTCCATGAGCGTCCCTGGTCTGGCTCTCTGTCTG
Organism: Toxotes lorentzi; assembly: GCA_037833715.1. Lineage (NCBI taxonomy): Eukaryota > Metazoa > Chordata > Actinopteri > Toxotidae > Toxotes > Toxotes lorentzi. Next base: position 19,777,572 of record JBBMJY010000002.1, on the reverse strand, counting down.
GCTGGGTAGATGCATGGCGTCCTTGTCAGCTTCCTCTCTCCGGGCTGGCTCAGAAGCTGTGGGAGACTGGATGTGTGCCTTTCCTGTTAGATCCCTGGCTTCTGACTGAATATTCAGGCTTGTCACTTGATCTCTCTGTGACTGTGTCTCACTCTGACTCTGAGACTCAATACTGGAGCTGGAGCTAAGCTTGACCTCACTGCCTCCTCTCTTCCCCCTCTTCTTCCTCCTCTTTTTCTTGCCCTTTGGTCCTTTCTCTTTGAACCCTGGCTTCTCGTCTCCTCTCTCTTCAATGTCTGCTGTTTCACAGTTCGTTTTGTTGTAAGTGGTCTCTGTGTTACTGACCTCCTCTCTGCCTCCCTCCACCCCTCCTTCTTTCCAATCTGGCCCTACTTCCTCCTCTTGCTGAGATCCATGTACTTCCCGTCTTTGTGCGGCAGGCCCATGTGACGGTGCTGGCTGTGCTCCAGCAGCATGTGGCTGACTCAGAGCCGCACACAGATGACGAGAACTAAGACCCTGTTCTAACAGCTGTGGAGGACTAAGACCAGAGGGTTGGGGTGAGCTCAGATCACGTTCTGCCTGCTCCAGCTGTTCATGTTTTCTCTCATCCGTTTTGCCATCGATGTACCAAATTGACTGGGAGTTCACTTCCTGTCTGTTGGAGTCTTCACTGGAAGCCAGGTCTAGGTTTTCACTCTGATACCAGACTGTTTTTGCTAATCTTTCTGTTTCATGTGGGTTTGATCCCATTCTGCTTTCAACCCAGGGTTTTTGTTCTGTATCTGAGGACCTGGGGCTGGTCCTGCTGCTACACTGAGGACTCATGGAGTCAGGTTGGCTTGGCTCCTCTGGGTCAGAATGGCTTTCCTGAGGATCTTGGGATTGTGCCTGACCCATGGTTACTGAAAGAAGACAGGATTAAATTAAGACCTGCAAAGGAAACACATTGTTTTCTTTAAAGGAGAAGTCTGGTCTATTATAACTTGGCTCCTATTCTTGTAGTTTTCATCACCGTTTCTATCAGTTACTCACCAAGCTTATGAATCAAGATTTCTACAAGACAGCAGGCTGTAAACACAATTAGCACTTCACTAATTGCAAAGCAAACTGTGTGAACGCACATACAGTAAGTACGATAAGTCATAGCTGAGCCAAGGAGACACATCAGAAACTGTAGTGGTCTCTGTGACACACCAAAAAGATTTCGCTCTTAACTTTTGTTTTTTCTTCTGAATGTCTCTGTCTGAAATGGAGGCTTTATTGAACAGGGACTGTGTCAGAGACAGGAAACACAGGGAACGAGAGAGGGGTCTGAAATGCAACAAATGTCCCTGGCTGGAATATCTGCATATTACTGAACCACAGGGCTACTAGAAGCTACTACTAGAGTTTCAACTAGACCAGTCACACTTTTTAGAAGGTGTATGTTGCAGTGTTCACAGATTTCAATAGGTAACTCAGTACGTTATTATTATAGTTAGGACTAACATATGAAAATAAGTTCTAAAATATCCTTTAATGCTGTACTAATCAATATTTTTTTTTTCTTTAACAACTGGTCAACTCAACTCAACTCATTGTTTAGCAGTTCTGATTCAAACACCATTTCAGATGAACGATCATGTTGTTTTTGCCTGCTAGATGAGGAAATAAACTGTTAATGATTATGATAACTAATTGAAAAGGTGGCAATAAATCAGCTTTTTTCACTGCTCCAACACTGTTAATTATTAGCAGTTTTAAGTTTGTATTTAGTTTGGTTTAAATAACTCACCTGCTGTTGTTACAGTTTCATTCTAAAGCTCATTCTAACAAATGTAAAAGACTTCTCATTACTAATAATAATTACTAATAAACACTGTGCCTGAAGATGACACAGTAAAATAGTTATTGCGAGTAACTGTTGTAAATCATGTTAAAACAGTGACACAAATAAAACAGAAAACCGCTTATTCACTTGTGACCTGTGTTTCATTTGTGTCCACTCTACAAACCAGTTTCCTCAAGGAGATAATAACGAATCAACAATCAACAGTGAGGCAAACAGAGAATGTATGGATGATTTAGGTTAAAGAGGCTCCACTTCTGTGTAGGTATGTGACAATTTAATACAACCAAAAGAAACTTTTCATTTGATGAAAAACGCTGTGAGCACAGAGTGATCTTTTAGCACTCTGAGAAACTCACCTGTCCTGTTTGCAGCTGATTCTGGGGCTGAGGCAAATGGGCCTCGCTCACAAATCAGCACATCCACTTCCCACTCTCCTCCTTCCTGTTTTTCTGTAATGGTGGTGGTAGACAAGGCATCTGCCCTCCTGCCAGCACATCTCCCATCACCACTTGGTGTAGACACTGACTTTATTGGTAACGGAGTCTCTTCTGTTCTGGGACTACACTGATTTTTAGTGGCTCCTCCGTCACCAACCACAGATGCCACTGCTAGTTCTCTAGCCGAAACACTTCCTTCTTTCTCTGGTCCACTTCCTGTTATCTTGGTGGGCCCCTGTGCAGTTCCTCTACCAGCCTCTGGGGTGCTTCTATTTCCTGTAGATTCTGTTGCACATCTTGTGGTTTTTGTAGATTTCTTTTTGTTTTTCCTGTTCTTGCCAGCAGGAGATTTGGCAGCTGGTGTACCCCTCTGTCCTCCCCCAGATTCTTGGCTCTGACAAAGACGCTCACTGGTACAGGATGTATGAGTGACAACAGCAGGGTCCTCCCCTTGTGTTCCCTCCTCCAGTGACAGAAGACTTCCTTGTTCCACTGTTGTTGTGCTGCAGTTCTCTTTGGTTACCTCAGCTGGGTCTGCCTCTTGACTGCTCTCTTGTTGCCCATTTGAGCACAGTTGCAGCCCACAGACAGGGCTGACCGGTGTTGCTGTGATGGTACCCGCAAAACCATATTCTCCCTGCAACAAGGAGAACAAATCCAAAATAAGTGCTGATGGACAAGTGTCACTATACAAACAGCTTCACTAGCTCTTAAACAAACACATGTATAATCTCAGTTTGAGTGAAAGCTGTCAAACCCTGGTGCCGATCAAACCAGACTGAGCCCACATGAAAAAGTGGTCCAAATAAACAAAGCAGTCATAGACTGTGGAACAGCTGATATGTGATTTCAACATGAACTGAAAAGCTTAAGATATTCAGTCAATTCACCCCTAAACAGAGGTTTCTCAGCAGTTCCTCATTAAAAAGTGAGTGAAACATAGTGACCACACAGTAACTACCCCACTGTACTATTACAGTATTACCACATCAAATATAAATATGACTGAAGATGTATGTTATAAAAAATAAGCTTATCAAATCAAAATCAAATCAAATCAGGCTTTAATGTCACTTTGCTGTACATACAACTGCAGTGCAGACAAAATGAGACAGTGTTTCCTGGGGTCAGGAGAGTGAAGGTAAAAACAAAGAAATACAAATCGTAATAAATACTAAATAAGTACTAAGAAAGAGAAAACAAACACACTCAAATCCCTGCAAACAGCTCCCCCTGACCCTCCAGCCCTAAGACCCCCCAACCCAGATGTAAATGATAATCTACAAACCTTACATAAAAAAAAAAAATTCACTGTTCTCACCCACTTTCACTTCCACTGTGCTTTAGATAATGAGGCTACAAACAGGACTTCACTGTGTATGTCAGCAAAACATCTGGTAAGCAACTGCTGTGGAACCACAATTTTATGTACAAGCGTGAATCTGTGTTTCCTGATGTGGTTTGTTCAAATATTTGAGATGGGCAGGACAGGTGAAAATGTGCTCAGTGTATTGAAGTACATGATGTAATACACAGGTCTGAGAGCAGGAATATATATTAAAAAAAAACCTCCGGGAAAAATTCACAACAACACTCTGTCTCTGAGCAGGCTGAATGTGAGGCACGAGCTTCGCAGCACCAAGCGAAAGAAAACTCATTGCATTCAGCAGCTGTCAGCTCACCTTTGTGTCTCTATGAAGCTGAATCAGTCTCCTCAGATCCTTCACCTCCTTCTGTAAGCAGCAGCCTCCACTGCTGTCTGTCTCTGCCCCCTCCTCCCTCTGAAGCCAGCTGGTTAGGGTGTATGTTCCAAGGTCTGCATGGTTCTGAAACAATCGGCCTTCTGAGTAAAAGCGCAGTTGCTCCTTTGGTTCCACCTGGATATCTGAGGATGCCTCATACCTGCAATGACACCAAGAAATGAAACATATCTGAGAAAGGCATGAAACACACACTCATGTACTTCATCCCATTGTCCTTTCAGTCATGGAGAGATAATAGTCTGTCACCAGTGAATCAGTCAAAGAGACATTTCCAGGATTCTTGCCTGTCTAATCTGTGAGTCAGTGTGAGGATAAATGATAAACACTAGCTGTGAGTTTGACTTCAAACATCCAGTGCTCAACTCAGACTCCACCAGAGACTAAAATGATGGGGGGAGGGAGGAGCTACCATATGAAATGTGGAGCAATATATCAAAACAATGAAGTCAACAATTAAAGTGTAAGGAAAAATTCAAATACACAACTGAATGGCAAACCCTTACAAAAACAAAACTGGGTACTGTGTGTTTGTAAGGGTTTGTGACACACACAGCTTAGGGTGGTGGGTGACATCACATCACTCATCCACACTGAAACCACGCCCTCCCCAAATCCATCCACACCCTAAGATAGGATCAGCTAAGCTGCCAATGACCGCTCTGACACTCTCATGTACATTAGCACACTGGGCTTTTGTGTTTGGTTCTTCTGTGAAATGTTGTCATGTTGATTCATTCCAAGCCTTCCAGCCATCATCACTAGTTCTATTCCACACACATACATTTGTACTATCTTTATGAGGTGTTGTAAACCGGTTTCTTTTCATAGTGACCACATTAATGCTGCAGGTTCCTGTCAGATTGTCTCATCAGTCAGCTCAGCTCTTAATTGATTACCACATAGAAGAGATCATTTGTAAGGTGTGTTGCCTGAGATCCTGAGATCCAACACTTCAGCATATACGGTGGTGCATAGAGGACTGGTTCTGGCCTGGAGAATACAGTTTTTATATAAAAGAAAAGCAGTAAGTCAGTATAGGTAGGACTTTGGGACTATTTCAGGTGATGTTCATTGTTTGTCCTTCTACCTGCAGTAACAGTCTAGTTCAGATCAAACTTTGCATTTATACTGAATGCAAGGTCAAAACATAGTATATGGTTGGACTGCCCTGTGTGTCTTCTTCTCTCCACCGCTCTGTGCTCACATACAAGGTATTTTAATACAACTGAATTCCCAATAAAGCTGTTCTCGTTGACATGTTTTCTGTTTCTGTGTCAGACAACGGCTAAGGTTTATCCAAAAAGTCACTAGATTTGTTGATGAAACTGCAGAAGTACTCACTGTGTGAAGAGCTCCACCAGCTTCTGATGTCTTCTGATCTCTGCCACACATACTGCAGTCTGTCCCTGAGCGTCCGTCCTCCTCAGAGCCTCCCTGCCTCCAGGCTGCTGCAGGAGGAACAATGCCACCGTCCTCAGACCATGACTGGCTGCCAAGTGCAGGAGGCTGGATAGCTGCTGGCCCTGAGACACAGCTGGAGAAGAAGAAAAAAGAGAAGGTGAGGAGGCGGACTCAACTAATCAGACTGAACAGCACGAGGCAGGCACCTCCTGGTGGAAAGGGAAGTGTCAGAAAACTCAGAGTGTGATTACACCAACCTCTCAGTTTTCTGCTACTGCTTTTAAAAGTGACAGTAGCCTTTATTTAAGCCATGTCATGTCATGTCATAAGTCATGTCAGCCTTCAGCCAGTTATGTGCCTTGGTTTCAGTCAAATATGAAAGATGTTCTATCATCTGTCCACATGTGCTCTTCCAATTATTCAACATTATTTTAACAAATTACTTTAGAACTTTGTTTGTTTTTTTCCACCAGCCTATATATGGGTTACTTTCACTCTAATTATGCTAATTATGAATGAACTGGAACAGAGATTTACCACATTTTTAATTGTCAAAATCAAACATCTTCTTAAATGTTGAAATACTAATAACTAACAGAGAAAACAATGAAACATCTATGTGGGATTGGTGGGATAGGAGGAGTAACATCCTGTCCTCATGGTTTGTCTATGCAGCAACTTCCTACAATAGTTTTTTTTTTGTTAGGCGACCTCTAGTGGTCATAGTAATTATAACTGAAGCAAAGGAGGAAGTCTGGTGATGTAGTATACAGAGCTACAGAGTCCATGTCAGGAGGAGGCTGGGGGGTCGATGGGTCAACAAAACACAGGAGTTTCACACAGGAGACCTCAGCGTTGCACGCCCCCTGCGCACCAAACGTTCCAGTACCTTAACTGTACATTTATCATTGTAACCATGATGACAAAGGTCCATTACAGGACAAATCACCTATATGACTGTCTGGGTAGACTGCTGGAAGACTTGTTTTAAGAAGACTGGACATGCTACCCTTACTGGCTAAAGCAGCGCTTTCAGAGAAATTAAGGTATTATACTGGTGGCAGCTGCAAAGAGTCACAGCAGTGACCTCACAGAGTCATGGAGTAATGCACAGAGAGCAGAGGACACAAGCTTTGGTGACTGACAGTGACATTCAAAGTAAAAGCATGCTAACTCACTGCTGCAGCTGTCCAGATCAGCGGACCTGTCCATCCAGGTATCCTTGTGTGTCTCTGCGTTGTGTCTGTCTGTGTCACTGTGTGTATGTGTGTCTGTTGCTGTGATGGTAGGTGTTTGCTGATCTGTTTGTCTGTCCACATCCGTCTGTTTGTGTGTCTGTGCAGTCCTGTGGTGGGGTAGGCTGAGATGTTTCAGGGCCAATGCGAGGCTCTCATCCAACTTCTCACACTCTTTCAGTGGAATCTGTCACACACACAACACACAAAATGTCAAAGGTCAAAAGTGATGCTTGTCTTATTTCCTGGAGAAGTTTGTAAAACATGACTAAACTGTTGGTAGGTCCTGCCTAAAAAAAGAACATCTTATTAAATGACAGTGAGTCCTTTTCCAAATACCCGCAACAGTTTTAGACCTCTCATGACACCTCCCACTTACTTGCTCATCATCCAATAGTAATGCTTCCTGAGGAGCTGTGTTGTCAAGCAGGAAGCGGGCCATGTCAAGGGCCAAGTCCTACACGCAACACACACATGGATTCTTTTGTCATTATTCTGAGAAATTCAGAAAAGTCCTTTCACATAAATGCGTGGTGCTTTCAAGTGGTGATTTCATTCACATTCATTTTCATGAATTTACATGTTGGGACTGCTACTGCTGTGTTTTCAAAAATGTCACAGCATAAAAATAACTTTGCTGTCAACTGGTGTGTCATTCTTAAATGCAAAAATTAAAATGATTCACCATTTGAGAAAAATGAAAAATTTTCCTGGGTTTCACAAATATCTTTGACATTTCTGTTCAGCAGGTTCTTGTATATTAGCCAACACCAGTACATGTGTGATAAGCTAAGATCAGCTGTCACTGACTGCAGTGTGCCAGGACTCTTTTAATTTATGAAGACACTTGCAAGTTGTACTAAATCAGGCTGTTTTCATCTACCGTGCAACCTACAACGTCACGCAGTGTCCAGAACACAGAGCCTGTGCTGCTCATGACCAAACACATCTATTTTAGACCTGCAACAGAGAATGCCCACCTTTAAGTGAAAGAGTAGAGCTGTTACCTGAACAAAGCAGAAGGTCTCCTGTGAATGCGTGTCCACTGATCCACTAGGCCGAGCCCAATATAATTTCACCAAGACCTGTTCACACATATTATGGGCTGTGCACACACACACACACACACACACACACACACTGTATAAGTGTATAATTAGCTATATGTTGCTAATTCAAATAATGAGCTGTTGTTGACTAATAATTTATTTTCAAAGTAAGTTCATTAAAAAGTCTCATTTCCCTCTGCAGAAGAAACAACAATCATCAACATTTTATAAAACATTATTAGATTCCAGTCTGTGTCTGTCCATCTCCTCATTACCACAGAGAAAAAAAAGAAAGAGTTCTTTTTTTTTATTGACCAGAGGAAGAGAGATGAGAGGAGACTTTGGAGAAGCTTTGTTTTTAGACGTATCTACCTCGTGTGGGTGTAACCAAAATCAAAAAATCCAAAACAACTGGAAGCTCTATCTCTATCTCTATATCTCAGGCTGGTCCAAAGTTGCACTCTTTACTTGCTTCACCGCAGTCGCCCCTTAAAAATTTCCAGCATGTAGCGTGAACAGCTCAAAAGTTAGGACTCATGGAACTTTGCAGTTTAGCAACACAGGCTTATTACAGCCACGAGTCCTGTTTTAAAGCCTCCATATCTTAGAAACTAAAGAAGATACAAGACAAAAGCTTGCATACTGCTCGCTTGATACAATTACATTATTTACATGTATGAATTATGAAGCAAATCCAAGATGGTTGGTCGGGATAGTTTTCTAAAATCTGTTGATTTGACTGAGAATTACCAGTTTCTTCCTGTTGTGTTGAAATATTTAGGACAGAATAAAATCAAAGCAGCTGCATATGTTGCTCTAACAGCCTGTCAAGAAGCATCCACAACACATCCAGTGCAATAGTGTATAAATGTTTCTATGTAATTCCTTAGTGAGGAACGTCTCTGCATCAGACAAGAAGCCTGTGGGGCACTGCAGGTAGAGAAGTATGATCCACGCTCTCACACAGGGTGGCAGAGGCTGATATTCCTGCTCATGCACATGTTCTGCAACAGTCTGACTGTTACCAGTGTGTGTTCAGATGCTAGATTAAGGAGAATTTGAGAAAAAAAAAATCATCATTTTATGCAAATAAAGTTGTAATATAAGTAGTAGAAAAGGTTCAAATGTGAAATATTTTGAGAAACAAAGTTGTAATATCATGAGTAAAGAGGACAAATTATCAGTGGGTGAAGTCAGAACATAAGAAGAGTCCTCATTTTACAAAAGAAAAATATTATTATTAGGAGAATAAAGTCATAAATATCTTTTGAGAAAAAGATTCTTTCAAGAATATAACAACTAAAATAACAAATCTTACAATAAGTTGTTAAATTCTCAAGAATAGTTATAATATACTGAAAAAAAAAGTTGCCAGAACAATTTTAAAAGAAAAACTCTCAACAAGTCTGAGATTTAAGTCCTAATATCTCAGTAACAAGTAAAATAACTCCTAATCCAATCATAAGATTCAATATTTTAGCTGTTCTGCTCTCAAAATAATTAGTTTTTTCATACCATTGTGACTTTTTCTGTTGTAAATTCATGATTTTATTCTCACAACAATTGCAGAATTTTGCATTTTGCAGTAGTGGTAGTGTGAGTTAACATTAGCAGATGGAGCTGCAAAATTCTTCATTATTCTTTCAATAACAAACACATCATACTGTTTTATAGACTGGAGAAGTGAGCCAACTCGTGGTCAGTTTTGTGTGTATCTGTGAGTGTGTGTTGTACCTGGACACACTGCCTGCAGAGTCCTATGGCTGACTCGCACAGTGCTGCTCACATGCCTCTGAATGGATCCTGAGATGATAAGATAAAACTCCACCTCCATGTCTTCCTCCTCCTCTCCCTCAGCATAATACAACTCATCATCGTCAAGCTGAACAGTCAATATACACTGTCCCTGAGAGGAGACACAGATTTAAATGTGAACATACAGATATGTCCAAAAAAGAAAAACAAAATAAGACACACCTTTCTGTCATTAATGAGGCCCGAAGAGGTTCACAGACAGACAGGTGTGAGCCAGGACTAAAGTATGAACCCTGATCCAGCAACACACAGCTACTAGCAGGACCACCAGCAGTACCATTAGCAGGACCACCAGAAGGACTACCTTGCTCTACAGGACAGGAATCCATGCATGTATGCTGATGTTATACAGTCTGTGTGCATTCACTGGTTCACATGTTCTTTACTGCTCTGTACAAACAGGAGATGAGCTGCAGTTGATTACAGAAAACTCTTCTAGTACAGAATCCTGCTGTTTTATCTGCTGTGTGCATTATCCTCCATAGTCTTATTATCAGCTCATCAGTCACCTGTAGGCACTGTGAAGTGCACTGACCTGGATGAAAGGTGCTATACAAAAAAATACTTCAATCAAAAGCTCCAGAGCAGCTACTAAGGACCGAAGGACTATGGACTTTGTGGTGAGATTATTTTCTTTTGTTGAAGTTTTGTGATGCTGTAGAGTTTATTAAGCCCCTCGATCCATTTTTTTTTCTTCTGGTGCGCAACAAGCGCACCAGAAGAAAAAAAAAAAAGCAATAAGCAATTTTCAATCCACCTCTTTTTGTTAACACCTGAGAGAAGGAAACACTGATCTACACCAACTAAAAGGATTTAAACTCTTAAAACTGAGCCAATGTGTGTGAGAATGAAGTCATATGCCCCTTTTAAACACAGGACTCTCCCCATCAGTATGCACTGACAGTCTGTGAGTCTGTGACTTGTCACACTGCCGTTGGGGGAGGAGAGGATAGCTGAGTTAGAATTTTTCTGAAAACATAAACTTGAAAAATTTTCTTAGTGACTTAGTGATCCCAAAAGAGGACTCTAGCTTTTTTATCCCCCCAATAAGCCCTGTATTATAACATTACTCCCACCCTGCACAAGCACATCACCTGAAATGAATGCATGATGCTGTATTTGACTGTGATACTGTGTGACAACAATGGATACTTACATAGAGAGGAGCCTGTTGTGGGTTCAGTTTCATGGTGCTGGACTCTAGAAGGAAACACACGGAGACAGAGATGTGTGCATTAACTCTACCAAAGAAAACATGTTACAAAACAACAGAAACTCATCTTGACATTAAGCACTGTTGGATGGGACAGACTGGATGCTTCCAGTGCTGGAGCAGAAGAAGGGAATGCTAAACAGGATGCCAGTACAATACAATGATACAATACTATGTTGCATCTGCAGCAGCAACATTTGACAGGTGCTGTAACAAAAGGAGGCTGTGCAGACTTTCCTGACAGTTTGATACTGACACTCCTGTTTCCACAGAAACACTGCACAGACAAACCATTACGGGGAGCCTGTAATACAGGTTCCCTTCAGAATTCAAATATGTCTACTTGTTTTACTGGTGTCAACCAAAGCTTTTAATCTGGGTGTGTACTGTCTTCTGTTATGCAGGGAAATATTCATGTCTGACTGGACTTTGTAGGTTACCAGATACTCGGAAAGTATGTCTACACCGAGCAGTTTAACTCTAAAAACACATGAAATCGAGGTTTCCAGACCGTTTTCATTAAGGTCTCCGTCTACAACCAAATGGGGAAACAGTTAAATCTCTTCTTCTTCGCCCTCTTTGCACTCAGCAAACAACCAATCTGTATCATAGCCAACATGTGGTGAAGAGTGGGACAGACAGTCTGTCACTCTGCTGTTTTCAGTCTCCTCCTGCTCTGTGATCATCCCCCACTGTGCTTTAATGCAGCTCAATTCAACAGACAGCTGTCAGACAACTGAGCAAGGATGAAACATCACAACTCACAAATACCAAGCTAACCAGCAGAAATTAGCAAATATATGCTGTTTTAACTAAATCTTCACACGGTGAAGAATCAGCAGATACATGTCTGTCTGTAAACGGCCATGCAATCCTGTGCAGAGGACTGATCAGGCTCAGTCATGAAGTCACCAGCGTGGGAGAACCACAGCCTGTGCACAGGCTTTAACATTTTGACTCCAAAAGGAAACAGAACAAGGATCTACTACAAGGTGAAGACTGGAACCACAGTAACAGCTGTAACCGGGCCAGCTGTGATGATGGCAGGTGACTGATTGAGGGTCAGATTCACTGCAGCTTTACTGTTTTTCAGGTGCAGATGTGACAGTCAGTTCCAAACACATCTGTCTCTCCTTATTGCACAAGATGTTATGAGAGGATTACACTCTCATAACGTGGAGGAGACCCAAGGATGTCCTTGAGTGATAAGCTGGCCTGATTTCCTCTTCTCCAAGACAAAGAAGGAGTTCAGTGGTCCCCCATTTTAACAATGATGATGATGTCATGGCTGCTGTGGACCACTTCTACAAAGAAGGGATCTGGATGCTCCATCTGTTGGAGCTGGTGGGTGGCATGAGGGAAGCTGTAAAACTTGTTGTTACTTATTGTGATATGAATTATGATTACTGAAGTGGAAATTATACTGGTGAACTGACTCTTCTTCACAAAACCAGCAAAAGAGAAAAACATTTATTGTCATCTAATTTAAGCTCAGGAAGAGAAGCTCATATCAGTAGTGAGTGGGTGATGGTGATGATGAGGACTCACTCATGGATCTATTTGTATTCCTTTCCCTTAGGTTTGTTGGAATGATGATTAGAATGAATGTGTAAGTGTAAAAAAAATAAAAAATAAAAAATTATACACAAACATGAAGCTCTTAGGCTATTATCAATGAACACAATACCTGCAGACTGTAACACAAACAGTAGATGAGACTACAGCGACACATTTTCCGTGTGGTTACCCTTTCTGTTTGTTTACCTCAGTGTTTTCATCCATATCAACACCACTTCCATCTCCACCTGCTGGTCTGTCTCTCTGTCTCTTGGTAACAATGATCATAGGGCCTTAATTTAAAAAGGTTAATAAAATGCCTTCACAAAGAAACAAGCCCTGTCTCTGTGAGCACTTCATCTGTAATGTCACTTCATGTCCTTTTCATGTTTTCTTCACAAGCTTCTTGCTCTCTAATGTCCAATTTATCATGTTAAAGATGACTATCTCATCATTTCATGAGTAATATTTTAAGTATTTCTCTCATGTGGAGCTAGAATCTATTTTGTAATAAAGATCACTATGTTATCATTTTTTTTCTGAGCTGGTCTGATAAAGATCTCCTTCCCTGTCAGTGTGAGTCCCAGGTTCAGGTGTCATTAATACATTCATCCAGCCATCAGATGAACCACAGCACCTCACGTACATGTAGTCAGCAGAGAGCATGACTGGCTCGCAATTCTAATTACAGGCATGCCATAAAGACACAGAGCCGGGGTCAGCACCAGCTTGTCTGCACTGACGTGGTCGATGCATGGGCAGGAAACAGTAAGTCAGAGGAAAACAGAGGAGCCTTAGAACACGTCCAAACACACACACACACACACACATACACACAGAGTCTGATTGTTCGTGGCTGCTGGAGCTGCTCATACATGAGTGTGAGGGAGGGTTTAACATCATGTGGTTTGCTTGGTGGACTTAAACAAGTTGCAATGTCTGTGTGACTGCAGCAAGAGGTGTCAGTGTCTTACAACAGTCACATATTGTTGTATTGTTTCACTCAGTGTGTGTCTGTGTGCGCATAAACTGTACAGAGGGCAGTGAAACACTACACCCACCTGCATCTACACGTGTGCGTACACACACAAACACACATTTGTAGTTGGTGGATTTTTACTAGTTAATCCTCATTGGTTCTAATTTGGACATCACAATGTCAGTCAGACAGTACTGTACATCTGTAAAGCAGCTGTGAGGAGACGGTCTGACTCTCTCACAACACAGCGTTTTTTATGGGATCTACTTCTGGAGGTAAAACAGAGCTTAAGGTGAAGTGGTTTTGCTCCTCTCAGGTGGAGTAAACTTCAGCAGCATTTCAAGTTGGATGAGCTGATGTGAAATGTTTCATTGGGTCCACCTGCAGTTGTTAGGTGAGTGGGGAACTTCAGACTCATGATGGTGCTAAAGGAGGGGTCAGTGAACCTACAGTCACTAAACTTCATCCTGTGGGATCACGGGTCTGTGTACAAAATGCCATCTCAATTCTTCTACTAGTCATTGAGATATTTCAGTGTTGGACCAACCAACAGATTGTAGCATGGCTAAATCTGACAAAGACAGGATTTATAAAAGGACTGCTGTAAGTCTGTAGGATTCAGTTGTACAAGTGAAACCACTGTGTATGAAGTAAACATCAACATAATTTCTAATCAGCTAATAACAGTTTGCCTTTCAGTTAGTGTGTGGCGTCCACTATCATGTGACCAGTGATCACCCAGTTCATCCACACAGTGACAAATTGAAGGAAAAAACCTGAGAAATGAGTGGAGAAACAGGATGATAGCTCCCCCATCCACAGGGCAGGAGGGGTCACTGAATGGTTTGATGAGTGTGAACATGATGTGAGTCATATGCTGTGGCCTTCACAGTCACCAGATGTGTTAGACAGTTCTCTACACCACCACCTCCAATCTTTTGAAGAATGGTGTTCATCCCTCCAGTAGAGTCCAGAGGCTTGGAGAATCAATGCCAAGGATCATGAAGCTGGTCTGGATGCTCATGGTGGCCCAGCACCTGACTGGCATCACCGTCTGTATGAGCCAAAGTAGCTTTTAACAAGAGAGCAGCATGTAATGGATACAGAGGAAACCAAATAACATGCTGTGTTCTCCAAACTAAAGACACTTTGCTTATATCACAGGTAAATGGGAAGAACATTAAAAATTAGACTTTAAGATGACTAGAGTTTACAGCATTAGATCCTCTTGTCCTTCTGTCTGTCTGGCATTAGCGGTAATTCCACCCCCCAAGTGAAATGTGTGTGTGTGTGTGTGTGTGTGTGTGTGTGTGTGTGTGTGTGTGTGTGTGTGTGTGTGTGTGTGTGTGT
>JBBMJY010000002.1:19730312-19753066 GCA_037833715.1 Toxotes lorentzi | reverse complement strand
ATCTATCTATCTATCTATCTATCTATCTATCTATCTATCTATCTATCTATCTATCTATCTATCTATCTATCTATGCAGTTGGAACACTACAAAACCCTTCACAGTTACTCTTGTCCAATTAGGCGAGAAGCTTTATGCTCTGTGACATTCAGAGTACAGTATGTAACTAACAGCACTGTAACGGATGACAGGAGGGACATCTGGCTTCCCTGCTCTGCCTCTTTGAGTCTCTGTTGCTTTCTGTGTCACTATCTTTGTTTTTATGTGCTTCTCAATCAACTTATGTCTCACTCAGTAATTATCAGTATCAGTGCCTTGCTGATCAGGCTGTCATATTTTACACTTCTTGAAACCATATGCTATGTGCTTCCTCACCTCTTTGTTGACATTTTAAACATTTCCCTAGCTTTTCACACACAAATGACTACATTAAATCTTTTGAAGTAGAATAGTGCTGCTGCACTCTAAGTGAAGCACTGTAGATTCACATTCTGTGCTCAAATAAAATTGTAGTTTTCAAAGTGACTTGAACACATAACCTTGCTGCCAAACAGCAGCATGTACTATAAATGCTCCATGCAGAGACTCATCATCAATGCCTCAAACCTTTTACCATGTCCACCTTGACCTTGCAATAACAAGTAGGCATTAATATCCAAACAACGGACACCTTTACAGTCTTTACAGTGCCACCCTCATTTTTCTCTTTCACCACCTTGTTCTTTCTTTCTTTCATCGCCTTTTTTTCTCTCGTTACGTATTTTTCCTTCATCCTATTTTCCCAGTACTTCCCTCTTTTTTTCTAAGATTTTACGGGTGCCTGGATGAATCCAAAACCCCGGGCAGGCAAAGCAGCTCGACCGTGGAGCTGCTCGGCAGAGGAAAGAAACTGCAAAGCTGCACTAATAACGTCCCCTTGAATATTTTAGACACAATTTATTTTTAATCCGCCGGCTGGAAATCAGAGTGATTCAGTTCCATATTGTGGCCCCTGGGGGTGTTTCGTTGCTCATACTTTTTTAATGACCACAATTCTGTCCATCCAGAGGGAGGGAGGGAGCTGGGACTCAGTATACCAGCCTGTAACTCTGACGGTAAAGGACATGAAAAGTCAGCTGGGAGTTTGGTTTCAAGATGTGATTCTGCCTTTTGAAAAAAACAAAAAACAAAAAGCTGCCACTTGTTCCTCAAAAATGACCAATGGCCCAAATTTAAACAAATTAAATTCTAAACAAAGGGCATCTTTTCCAACAATAGCACTGTAAGTAACATTTGACTCTTTGTTTATGACAGTTATCAGCCTGTATTATTTCTGTACTGAGTGGTTGAAGCTGCACAAAGATTCTTACAGATAACATCAAATTATGTCAGAGACACAGTTCGGGACTATCTTGGTGGCCTCAAGGTCTAAGATGGCTCCTATGTAATAACATCAGTGTGGATTTAAGTCCAGCTGGGGACATGTTGTCTTTTCTCTCTTATATTAAAGGCATGCAAAGTCAAGTTAGGCCTTACGTGAGGGATAAAAAGCACACAACAGCGAAGAAATGTCCATATACATAAAGGTATCAGCTGTGCTGAGAGGGCAGGTTGCTGTTCTCTCTCACTTGTGCATCACCCATTCCTGAGCTTCACTAAGCACTCTCATTGTATTTGTTAAAATTTAATTGAGTAAACATAAATGCTTTTCTTCATCTATTTGTGGCTATGTTTGGCATCACATGTGATTCATGCCTCATTTAAGGCTTGTTTTGATTGGCACCTGGAGTCACAGTTTCCTAACACATTTTATTGGGTTCCCTGTATCGAGCACCAAGCTCAGTTTCATAAGGGCCATTATGAAAGATTGTATTACTAAATTAGGGCCACTGGGACTTGCTTCCCCAACCAAAGCAGCTCTCATGCTTCCCCAGGGGAAATGAAGAAACAGGCAATGGACAGATCGACAAAAGAGACCGTTGAAGCGTGGCCTGGGGATGGAATTAAAGATTCCACTCTAACACTGAGATCATCTTAATATGTATTCATATTCCTGCAATGTGAATCCAGGAGTCTAAAGTATACACTGCATACACAATGATTCTGAGAGGCACCTACAATGTGCACCACTGCTCCAGTGAACATCGTGATTAAACCAACACAAAATGTAAATAATAAAATTTTAAGAAATCTATAGTATAGACCCTCCCTGATTATGGCTGGAATCACTGAGGTCATCACTCATGATACTGATGTTCATTTCATTTTAACCTAAATCTATGACAGGAGTCAAGAGGCTTCCCTTAGAGAGTACTTGAATAGACATATCAAGGACGGCTGGGTAGTTGCCCTTCAGGAATAGTAGGTCACATGATGCACTTTGAATGCAATTATTCCAACTGACCCTGAAGATATAGAGGGGACTCCTTGCTGGCATTGATGTCATACTTTGTACAATGAAACAAATTGGAAGAAACATTACAATTCTTAGTGAAATAGAAGTTACTAAATAACTACTCGTACTGGGTTGGTCACATACATGTATAATATCATATTCATATAGTCACATGTATGTGACTATATTGTCAGAACTAATGACTGAAGATACTTGCTTAAAGACTCCTCCATTTATATGTCTGAAGAGTTGGTAAAACTTTTTTTTTTTAAGAATGTAGTGAGTTAATGACCTATGGTAAGGTTACCATAAACTGAGGGCAAGCAAAATACTCATTTAAAATGAATGAAGTGCACTTACTGAAGAACTCTAAAGGGAAGAGAAAGATGAGCTGCTGTGATCTGAAAAAAGATGAAAAGAGGTTTTTGGAAATAATTGGGAAAATTTTATTTTGCACTTTTCAACTCTAAGGTGTTCTTTATTCCTGTTCAGGTGTGTTGGAATTGGTGATAATAATGATAATGGGATGATAATGTGCCAAAAAAGCATAAAGTGTAAATGGTTGTTTACTCAAAATTTTGAGCACCAGTTCATTAGTTTCTCATCTAATCTAATCTAAATGCAAATAATAAAGTACAATCATTTAATGAGTATGTCTTGATTTTCCATGCAAGTATTGGACACCTGCATGTGTGATGTGTTGTGTGAGGACTCAACTCACATTTGGGGACAAAATCTAAACCATTAACACTTGGCTTTTAGTTAAGTTTATGGTTGGGGTTAGGATTAAGGTCAAATCATGTGCTGACTATGGTTATAGAAAGTCTCCAGGGGATAAATGTACTTTAGGTCAATTTGATGTCCTCCGACATAAAAGAAATAATTGTCTGTGTGTGCTGTACATACACAAGGCAATAATATGATAAGATATCTAATATAATAAGCCTTTGAAAGGCTAGGAAAGAAATACAGAAATTGCTGTATTATATTTGCTGTATTATATTTATCCTCACCTTACCTCCCTTACAATGTATGAACTACAAAATGGCCCAAGTAACTGCAACTACGCAGTGATCAGTATTTTAAGATCTCCAATAGCCTGGGGGCTGTAGAGACTGCTCACAGACCCTCCCCCCTTCACTGGAACAGTGGTTTTCTATTATCTTATCTATTCTGAACATGGACTGCTTATATTCCAATGAGTACTGGCATATTCTGTTTCTGGAAAGAACTGTTTACAGTGCTCGTGGAGTAAGTGCACTAAGAGCAGCTGTTTGAAATAAATTGTTTAGTTGACAGTCTTATGCAGAGTAACTCACAATAAGTGCACTAATGCATTTCTAAGTTTGCAAACATTACAAGCAATTAGACAGTGCAAGATTATGAACAAGGGTTACATGTGAGAACATATGTGGTCCTTCATAATAGAGGTTTGACGGAGAGGTGCAAAGTTAGAATTTTATTTTAGCTCTTGACTGGGGTGTATGTTTGTAGTTGTTTGAGGAAAGAGTTGCTATCACTGAATGGAATTCTTGTAAAATAAAATAATTCTTTTGGAACTGAAAAGCCTTTCTTTTTTTCTTTTTTTCCCATAACCTGTATCCTTTTTTTTTGTAGTTTGGGCTATAATTCCCAACATTTACATATCTTAGCATTCAGTTCATACGTCCATTATACAGTAGCTTCAATAGTGAAGATGAGATTTACTATATGGGCAATATTCCAGAGGTCCAGACAGGCCAACTGTAATATTTGTACATGCATTTGAAATGGAAGTTACGATCAAAGATCACTGCCAATTCTGAATATGAATACATTTATCCTTTAATATAGGAACCCCGAGAATGTGTCTGTAATTAACTGGCAGTGCACCCAGCTCCTGTTAAAGGCAGAGGTGCACTTATTGGCTGCCTATCAATAGAAACCCTTTGTCCGTCATATTACTGTATTCTCTGTACCTCTTTCCTGAACAATATTCAAACCTTCTGTTCCTGTCCTTACATGACCCTGCATGGATTCTGTCCCTATCTTTTCCATATTACCAATTAATATTAGTTCTGGAAACAACACATTTTAATTGCATGACACCTGACATCACATCTCATGAAAACGTTTAGCTAAGGTTTAATACCACAAGACAGGAGGATGCAGAAGAGTAGAGGACGAGGGAGGGCACCCTGATGGACACCAGGAGTAATAGATGTTAAATGATTGCTGAGTGTTTACAGTAACGCATTGTTCAACTGCAACTCAAATAGGTTTCAAACTGTCCCATTAAGGAAGGCTAGAGTGGCCCACAATTGCAAATGCGCACAAACTAAGTAGGACATTTCGATACTCAGGACATTTATATACAGTTTTGTAATCAAGGATTAAGGTTCTACTAATTATTAATTATTCAATTACACACAAAGTGACTCTTACTGAGTAGTTTATTCAGTCCTTAATGAATGGTGAAGTAATTCTTCTGTAATAATTAGTGCCAAATATTTTTAATTGGCTTTATATGTGGCCATTATCAAGCCAGCATTTTGAGACACCTTAATGTACATATTTCAAGTTTATACTTTACTGCAAACAATGTGAGAAGCATATTTTCAGCAAGAGAATGATTCTGTTCTCCTTGGTTAAATTATTGACGCACAACTACAATGGGTACTTTTAGTCTGGACCACCGTTTACAATATTAATACCATTAACCATACCTGCCTATCATCTCAAAAACAATGGACCTTTAATTGAAAACAGGAACACTGTAGCATTAAGCAAATTTGCCAACATAGCGACAATAACTCCCACTGTACTGTCCGGATGACAAAAGCTGTTAAGGCTTGAATCTTAAGTCTCACAATGCCATTTGTGCATGTAACCACCAGGAGAAACTGCAGAAAGTTGAATAAGATGGCAGTATTTTTCTTTTTACTTTACTGATTTTAATATCTTACATTAATTGTATTTTAATATGGTCCAGACGGTATTGGAGTACTCAATTTTTCTTTGCAATTTGCACATGAATTTCTCCTTTGATGTCACTGACAGATAATTAATCATATAGAAGAGGATTTGTAAATGATTTATGCTGATATATATATATATATATATATATATATATATATATATATTATAACATTAATATAATGGCATAATTTATTTGTATTATAGATCTTTTGAGGCTACATTATTAACTTGTATTAATTTGTATATTAATTACTCAATTTTCTAATTTCTGAACAGCACTTTAAAAACTATTAAATAAAATTCCAGTGTTTTGTAAATCCCTCATGATATTCTGCATCTTAAAAGAAAAAAAAAAGAAAAACTTGTCTTGCGCTTTTTCAATTTCAACAATTAAATAATGCATTGGGGTGATTCCCATTTGAAATGTGGGGAGGGAATGTATTAGAGTCCAAGTCACTCATGTGTTTCTCTCATTGTCTCTCTCTCTGAACTACACTGGGGGCTTCAGTTGGAGCTCCATGCGAGGGCCTCCCTTTCCTAAATGCCGTGGGCAGTCTTTGTTCATTCAACTGTATAACGACAGAGGTGATTGCAAAGACTGCTGGGGATCTATGGCACAGGGGAACAGAACACAAAAATTCAACAACGCAGAAAATGCTTATGTCTTACCTTTCCCACAGGGTTGTTGGCGCCGGGTATTGTTATTCAGTCAGCTAGCAGGGCAATGACAGAGTGGCACTTAATAGATATGTTTGTTTTTAAGTGAGTTATTACTGTTGATGCCTGACAGTTGGTCTGAAGTGCCAGATGCTGAGAACTCATTCTTTGTAGTTGGTGCATTAGCTTGTCTTCACTGTTGTTAAAAGGTCACATACAAAGAACATAACATAACGTAAATAAGTTTAGCCACCATTTTGTTTAGCGTGTGGGGACAATGTAGTTTCGGTGAACAGGGTAGGTTAAGTTGGCTGATGGTTGGATAACTTTTGGTCACTGCCAAAGACTTCCTACCATGGAGTCATTACTCAGCAGTAATTACCAACTGACATTGTTTGCAGTTTCTTTTTTGGCTTCAGGGAAGTTTTTGTTGCAAAGGCAAGTGCTCAGCAAGGCTAATTATTTGTGTATATAACGCTCTTAATACGTCCATGTTAGCTATACCATAGCCTATGAAGAAGCTAACATTTCCACTAAACTATAACTAGACTCTAGGGCTGCAGCAGCTACAAAGATAATGTGGAGACCAAAAAAAGTGTTGCAGCTTAGAGTGCTTGTGTTTTTCGACTTCAATACATTGTGACCTTCCAGAGCTGCAAACCCTGACAGTTCTTAGCACAAAGTGGACAAAACTGAGTTGTTATTTTGCACTGAAGTACTGTCTCCTTTTAGAAGGCAAACCTTCCCATTGTCACTCTGTGTCACACTTACATAACTGATAATATCTAATGCTGTAGTGGTGCTGTCATCAGGTGAAATATCATGCCGAACTTCTTACGTCAGCAGCATCTATGGTCAGACGGCTATACACCTTGACACAGAGGGACTGTTGCTGAAGACAGGCAGACACAGAGAGGGGAGAGAAGTCTAAATCTGAGGTAAATAGAGGTGCTGGGCTAGATCAGGAATAAAGTGGTGGGTGCGGGGTTGGCGTGGGTTTCCATTTAGAAACAGAAAACTGCTGAGAAGCACCTGTCGTCACAATCTGTCCACCTCCGCAGTGTAGCTCTGTAAGTCTGCTCAGACAGAGGCTGCTTCCAAGCTGTGGTTGTGGTATTTGGTTGAAATGTTTGATGTTGATTTGTATCTCTGCTTTTCTGTATCTCATAACAACTGCATTTCTCCCTCACACAAGCAAACCACTCACTCTCCCTCTCTCTGAAGAATCTGTACATGCTCTTTTTTCTTATGTAGCACAACAAGGCTATGTGTGTAGGTATCACTCACCCCACTGATTATCACTCATAATCAATAGGATGACATTCCATCATGGGATATGTACTCTTGTGTGCCATTTCCAAGGACAGGACGGGACATTTACCAGGTCATTCATCCTTTCATATATCCTTTTTCTATACCTGTGTTACCCTGTGCAGAGTATGTTGCGTGTATGTTGCATTGTCTCTGAAAAAGGTAGATAGACTAAGTTTATCTGGAGCAATGAGCACATAAACATAATATAAATGGGAGTGGCCCCTGGGTCTCCTGGTTAATAGGTTCTGACACCTTGGCATGGGCTTGATAGATCAGGTGCTAAATAGACAAAGGCTTGAGGCATGGAAAGCCTTATTACAGCTTGACAGAGGAGAGTAGTGGCTGAGATCCATCACCCTCTGGGGAACTGTGTGCATGTGAGTGTTTGTAGATTTAGAGATGTGGTGTGTGAGGGGGACATCACTGGCAAACAGAAATCTACTGAGTGCCAAGGTGAGGCTGTTTTGCCCTTTGGACTACTGTGAATATGCAATGTGGGCGTTTGTATGTCTGTCACTAAGAAGCTTCAAAGCTGAACCCTCAGGGAACACAGCTCACGAGCATTTCAGGGTTATTTGTATGAACCGGAGATGGATTTTGATAGGTGTTGCATCTAAGGTTGTGAAAAATGTGAAATAATTTCACAGAATTTCCGATCAGGCCTTAGAGGCCTAACCTTGTCATACCATTCTTATAATAATAAATCTAATCTTGGTTTTTTAAATCTTGGATTTAAAACACTTAAAACACGTAATCAAGAATTGCCTCTGTTACTTTCCTTTCTCCTGAAGTTTTTTTTTTTTGTTGTTTTAGGCCAAGAAAAAAACATTACAGGCCACATTTATTACAAACAAATCAAGAGATGTAAACATGTTATGCAACAAGTTAAGTGGACACAAAACACACATTTGCTTTAACCCCACTTCACTGTCTGATGGGATCAAATCCTTGCACTTACTTCCTACCACATATTTGTGTTACCATGGTTACCAAATGATCGTGAATAATTATGTAGACAGCCTACAAAGATTGCTTCAGATTAGTCGATGGATCTAATTGTAGCTTTTGAATTCATACTGAGAGGACTACTGATCTACTTTTATTAAATCCTGTGGCTAGTCTGCTTTATACACCACATATTAACCGCACCGGATTGAGACAGATGGCAATTGTTTGATTGCCACCAGGGCAACCAGACCAACAAGACACACCCATTAGAGTTAGGTGTGAAAGTGCTCTACGTCTGTTCCTTTGGCAAAAATCACTTATTTAAATGTTGATGCCAAGCAGTTTTTGTTTTTTTGTTTGTTTGTTTGTTTTTTACAAAGAAAATGCTTCTCACTCATGTACATGTAGAATAAATTCATAAAAAGTAAAAACGCATTCTGGATAATACTTTCTCTTGATTCCGATGCTAACATTGTAGTCATGCATGCACAGCAAGCTGCCATTAACATCAAGCCCTCAACATGGAGAATAATAATGTCCCCATCAATAAATAAAGAGAGCTCTGCTTAGCACAGCGTGAGGAGTAATGGTCTAGCTGGGAGTGGAGATCTGTCAGCATAGAGCATTCCTGGGACACAGCTGGAAGTTATGTTGGGTAACAGGGGGCCAAACAGTGTGTGAGACCATCCTGTGGTCAAAAGGTCACATGTCTACTTTCTGCAAGCTGATTTTTGGTCTGATCATGTTACCTACACCCACACCTCCTAAATCTGCATTTTGAAGGAAGGTGTTTATTTTTTAATTTATTATTTTTTTGACCAGCAGTTCCCTAGTATTTGTCAAAGAACCTAAAAGTATCCTGAAACTCTGATAAACACAAAGGTGTTTCTGCTTAGAAATGCTTCTGTTCCTCCATGTCTTTTCAGCTCCAAAAGACAACACACTGATCAAGGTCTATCCTGACTTGGATGCTTAGATTTGATCATCACATTTGATCCTGCTGAACAGTATCTCAAATGCTGGTAATGTATTCAGCTGTTCTTCTACATTTCTCCAGGATTTCCCTATAGCTGCTGATTACCACATTTGCAAAAACCAGCCCGTGTTTGTGCTTGCCCATACCCTCCTGCAGACAAAGACAAGACAAGAAAACAAAGTAATCTTAATCCTGTTGGCCAGTGCCAGTGCAAAGTCTTCTTGGTGTTTCTCTGTTGCCTACAGACCAAGCAGAACGTTTATTTTCCATATCTGTTTATGAGGAAAAGAGCTCAAACTGCATTAACTGCTAGTTTCTGTTTCGTCCTACCACTTTCGTGGTGTTCTTTTGGCTGGTGCTGAAGGGAGAGAATGGAAGTCTTGGCCCCTGCAGTGACTGGTCATTGCCAACCAAACTGGGAAAGTGGCGAATGCCACTCCAGCCAAGAAATATGGTGCTTTGTCTTGTCCCACACTGATGGGAATCATCCTGCTGAACAGCGACAGGCCACATTTTGTCCTCATTCATCCCCACCCATGGGTATGTTCCACCCGCCCAGAAAGTATGTCCTTCTCACTTCCTGTGATGTCTGGGGCAGATTGCATGAATATCCACCTGCATTACACCCCTCTCACAAAAGTCCATACTGACAGGTGAGAGGAAGTGGTTCCCCAGGCCAACAAAAGGAGTTGGCAGTGACACGACTGGAGCTGGATATGACTATATAAAGGGAAAGAGGAAAAACTAGAAAAAAATAAATAAATCAAGTAAATCTGATGGCCAAGCTGCTTAATGTCTTAAAATTAAATCAACTTCTGTCGGTATGGTAGAAACCCATTTTTCCCACCGCCAACACAATGCATATCATCAGAGTCTTATGGTTTGCTGGGCTGAGCAGAGTATTGAAGCAAACATAGCAATGCCTCTTATGACAAGGGTCATTACGAGGATACAATGCATAAAAAAAAAAAAATCTGATCAAAGGAGTAGAAGTGTTAGTGACGTCTTTAAGGTCCTGTTGTAATGTAGACAACCAAATGTCAGACACTTTCTAAAGGTTCCTAATGAATGATCAAAATACATTTTCGTGTTCAATGTTCTTGTTATAACAATCAAAATTTGCTGTGTTTTGTTGTGGGTTAAGAGAGCAGAAGAATGGCTGTTGACCGAAGCCACACAATGTGCAAAAGCAGCTGTAGCCTCAAGTGTGAAATGTACAATCATATACTCTTCCACTTCCATGTCATATTAGCATCTCATTATGCCCACAATTTGCCCAGTACTGACACCTACCATGTTCAACAGTCCTGCTGAGTGCCAATGGGAACAGTAGGAACTGTTAATCCAGTGGGGAAACTCCAGGTGGGCAGTACTGGTACGTTGCTGGAGGGGGTGTCCCAGAGGGGCTGTTTTTCATCCATGACAAGCAATTTATGAGGTTTTAGTCTACAGGGCTTTGAGAATCCACCCTCAGTCTTTTAATTTATGTTGTTTGACCTGTTTCTTCTCTCAGCTGCGTCATTAGGGGTGGGCAGTCTAAGTCAGAGCTGAGGGTGGATCCGTGATTTAATGTGTGGATCTTTGCCCAACGACTTAATTTTTTTCTCTTCTTCTCTATTTTGACATTGATTTTACTGCCTGTAGTTTTGTGACTTATCTCTGCCATCATGTTTGCTAAATATCTACTGCTGACTGTGGCCCGCCAAAGTGAATTAAAATTCCACCTCAGCAACAATCTCATTTCCTGGAAAACATGTTAATGAACAGGAGACTTTATTTTCCACAAACTAGGCCTCATGGCTTAAAATGATCAACTGTCAGTGCTTGGGTTATAACATTTTTGAATAAATTGTGATTTAATTGTATATTTTCCATGTTTTCAATCAAAGTTATGCTGTTGTTACTTGGAAATCACATCACTACGAGTCCCTTCAGGAATTTCTCTTTTAATCCCTAAACTTCTCTTTGGCTTATTTCACTTGACTAATGTGAATCCAATTAACTGAACACAATATTTATGCAAGTGCAGTGAAGAAGCAATTTCCAGCAGTTTAACACAGCCAAATTAGATAGGAATTTTATCAGATTCCTTTATCGGAAATTACCCAGCTGGCGGTATGTTCTCTGAAAATACCTCAGGGTTTCATGCAGGTTTCATCCCTATATGAATTAGATCGTCCTGAAGGAAAATCAATGGACCTCTCTCCGAGGTGGTGCCTAGGAGGGTGAAAAGAGAAATGGGATCCCAATGAGGAGACTGTATAACTGGTTATCCATCCATGGAAACAGTGTCAGTCCTCCTTCACCTCTCCTGCCAAGTGTTGGCCTTCTGTTCTAACTGCACTCATAGCCAGCCCATATGTCATTGGCTCTCCTTGAACCTTCACACACTTCCACTTGGGATGATGAAAATATGAAAAAAAAAAAACAAAAAAAACATGAATGAATTAAAAAAAAAAAGAAAGAAACAGTGTTTTATAATGCATTAACCCTCTTAGCTCATGTCTAATGTAAGCTAAGAGGGTTCCTAATAAACATGCAAACACTCATGCTGGTCACACAAGCTGTTTGGCATGTGGATTTGTGCTGCTGACCAACAGCAAGTTGCTTTGACAGTGATGACCTTTGGGGAAATAAAGAACCAGGGAGTCCAAAATGCAGGAAGCTATCACAGCTTATTAGCTGTGAAACCATCCACTTTTACTTAACCTCCTCGGTTAGAGTGTAAACTGCTTCACAAAAGAGGAATGGTTTGAAGACAGATATAAGACAAGAGTCAATGGGAAATAGGCTATGTTATTGTCCAGTCAGCGATCAAGCTAATGAGCTTGCCAAGTTTTCTTGCTTGGAGAGCCTTTTTACACCCTCCAACAACTCTTTATTGAATGAAATGATGTAAAACCCAGAGAACAAAATGCCAGGGGGCAGCAGACACCCTAGTGCAGAGTAAATAGAGAGAAGCTTGGATAACCATTGCAAGTGACTAGCACTGGCATGGTCCCACATGACCTGTGACAGTAGCAATTAGCTCGACAGCTACAGCAGTTTAGCAACTCTGAAGAGTCATTTTGTCTAGAAGAAGTCTAGAGCCACATATTTTGTGAAGAAGCATGGATAAATTCAAGTACTCCACTCTCTGGTGTGACATAGTTATAACTAACCTCAACTGCCACTTATTTTAAAACTTGTCAAAGCTCTGGACTATGTCTAATTGTACCTTTAACCCCAAAACCAAGTGACCCTGAAACAGCCTAATAAAGCAGTGAGTAACGGCCTAACTTTCCAAAAATGTCCTTGCTTTCAAGGTATAAAACTGAGAATGGTCCTCACAAAGACAGGAGAGTGCAGACACGAACAAACAGGCACCCTGTCCCTCACCCTTATTCTCACACATGCACACACACTCAGCTGGCGATCAGCAGCAGTATGAGCCTTTGCTCATGCATCCCTGAAAGGCAGTTTGCCCATGTGAATAGCAATGTAATCTACATAGGCTACATAAATCAGGGCAAGCCAGCGTGATAAAAGATTTAATCTTGGTGGTCTTCGGTGGACATGGAAGATCCATCTTCCCAGACGAGAGGTCCATTTCCCCTGACACCACTGACAATGCCAGCTCCACCGGGAAGTGAGATATTCTGAGGCAGATGGCGTCTGTCTGAGAATGGATTCTTCCTCTGGAAACCAAATGAGTCCCATCTCATTTCTAAAAGCCTTCCAATGCCTCAAATCTCTGGTTTTTATTTAAATAATTTCAAACTGATTTCTTTTTTTTCTTTCTTTTTTTGTGAAACCTCAACATAAATGCAGCATCAGTGACAGATATAAACATTTTAGGCAACGATCTATCTGTAAATTAAAATTTAATAATACACACAAATCTAATTGTCAGTTATAATCAGTAGAAGCCAATGTTTTCAAATAAAGGTAGACTAGAAATAGCAAGGGACCGACTTTTACAGCCGAAGACTTTTTTCGCACAGATGGCAACTCACTGTGACACACCCCAAACAGCTGCGGAATAATTTCATCAGATGAGCTGCAATATTGTTTACTGATTTCCTATCACAGTCATCATTATTTTGAAGATTCCTTCATATATCATTTGTAGTGCATCTACTCATGGTGGCATTTTTGTTGAATCCAGTCCACTCTGACTAGTAAAGTGTTTGATGTTTTTGGTGCCCTTCCTTTATTGATTATTTTGAGTTTTGTTTGAGAAATCACAACATGTGGAAATGATTCCACGGTTGTTTCATTTAGGTGCGTTCAAATTTGCTCCCGGGGTTACACAGTCGATGTTTCGTCAGAGATTTTCAAATTTTGTTGTCATCACATCGATTGTGAAAAATAGTCAAATTTGTTTTCTTTATATTTTAGACTTTTTGTTTGTTAAAAATGTATCTGCTGCATTCAGGACCTGGGCTAAATGAGTGTGTTGTGTCTTGTAAACCTGTGCTGGCTGGGTATAGTTGTAAGCATGATGCCGTAATAAAAATTCAATTGATTGATTCCTACAAGCTTGGCCCCTGGGTTGAATAAAAAGGGAAGGAATACATTCAGGGTACTTAATCCATATAGTACATTTCTCTATGCTGAATTGTATCTGTTGGTATGATCCATTTTCTTGAGTGCTCCCAGGACACATCTGAGGCCTGTCTGTACATCGTCATATATATGTTATGAGACACACCATTAGTTAATTGCTCAGCCAGCATTGGCAAGCAAGTGAGCACGAAGCATGATGTGAAAAATTGAAGGGGAGAGTGAAACATTCTCCACTGATAAACTGAGTGAAAAGATAAAATTGTTTTATTGTGAGTACTGTTTTTGCTTTTTTTTTGTTGCTGGCTTCACTGTCTCCAAATTAGTCTCAAGAAAAACAGAAATGATCTTCGGACACACATTTGATTGATTGCTGCACATATAGTACTTAACCTATCACACTACAGAGGAATCTCATAAATGAAACAAATTTGATCAAAGTGCAAATCTTCATTTAGCTTTATTTTGAATGTCACTGCTATCAAACCCGGCTGCTGTGTCTGCTAAGTTGCATCTGTGACATTTGCAGAAGAAAATGCCACCTCAAAGCTGCTCGCACACCTTCGACATGCTTCAAGCGATGGAAAACAAAAGAACAACAGCTTGCCTTGGTCTGTTACCATGGAAATGTACTCGACCTCGTTCAAAAGAGAAGCTCTCGCTTCATTTTGGAGCACCGCTCACTTTCACTGCATCCCAAATCACATATGATTATATACTCGCTCCCCAGATAAAACACAACAGCTGTTTGTTTTATTCTCAAGGGTGACTTAAAATGGTGGTATGCATGGGAGAGCAGCCCCCTCCCCCCTCTCGCACGCCAATGTGCAGCTACAGGGATGACACGCTACTGGAACATGAGAAACCCAGCTAACACTGTTGCCATGACAACCCAGCCAGAGGATAACTGTTTTACAGAATATAACACCACCCACTACCTTGGTTGCCTCAGAAATATGTGGCTCTTCTTTGCTCTGCATGGCAGTGGTGAGATGCTGTGGTAGTCACTCACATTTTCTAATCTAAACTGAGGTGATTAAACTGCTTCTGGCGAAAAACTTGTCTTTTCCCGCCACCAGAGGTGAAGGAGAAACAACTAATGAACCATCCTATTGTCAGAATCATATCAGCAAAAATTAATTGAAAATGTCACATCTGCATTGGAAATGTCACTGGTTTTAAGAGGTGCACCCTAACGGATAACACTATCTCCTTATCCTCGCTATTACACTTTAGTGTCATTTTAAGACATAATACATAAACATGGCAATGGTTTAGGGGAAAGCGTCATCTAACTTTGGCAGTGCAGAAGAAATTTCAGCCAGTGTTTATTAAACTCTAATAATTAAACTTGAATATACAAAGGAAAGGGTCGGGGGATGGAGTCAACAGTAATCAGTCAAGTCACTTTTATAGCACATCATCTTTGTGTTCTTATTTATATACTATTTGTTCTGATATTCTGAATCAAGTGTAAATCAGAGATTTTTTATTCTGTTCATATTATCTGATGCATGGATGTATTAAGGTGTAAACATTTATTTTGACACAATCTCAACATTTTAATTTGGGACATAATGAATCATTTGAAATCTTTATAATTCATAGCATGAGATAAAATAAATTCTAATGATCCTTATCACATTTTAATTCTATGAGAACAATTCCACAAAAGGGCACTCAAACATTTGGCATTAAACTTTCTAATCTTTCTCTCTTGTAGTGAAAGACCCTTTGCTGCTGGGTTTGTGAGGCACAAACAAATCCTTGTCCATGGCCATTGGAATCAATGTGATGTAAATTAATCTGATCTTCTATAAGCATCGCTGTCTTACTAGCTCAGGTTCGTGCAAGAGGACTGGGCCCTGTCATCCTCTGCCCTTCATCCCGTATGACAGTGAACCTGAAGTTTTAGATGGCAGAGCTGTTGTTGTTATTTCAGCTGCAGACATTTTTGAAACCAAACAGCTTTTGAGGTCTCTCATTTACATAATGCATTCTATACTTCATTGACTTCTTAAATGGGTCAACTAGGCAATATTAATTTGACATAAATTGTCACCTTGATTGCGTTCTGGTGACATTTAGGTGAGGCGTCACCATGAAGTTTAGCTGGCAGATTGACAGCTAAGCAGTGACACAAACCACAAATGGCACTTATAATGTGGCTGGATAAAAGCCTAAAGAGAAAAGTTTGCTTGCTTACACATACATATTTTTTAACTAAATTGAAAAATGACATTGTCAGTTTTCTGAAACAAAAGCTTGAAGGCAAGGTTTCAAAGTTACACCATGGAAAGATTATCTATCCATAGCTACAGCTTTAAGTGTATGATAGTGAGTATGAGAGTGAGTTAATGAAATTTGTAACCACATCGGGTTGCAACACTCTTGCATCTTAAATCTGCACCATCATCACTGTGTGAGCATTTTTGTGCCATTGCTGCATTTTAATGAGGCCACGGCAGGCAGTCAGGCCTTAGTTAATAAACCTGAAGATGAAACATTGCCTTGGCTGTGCTATTGATGTCTCCTACATGAGGTGGCAGATTCAGGACATTCCTTGTGTACCCTCTGTCATCATTAGCTTCAGCCCAGGCAGGATCCTATCAGAATATCCATTGACGACCAACAATGTGAAAGTCGGGGAGGGAGACAGAGCTGGTGCCTCACAGGCTGATTGCTCACATGGGTGAAGATTCATTTGGGTTAACCATCCCTCCGTGCCATGATTGGCTGAACTAATGGTCCATAAGCACACCTGATTACACAAAGGTGGTGAGACTGATTGGTGGAATGACAGCATGGGAGGGGAATGTAACTTCAATAAGTCATTTCCATATTGAAGAAAAGCAAATGGTGTCAACGGTTGAGTCATTTCTAACAAAAACGTACAGCTAGTTGCATTAGTGTCCAGAATATTACTCTAACTTGCACATGAGGTTAGAAAAAAAAAATCAAAAGCAATAAATGGCAAGAAACCTCAGGCTGCAGCTGTGTTCCTAAAGGAGCAAATGTTTGCAATGCAGCCACGAGACAATCCTAACCTTTAAGAATTCCTTGGTCTTGAAGTAAAAGCTAAAGCTACAAAAAGGTGGGCTCCAAGGGAAAATAATTGAGGTTAAGTCAAACAGCAAAATTGTTCTCAGTTAGGAGGGAAATGTGAGTTACTTAGTGCAAATGCAACGGAAAGCAGGTACAAGTGAAATAATACAGTTTTTTGACGTGTATTCATCAGGCTCTTTTTTTTTTTTTAACCAGAAAAGACAAACAAAAACAATAGGAAGGATTATTCTTCAATACATTTAAGCCTTTGAGTGATACTAATTTCTCACACTCTTTCATCTTCCAAAATGATCTACTTTTTCCATTTAATTTCATAATATAATATTTCATATTAAAGCTACTCATTTTCTGGCCTTTTTTTCTAAGCTGCAGACACATCATTTTATTTTCTACATATATTGTATCTATTTTCAAGCTGCTGTGATGTGAACTTGGAATGATAGCATCATATTAGCTTAAATATCCTTGCATGCCATGACCCTAGTTTTAAACTGTCCATAAATCATACAGTGTATCTGTATGATGTCTGAGCTACAGTACATATAAGTCAGGCTTATAGCTTCTTCAAGTGCTTCCAGGCTTTGGTGGAGATCAATTACAGAGGGTTTCCCCTCACAAGTCCTTTAGTATCTTTGGTTCTTTTATTTCAGTATGCCCGAGACTGATATTTTCTTCTTGGCCCAGCTCTATCATGCAAAGAAACAGAGCTAAACACGTTTTGTCCCAAATGTATGTCAACAAAAGCAAACACAAAGAGAGTGCTGGAGAGACCCTAAGTCGATCCAAACAGTCATCCACCTGGCAAAACTCTCACTATACAGCATTTTTGGGCTGACCAGATGTGTCCAGTAGCCAAGCCATCTGATCCAACTCAGCACCAGATGGTGAGTAAGGAGGTAGAGGGGTGTGGGGAGCTGAGCAGTGGGATTTTTGCCCTGGAGCGAGGAGCAGTTTCTTAGAAAGTCAAAGTGTTTGTGTTCCTTCTTTTCAAGATAACAGAGACCATCCAATAAGTCCAGCACAACACATATCCACACACAGTACAGTGTACTGTAGGTAAAAACATCAAAGCTGTAAAATCTGGGATGAACCCAAAAAGTGACTGTTCATCTGTGTCTTCCCCAAGGGAAAGTCACTTTGGAAAGAGTGGAGCAGGCTTTGTCCTGTGTGTGACAAGCTAGCAGGGAGTGGTTAGGAAAAAGTGCAGTGGATAATGAAGTGGCCACAGAGTTGATGTAATACGGAAAGGTTTTTACCTCTGTGCTGCCAATTGTATTGGCAGAAAAAAAATATTGCTGTGTTCAGAGAACATGTCTCAAAGTACCAGAACATGTACCACTGTGATTTGCACACAGTGCTATCAGAGGCCAAGTTGCTCACATCCAACCCAAACTGCATGCGAAGGTGGGTTACATATCGACAGTGGTTACTTATTTATGTCACATTCACAAGGTCCCATTTATGCGTAAAGAAACTTCTTAGTTTGAAAACAGCAAACAGAAATACCCAGGGCATTTTTTTCTTGTTTGCTGATAAAAGTACGTTCGCTTAGATATTAACCCCTCAACTGATGAACTGTTAAGTCATTACTGTTGTGTGGATACAAAATAAAGTGTTGATAATATATCTAGTAAAATATCTGGTTATTTTCTTGACCTGTAGTCCCTGGGTGACAGTCCTTTTGTTATGAGGACAGAGTGTGGCAAAACACAGTTTTAATGTGAATGGATTTAATATGATTCAATGTCCGATGGAGAGTGAATACAAAGAGCTGCAGAGGAACATATGGCCGGATTGAAAGGACAGATTATGTTCATAGAGCAGGGGGAAGTCAACCGTCTTCATGGAGACGTGTGACATTCATTAACACTCAGCAGAAGGAGGGTGGACAAGTCATCTCATCACTCAGCATGTCGGCTCATAACTAGGAGATTTATTCTCCTCCATGGACTGTAACACTCCACAAAGGCTTGGCATGAGTTACCATGTTGCTGTTGGTGAATAAAATATTGTATTAACAAAAAACACAGTACCACAGCTGGCATAGCTTCAGATGTCATGAGGGTTGGGAAAATTATACATGTGTGCTACATGTGTTTGTATGAGTTGTTGTACAATATGACGACATGATTACTGAAGGAAAGACATGATCTAATTGATTAAATAAATAAAAGCGAAGATTATAAGGATAATCTGTAAACCTCTTCACTGAAGTGTCATTTATCATGATAACTATAGCACAAAAGGCCTTTTTCTCTGCAGGTATTCTGACTTTTCTTAGCAGGAAAAACACAGATGTCAGTCATGACAGTAGTTGTGTAGTTCCCAGTAAGTCATGGCAGTGTGACAGTGAGCCAGCCTACACAGTACCAGGACCCTGAAACTGAAACAGCTAAACGGACCACTGATTTTATTTTTCACACCTGTGCTTCTCCTATTCTCCTTGGTTACTTTGGAAATGTGAGTTGACTGATGACCAAAGATTTCACCATGTTCCTCTTTCATTTGGCACATTTCAATTCACTTAATTGCATCCACATTTCTCTCTTTGCCTTATGTCTTAGTGCCTCCCACTGAAAACTTAAGGAGAGATGAACAAACAGATGCGAGGAGAGAGGAAATGAGAAATTAAATGTCCTTTTCTCTGAT
Organism: Toxotes lorentzi; assembly: GCA_037833715.1. Lineage (NCBI taxonomy): Eukaryota > Metazoa > Chordata > Actinopteri > Toxotidae > Toxotes > Toxotes lorentzi. The sequence goes on along the minus strand of JBBMJY010000002.1, from coordinate 19,733,579 downwards.
CTGTCAAGGCGTTTCTGATGACAATAGAACAACTGCATCAGCTGTCAGTTGATTTCATTCTGTAGTAACATTTGATGGCTTTGAGTTTGTGTTCACCAATATAAGCACTGCCCAAATACTAATTAGGGTGCAAAGTTACCACCATCATATAAACTGTTTAACAAACATCTGCACGTCCATTAAAAATCTGCATTTGGTATTTATACTATGAACAGATCAGTCAAATCACAGTTTGTAAATATACTTTGCTGCTCAGAGGCAAAAAGCAAATAATCATTCTTATCCAGACCTGGTCAAACCAGGATTTAAAACTGGGAAATTCCATCAAAAAATCATTTCATTCCAACAGAGTCACTGGAATCAGAGGGTCTGCTCAAGGAGGCAAAATTAATCTGTGTGAATGTGACCAGAGTCAATTCTGACCCACAGATTCATGCCATTAACAAAATAGCAAGCAGTCATGACAGTGCAAACCTTTGGAGAGCTCATCTATGTCCTCACCTATTTTGTGTGCACAAGCTAACGTCACTTCATGGTGTGACTTTCTACACTGAGTTTGGTGTCATTGTGTAACACCAAGCATAGCTTCCCTCAGCCTCAACCAGAGCAGAGGTCAAATAAGCCACAGTAATTGAAAACACATGTGTGGGTGTGTTTTGACATACACCAATCTGGAAGAGTCAGAGTGGTGCCAATCAAGCACAGTCTGTTCATGCTCAAACAATGATGAGCAGAGGTCTAATCAGGGGAGGTAAGTGACACCTGTGTGGTTGAACCATGGGCACGCACAGGGCTTTCAACTAAACTGATTATCTTTTGTTGAATAATGCTCCGTTTTAACGGTTATTAAAATTACACAGCCGGTTGGTAACTTCACAAATTCCATTAAATAATAACTTGTAGTTAAAAATAATTATCTTTACTGGTATAATTATTAAAGAAATTGAATGACTAAATTTATGTTAATAAACTGATACATTCCATTACTTCAACTTCCTTGACTTGTAAGACTCTGGCACTCTTTGCTCCCAATTGTCTGAATTTCTGGTTGTACTTAACTAATCACATTCTGTCTCGTGTAAATCTTTCTGACCCTTTAAGATGTTGTTCAGTTTAATTCAGGATTAACAGCAACTCATCCTGAATAAATGACACACACTGAAAGTTAACAAGAGATCAGCCACTTTTATTTAGAAAGAGTCCCAAAAAATAAACAAGTTAGCACACATTCCAGATACAAAATGTCAGTGAGAATAGCCTGAATATGCGATGAAACTGATAAGCAACTACGGTATATGTTTCTATTCTTGATTACAAAAACAACAGTGATAATAATAATAATACAGTTTACCTCCCTTGTTTTGTTAGAGTGGAGGGCTCTTCATGGGCCAATTTCAGGAGAAAAAAACATAAAATAAATCTAATAATTAGAAGTGCTCATCTGTTCATCTGTATAAGTTGTGTAACTTATGGTTGGACAAAAACAAAACTGTACTTTCTGAATAAGAATAAATCAAATGTAGTATTTAATGGAAGCAAAGTAGCTTTGACGCTTTAATTCAAAGGGGCTATAATTTTTTATATTTAAACTTTTATATAAAATATATGTATATATGTATATATTGTATATATGTCTAACATTGTATTTCCAACTTCAAACAGTTAACCTCACAACTTCAACATTAAAATGAAAACGTATGTTTGGCAGTAATGAAATAAAATTATGTAGTATTTGCGGCAACAACATGCAACTGGTGCTACTTCATTGTCAGATCAATGCAAAATACATGGAGACTGGAAAACAAAGCAAAAAGGCTATTGTATTAGCACTGTCATTGCCACCAACTGTACATCTAGTTACAAAAGTTACAGAATGTATCATTTACATTCACTGAGATGACAGTGATCGATTATATTAAGACTATATTCATATCTACTGGCACTAGAATTTGGCACTCTTACTTATTTGGCATTTTAAACCACCACGTAAACCATGTGGATGTTGATGCCTCTTTTTGATGTCACTTCAAAACGTGATGCGATAATACCATACCATTCTATGTTTTGTTTTATGTTTTGCATTCATGGCATGTAAACAGATTAATTTCCTCTTGAAAGTAGAACAACGACCCTGGTCCTCGTCAGAAAAAATACAAACAGCAAAAGCACTGAAGCAAACAAAGAGACAAAGGTATAAACGCAAAACCGCTGCACCAACTCTAACAAGAAAAACATAGAAGGATTGAGTCCAAATGTCAAGCATTGACATATATTTCATATCAACACCAAATGTTAAAGAATAAAATATACAGGAAAGTTTAGAATAGGAATTAATTACATGATTTCAACATCTCACCCCCATATGCAATGTATTTGGCTTTAAAAATAAGGAACTAGAAGCTGTTTAGTATTTTTTCTTTATACTCACACATTAAGATGTTTATATCCAACCAGTATGTAAGCAAGTTTATTTAAAAGCTATTTTGTGAAAATACATAAAAATATTTTTTTTCAATAAACTTTTTTCTTAGATTTTCTTAGAAAAAAGGACAATTTCACATCTTAATGCAGATGGTATCAAGTGTGCTTGAAAATCCTGTTTGGCGGTGGCGGCTACAGAAACAGTATGTTTTCGACGACATCTTCCCCTGATGCACACACCCCCATGCTATTCATATACACACACACACTCCCACACACTTTCGCACACACAATACAGCTGAGATGACTGAAACTCTGACTCCCAGAAGCAGCCACTGCTGTCAATCAAGCCCTCATTTCCATCTCAGTCCAGTCCAGACAGATTGGTAGGAAAGCATGGTGTCACCAGTTTCGCAAAAAAGAGCCTCCCTTTTATATTCCGAGATGTAATTCCACCCAGAGAGGGAGGCGTTTTATATGGTGTGAAGTCGAGACAGAGAGCAACAATACAAGTCTTTGTGAGAGACAATATGAGGACTCCATCTCCTACCTTTCCTTTTTCACCAGACAGAGACAGAAAAAGTGCCAGAATAGAAGGAGGGAGGGAAGGACAAAAAAATCGCTCTATTGAAACCATTGTAAGGCACTCAGAAGTTTCTCGTTGATCAGGACAGATCTGTCAGGCTGACGTTTAGTCCCATGTCAGGTCTCACGTAAGGGACAGTGTGGACAGCTTTAGGAAACTCTGGAGTCATCACCCGACCATTCTCCCCAGTACTCCCAGTGACGGAAAGTCTTGCTTTATTCCTCATGGCATCCCCAAAGGTCATCTAGAAAAATGCACAA
>JBBMJY010000002.1:19660312-19725312 GCA_037833715.1 Toxotes lorentzi | reverse complement strand
ATAGAAGAACAAAAAAGAAACAAATATTTAATATTGTGCATGTAAGTGTGTGTGTTTGTCTGTGATAACAAACAATGATTATGATTATGATGCTCAGTCTGCCACTGAGAATCATAACAAATAAAAAGCTTTATGAGATAACTGTGAGGTTTCTCAGGCTTCCAGGTCATGGTTATCCAAGAAGATAGTCATCACCAGAAAAAAAAACAACACTGTGAACAACAAGTTTCGGTCCTACTGACAGTCCAACACTGATTTGCCTAGAAATCTTCTGCTGGCATAGCATTGACTCAACAACTATACCTTGTTGAGTCAAGGTGGAAAGTTAAAAAAAAAAAACCTCTTTAAGGAGTGAGATGTAATAAAGCATATTTACATTCCAAGTATAAATGCATGAAGTCACCAGTTACTCTTGGCTAATTAAATTATGAGCGTCATGGCAGCTGTTGATTTTTCTGACCTACCGAGGTGAGATGTCACAGCCTTGTCTCATGAAGGCTCCAAGAGAGAACCACAGGCTGTTGAATATGCCAAACTCGTTAGTCGACTCATTGGTCTGGATTTGCCCGTCCTCATATTCCTCCGTGTGCCACTCATACGGGCTGAAACGGCTGACGAGAAACAGCACCACACTGACACCGATGTAGGCAAAAACGATACACATCCAGATCTCATAGGCGAGTGGATCCAGGAAAGAGAAGACTCCTGGTTTGGATTTTTGAGGCTTCTTGATCATGATGGAGATTCCCAGAGACATGAAGGGCTTGGAGAAGTCAATCACTTCCTCTCGTACCAAAGTGATGGTCAGAGGAGCCACAGCAATATCTGCTTTCTATCAAAACAAAACCAAAACACACAATACAGGACAAAAGTGTTTAGAATTAAGTCAGTAAGCTTGTTAATTTCATTTTATATTTGAACTGTTAAAATGCATAGTGTTAGCCAATGTCTTCTTAAAGTTAAATCATTCTGAAATTAAAGAAATAACTCACCCCATACACTAATTCTCCAACCATGCCGTTCCAGATTTTGGTCTCTGCATCTCTGGCTCCATATTTCCCATCCCCCACTATTTTCAGTTGATATTTGAAGCCGCAGTGCTTTGCAATCTCCGCAGCCAAATCTACACAGTAACCCTCGTAGCGCTCGTTGTCTACGAAAAGGTCAGCGTTCTTTTTCAGCATTACATATGGAGCTTCCTGAAGGACAGAGACAAAAACAGAAAACACTGTTCAGCACAAGATGTTTGAATTACAATGCCAAAAGCAGCTTCAAAGACAAGGGCTTCACACAGGGCTGACAGGTCTTTATGAATATGAGGGCACTGGTGTTAAACAAGGAATACCCTCAGGAAGAAATTAGTAGCCTGGTATTATCGGAAGTAATTAATTATGCAATCACACATTATTATATTTACCAAGATGGTGGTGACAATGACAGTTTTGTTTTCCATTCCTGTTGTTTCATTTGAAAACACATCGGATTTGGTGACAGCCATTTTGTCTACTTCATTCCAGTATCCAATCTGTTGGTAAAAAAAAAAAAAAAATCACGAATGTGCACACTATTGATTAAATCATAGATGTGTTTTACTTCATTGCTATTAAAGGAGACCATTGAAATACTTACCTTTACTGGACCATTACTCTTTAATTCCATTACATTCACTGAGTAGTTGACTCTCTTGCCATGCTGGTCAAACTGGATGTTTCCTGTCAGGCCTTCCACGCGCACCTTAGAGGCACAAAATCAGACTGTTATAATATGGCATATTTTTGTTGTGTCTTACATAATTCATCATGCTGTGTTCAGATGAAACAGGGTTTCTGACGTGAACTAAGACAATATGAACAATTTGAAGAACTGAACTGGGTGTCCATAACCTAAAAAAACCAAAAAAAAACAAAAACCTGTATTCAGGGTAAGATAAAGCGTTTTTCTATTGCCATTTTTGTCATGATTGACTGAAGTGTTGGTAGATGTTAAATGAAAAGTGTGAAAGTAATGAAGGGGCTGAAGTTCAGGATCTTCTTTGCCTCAAGTAACAACAGTCCTCAAATACCTCCTCACTGACAGTTTGGTTGTCTAAGATCATCCATGGTCCGGTCTTGATGGCCCTCATCATGCTTTCCAAAGTTCTCAACACATGCTTCAAAGTGTGGAGCAAAGTGGGGAGGGGGGATCTATGAGAAGCATACTCTGTTTCCTGTTATTTCCTCCTCTTCTACAAAGTTAGTGCCATGACCCTAAATTACTTCAATTCACGCTGATCTACGAATCGCCGGAAAGACATAAGGAAACTACCGGAGTCCAGATCGAAGAGGAGATTGTAGCATAGACAGTGTTGTGTTGAGACACTTAAAAAATATTCTTCATTTCTTCTGCAGCCAATCTAAACAACAGAAGGGCCAAGACAGGGAGAGCCAGAAGGAGGCTCACAGGTATCCCGTGGAGTTTGTTTGTAATCTAAACACATTGGGTGACTCCTTAAGGCCTAAGCAGAATAGCATGGGATGTCATAATTCTCAGTTGGGATTTCAGGGTCACTTTTGGGTAGTCTGCCACCCACCCTGATTACACTTATATTGTCTGGTATAGTTGACTATGCGCATAGATAAAATCATCAACTTTTGATAGGAAGTACTTTTCAAACATCTTACGACTCTGTGTCAGTGCTGTGATCTCCTGTCCAATCTGAACACCAATGTTTCCTTATGTCTTTCTGCCACCTTGTAGCTCAGCATGGGACCTCCTTTGAAACTATTTTAAGTCATGGCACTAACTTCATAGGAGAGAAATTACAGGAAGCCTTTGATAAATTTACTCTGTCCTCTGGGAACAGCTAGCAAAATATAAAGCCTGCTTCTTGTGAAACCCCCGACATATTCCTCACTCTAAGGGAACCTTGGAAAGATATGGGCTATTAAGACATCCTGTATCAGGTGATGGCATCAAAGCCATGTACTGTTTATTCCTGGGAAAGCCCTCTGGGACATTATCTACCAACCCTTCGATCATCACAAAAATCTCACAGCTGGATGGTTGTGACAGTTGAAGATGGCAATGAATCAGAGTGGTAGTGATACAGAACAAAGGAAAAAGCTTTGAGCATTCTTTTTCTTACCCATAGGACCCATTATGTAATTTCAGAAAAGTATATGTTTTCATAATAAGAATCCCTAAAGGTCAGAGACTATTGATATCTGTTATCACTTGCTCTTGGCTTAAAAGACTTCACTTCACTTCACTTTGCTTCACTTTTGACTTGTATTCCAAGTTCAAAATCTGTAGCTACAACCTGAAAAACCTCAAAGAAACAAAAAAACAAAATAAAAAAAAATCACTCTGGCTTCACTTTGGCTGTCAAGCTTCATTTCTCAGCAGGAGTGAACCTAATCATGCCTTACATCAAAGCTCAGAGGACAGTCTGTGGGTGGGTCTCAGCTGTCAGTATAACTACGTACGTGCACATGCATGGTGTAAACATCAGCCTTTAATCCATCTCAGTGAGATACTTTCTGTCTTTGTGGGTCTCTGTGTATTTCTAAAGGGAGATCCTCTGTTACTAGAGACAAAAGGATCTGTGTATGTTCTGTGTCTTGCCTGTTTCAGTGCTCGCTCAATCTCCACTCCCTGAGCCCAGGGCACAGCAGGGTTGGCCAGGCAGTCGCCATTGTTGGCCCTCCTGGTGAAGTCAATGCGCTGTTTATGCAGGTAGCGGAAAGCCTCTGTCATCACCTGCACGGCATCGTAGGTCAACGCTGATGTGTACTGGAACAGGACAATGGGAAAAGATTATGGAATCTCAGCAATCAACAGTATCACCCATGCATTCAAAACCTGATATAGCTTACCCCCATGACATAAATGTTCACCACTGTCCAAAAATGCATCAGTGAGACATAGATATTGCTTCATTATGATAGACATACGTCCTGTGGTTTAGAGTTGATTTCACATACATCGTCCTGTAATTAGTCACTCGAGCTCCAAATCACCAGTCACCAGTAGAAATATTATTTATGCTTTATTGAGCAATAGTTGCTGAACCTACAGTACCCAGCTGTTTTAGTAAGTTATGTAGGCACTTAGAAAATGAAGCCATATATTTGTGACCCATTTTTAAATATTTACATCTTAACGAGGAATTATGGGATATGATGCAGTGTAGGGAATTACTGAGGACTAACACAGTTGGTTTTGGTCTTTTTGGATATGCTAACTATGACAAAAATATAAAATATTGTCTTTTTTCCTTTGCAGCTTAATAAGGAATAATTTCCTAAAATCCGCAACAGAAGTAAATATTTGAACTTCAATTGTCAAGAAATTCCAAAAAGTGAGTTGCAGACAGCTTAGTATGCTCATGTTTTCCAGCACGGACGGTCAAAGATTTCTCTATATCAAAGGATGCCAGAGGGCTGAAAGAGGCAAAGATCTGTAGACTCTGCAGGACTAAATACTATCCTGCAATGCTTTGAGGCAGTCTCCACTGTAGCAGTCAAGTCTGTGCCTCAAGTTAAACCTTGGATCTGGACCACAACTTTGCCTCAGTCAACTTTTTAGGGACAGAATAACCTCGACTCTAACATCTAACCTTAAATTCACCCAATGAACAAAGGAAGATGACCAACATGAGCCACTGTGAAAATAAAGTATCCCCCTCTGAAGTTCTAAACCACGCACACAAACACCACTCCTCCTGCTCATTATCCTCACTGGTATTTAGGCATCTTGTTCTATTTATAGAGCATATTATATGTCTGGTGCTGGAGCTCATTTATTTTTTTTATCTGTTGTATTTATATTCTGTCCAGCAGTAAAATTTGTGCTGTGTTGTAAATGTCAGAGTTATTTTTCACCCGGACTCAAGCCACTTGCAGCAGCCTGGCTGGCGGCATGCAAGTGTAAAGTTGGGGATTACAGATAGAGACAGTACAATTTACTTTGAAGTTACAAATACAATAAAGCAACTCAGGCACATTGAAGTGCTTACAAAGACATTTTCATCCAACAATCCCACCCCGCAACTGTGAAAAAGATAGAATAGAAAAAATGTATGCACTCAGGAATGCGCACATGCTTGAACTCACCCTTATTTTACTGTCAGCACCAGGATACTCCTTTTCTTCCAGGGCTTCCCATCTCTGGTCAAACTTGGACACCAAAGGATCATCAAAGTCCACAATCTGAAAGCCTGACACATTGGCACCGCCATACTGGATTTTGGATAGATCTCCATCAACAAAACCCTGAGAACATGAAATTGAAAAACCAATGATTGTCTCTATGATCACTGCATAACAGTAAATGGAACTTAAGAAACTGAAAGAAAGTGATAACACAATCCTTGATAACTGTTGGAGTAGTTTAAACTTACCAGATTGGCTATGATGTAGTGGTAGCCTTTAACATGTCTGCCAATTGTGATGACCTGTAGAGTTATGAGATATAAAGAAGTGTAAGAAATCACCCACTGGAATAAATAAATAAGTCTCAAGCAAACAACATACATTATAAAAAACTCTGACATAGGTTTGACTTCTACACCATTTTGACTTTCACGGTAATGCCATTATGGACAGGGAGTGACAGTTGGAGATAAAACAGTCGTAAATATAGTAATACCAAGATCCAAACCACACAAATGTACCATTATACTCATTATAATCTGTCATTCTCAACCCTAACATGGCTGACAATCCTGGCCATTATTATCAAATTAAAAAAACTGTGGTGTTCACAGTCACAAATACAGCTAGACAGAGATATCCAATTCCAAAACCACTTCCCTTATCAGCAGAGCAACAGACAAAAAGAAGAAAATAACAGAATTATCTCAGCTTATAGTTCCTCACATAACTGACACACCTGAAACTAATCCCACAGTTTGAGTGGCACCTCCGTTTGTCAGGGCTGCTACTTGAAGCAGATTTGAATAATAATGTCTTGTATCTCCTATGTAAATGTCTTTGACATGAGGCAAAAGAAAACTTCCACCTGAACGGATTCTGTTTTTCCCCGATAAACAGGAACAGAGGCTGCAGACATTGATTTCACTCAGCATTCGGTTAACAGACGTCGGCATGCTTTAAATGCTAATCGATAAACCTCTCTCTTGAGTAAAAGGTGGAGTAAAAATAACCTGTTTATGTGCATCTGTTTTGCCTTTAATTGCAGTTTTGTTTACAGCCCAAATGAACAATTAGTGTAATTGTTATAGCGCCTCTCTACATCTGCTGGACTGCTGGGTCCATATTTCTTTTGAATATCAGTTTTGCCCTACAGGAATAATTAAAGGACAATAGGGCTGTTAGCATTTCCTGCATTTCTTTACTGTTTTTTAAATTACTGCAGATAATTTCCTGATGCTGTTTATACTTCCAAATGCTATTCTCAATTAATTAGATACTTTTTTTTTAATTTTCCTTTCTCCTTGGCTATTTCCAGATGAACTACATAATGGCCAAATACAAAGAAGATAGCACCAATTATGTGCTTTAATTGTATAAACTCTTTCTTTCTTTTTCTTTCTTTTCAGTTCAGTTATATGGGCTGTAGTTGTCTTGTTTGCTTCATTTGTTAACAGAGTTGTAATCTACATAAAGAGTGATTATGTAATGAGATTTTGTAAGTAACACACAATTTTGATTTTTTTAAGTAAATTATTGAATTCATAAGCAATAAAACTGCCTTGTGCTCAATTCAATACATGGACTGCTGATACAGTCATTTTTTCCTGGTTTAGCCAGTAGCATGTGTGCATAGTATGGTGGCTAATGTCTGTTAATGTTCCCAAACTTTTGGAAGATACTTCTGTGTAATCAATGAGTCAATTCACTGACTCCTCTACATTTCTGAGTGTTTAATTTCCTGTAAATATCACTTGTGGCCACATTTCAGGCAAAGTTATATTGTCCCACTTTCAGGTGGATCCTAATGTAACCACATTATTAAGAATCAGAAAGTACAATCAGTAGAGCAGAAAGCTACTGGGATTAATTTACCAGTGTTGCCTGATATTAGTGCAACAAATCCACAAACCCACCCATCACATTCACTTATACTGTCTCTAAAAAAGTGTACTGCATTTAAAACAAAATGAGTAAAATGTCAGTCTACAAACGAAACGCCTCTGCAAAAAAAAAAAAAAAAAAAACTATTAAAACATCCCAGGCAACCTAATTTCACCTCTTAGATTAACGTAGCATACAGGGTGCAAGCAAGAAAACACATCAAGCAAAAACAATTCACAACTGCATTCAGATAGCCTTGGAATGTGGAAACAAATCAGGATAACATATTCAGGCATCATTAAGTAGATGTTATCATATCAGCAATAATTCATCATGAAGAGAGACTGGGCTTTACCAAACCATGGTAATCTGACTCCTGACTCCTGACAGCAGACTGCCATTGTAAATGCACTGTTTGTTCAAACAGCTGAAAACATGGCAGCTGCATTCACTATTCCTTTACCTGAATCCCAGTTCACCTAACCTGCTTGAAAGGCTGGTGTCAGCAGTGAAATACAGAGCTGTTTCACTAACCGAGACATCACAGAAAAACAACAGAACACCAAAACCCTGGTGTAGATTTAAAGCTGCCTAAATTATGTCAAGGTAATAGTACTGTAGTAGTACTAGTAGTAGTAGTAATAGCAGTACTGTAGCGTCAATACATTTTTGCAGACTTATTGATTTCACTAAAATTTTGATGTTCACAGTTCTGCTGTTGCAGATATTGCTGTAATGAGTATCTCACTGGGAAGGTAAACATATTGAGATTAAATCTACAAAGCAAAGCTAATTCAATTTTCTATACTGGGTTTATAAAACAAAATATGCCTATGTCCTCCTCTGTCAGTAGCTCAAAATGATCAGTATGACTACAGAAACACCTGACACTGTACCTGCTCCATGATGTCTTTCACTTTGTCCTGTTCACAGTCCAGGATCACTCTCCTCTCCTTCTTGTTCTCCAGGTCTTGGAACAGCGAGCGGTAGGCCTCATCCTTCCTCTCATCTTTCAGGTTCCCCACGTTGATGGCTGTCACCTGCCACTTCTTCTCTGCTGCTGTGTCCAGAACAACCTGCAGCGTCGTCAGGCCTGAGGATGGACAAAACATGGCATTAAATGCAAATGCAAACTTCAGAAGTGGCCATAAATGAGGGTAGTGATAGCAACAGAGCAAAAACGGTAATGGCAGAAGCAGTAAAAAACCTGAGGGTAAGGCAGACATGGATGAACAGTTGGCAGATTGTCTGCATTCACTGTCTCCGTATTCAAAGTCTGTGGAGGTTTTACAGAAATTCAATGCCTTATGTAAAGAGCTCATCAAGATGAGTCACAGGTGTTCTGGCATGAACCTGACCAACATGTGGGAGGAAAGTGGGTCTAACAATACACTTGACTGCATCAACAACAGAGGTTTCATATTGCTGCTTTCTGACTACATTCTTGTGTATTTTTGAGCTTAATTTTGTGTGTATTTCTCCCAGTTTTTGAACAGTTCAGTTAGTGACAAAAGAGCCTCTACTGAGGCGTGCGCATTGTGGACATTTCAAATGTATCATGCAATCTTCATCCAAGTTTTCTTAATTGTAATGGACCTGTAAAGCTCAGTTTCAAAGCCAGCACAGAGTAAAGGTCCAACAAAAGCCTGGAGGAATAGAGAGTCTGAACATCTACAATTTTATAACAACTAACCAAACTTTATTTGATGAGGAGGATTGTATGATTGTATGAACTCAAAAGGATCAGAACAAGTAAAGATTGAGTAAAGATTATTTTGTAACTGGTGAAGACGAGCGTGTATCCCATTCCTCCCTCATCCCTCACTGGTTTCCCACCAGAAATGACTTCTAAACATTTAGACAAAATTCTCAGCCACACCTGAGGCGACTGAGCCCTGCTGTTTGTTGAAGTGGATGATTGTTAGTAAAAATAAAAAAAATCTTCACAGGGATACCAACCTATGGACTCACTTGTTTGGACTTTATCCTCCCAAAACCAGTAAAGTAAGGTGATAAAGTGATGAACAGACACAGCTGCTATGTCTGAGAAATTTAATTACATGTAGCAGCTGTCCATCAGCGCAGTCTGTTAAAGGCAAAGACTACAGTCTCCATTTGAACTTATATTCTTATCACACTCTCTATCTACCTTCACAGCTGAATCTCTGCTGATATTGATCCCTGGTCTGCAGAGGGCAGTTAGAGAGCAGTTTGATAAAAGGGTCGAGTGTTTCATTCCAACTTGCTACAGTGGAATGAATTACAGATGTAATCAATTTCATGCAACACTGCGGTGGTTTTATGATGGTGGGGAGGAAAATGGAGGCTTGCAGTTTTATCTGAATGAACTATACATCATAATTACAGTACGGTCTTTATGGTCTGGTTAAATGTGACTGTCTCATCAATGCTTATTACGAGAGATAACTGGAATTCAGAGCGGTCTACAGTGAAGATAATGCAAGGACATAAGCAGAATGTGACGTGGAATGTTGATTCTGCATTAACGGTGATTAAGGTTGAATTATAATTATAGATGATTCATCTCTGAACCTGTATCTTAGGTGGTGCTATCCTTTTGTCATGCATGTCCAGCTTACTCATATCGTCCTCACAGAAAATGTTCACTTCTCTTTGGCTGGAAAGAGTTAACATTTAATAACCAGACATCTCAAACATAGCTCTGGTAAACAGTTTAACCAGTGTTCAAAATCAGGTAAATCTCAGTGGTAGGACAGATCTAACTGTGAGTGAAAATAGACACAAGCCAATTTTAAAAAATAAATGAAGATTAGAACACAGTTTTCTATTTTTTTTTAATTTTTATTTCAAAGATATTTGTCTTGCCTGTACTAATAGATTAAATTTGAAAGATGTAATCTATTACTTGGATCGTATTACTCAGTGAAAAGATAATTAGAATAAGTTACGTCACAGTTATGGTCAGATTTATTTGGATTTACTTATTATAACGTATTACTCAGTGATGCATTAGAGCCTCTGTTTACACCATTCTAATGATATGGTGTTCTTTCTCCAATCTGTTGCACATCAATCAAGACATTATCTATTGCTAAAATGAACCTATTGATAATCTTATTATAAAAAAAAAAACAAACAAACAACAACATTTGTTGCTGCTTTAAATCCAGAACGCAAGTGGAGACTTGGACTAATTTTCCCTACAGTTCACAGATTGCTTTATGATGCATATTCCCCTTGGATAAGAATGGTTTATTATTACTTCTGTTTCGAAGGAAACATATGTTATGTCTTGGCTTGCAGCCAACATTACGCCATCCATTCAAACAGAGCTACCACTAAGCTGGCGAGCAGAGATGTTATGTTATCTCACATTTACCCCTAAAATGCCCTGGATTGAAAAGGTCAAGGGAAAATAAGGAGACGTGACGTTTTTTTGTTCACCCCTTTGACATACAGTAACAAAGGAATGTTCACTGCTGTAATGTGGGAGTAAAGGTTTGGCCAATGAGCGAGATTATTTCTTCTCATTTCAGTGGTCACACATGCAGCCTTGACTGTAAAAGCTTAACTTCATGCTCACTGATCAAAAACATCAACTCAATGAGTTGATGTTTACGAATGTATAAGCATTTGCATAATATAATGTAAAACTATTCAAATGAAGCAAGAAAATGCCTATAAATAATGCATAGAGGGAAGCAATTCAATACCTACAAATGCAGCTTCAGATTAGCTATAATCTATTTGCTTCAAGCTATTGTTTCCTAACATCCTTCCCTCCAGGTATACCTGTCCACTTTCTGCATGATACCAGTTGAAGCACCACTTAAGTGGTTATAGACTCTGTTTGAAAAAAAAAAAAAATAGCAGAATTTTGTGACTGTCTGCAGTGCTGCCATTAGAGAAGGGACTTGAGTGTGCAAATGGCAATTTCCTTAGGAATAAGGAAAAAAGTGCTTATGTTCTCGTCGTGGACTTTGAATTCTTTGAAATGCTTGGAATTTGTTAAATCAAACAGCTCCAAAGACCTAAATATTCTAAAAACATACTAATTAAAACAATCAAAACATGTAAATGTGTACATACAGGGCCAGAAAAAGTAAGAAGATTTTGAAAAATAAAAAATGTACAACCCTAATGTTCTTGTAATTATATACATCCCTATGTTTTTTTTTTTTTTTATGTTGATTCTGGATGATTCTGCAAAGAAAAACTGATTACATTTGGTTACAAATGTTTTTTAATGTTTAATTTTGTAGTATTTTTTTGGCCACTTTGAAGCAACAAAAACAAGCGGCAAAAACAACCCTGATAGTTAATATGACAAGTTTTTAGCAAACAATTGCTTATTTACAAATCTAGCCAAAACAGAGCACCAGGAGAATTCATTTGGAATTGTGTTTCTGACCAACTGATGAGTTTAAGCCCAATATTCACTCATTCCCTTTTAGCTCCATTTTGCTTTCCACAAACTCCTCAGGGAAATATCTGCTGTTTTAGCTGCTAGACTGCATTCACCTGCTAGGGCTGAGCTCTAACTGTAGCTATAGCCATTCTTGGCTGGACAGCAACAGCTATGGCCATAGCCAAAGCTACAGCAACAAAATGTCTATAACCACAGCAAGGGGTGCATCCACCCACACTGTGATCACTGGCTATGGTTACAGTTGAAGCTCGGCTTTCCTCAGAAAGCCTGATAAAGCTGGGGAGCGCTTCATTATCGGACCAGTTCGTCACAACTTGTGATCCCTTTGTCATTCACACTGTCATTTGATCCTCTGTTCATTTAAAATATTGATTATAACAACTTTTAGGATGGAGCCTGACAAAAAAGGTAGATGTGTGAGGGATCTGCCACCAAGACCATAACAGCATTCAGTGAGCCAAAGGAAATGCAAAAAAGAACACTCAGTACCTATCTGCCCACACATACATCCGTTATCCAAGCTGACTTACTGACAACAGCTGACAATGGTGATGTTGGTTCATCCAATAGTCTCAATGTGCCAATAAAATTCATCATAACCAGTAGAAACACTATTGCCTCCTCTCCCTGAGAGACACCCACACACACGTCCTTGCATCATTAACCAACCTGCTCAGTCACTTGCAATCTCTCTCTTTCGCTCTCTCTGTCTCGCTCCACACTTCGGTTGCCATGGGAATGAGTGGATCACACTGACCTAATTAGACAGCCATGCAATGATGAAATATGCACAACAGGCCCCTTAGTGCCGTTGCGGATGTACAGTAAGGACAGCAGGTCAGAGCTAGCATTAGCATGAAGACAATCTAAACCAGCTGGTTGAAACCTGCCCTCTGATATTGGAGGAGAATAGCATTTGACTCTGCTGTCAGTCAGGGCAAGGCTGATTCAGAAGACTCAGCAATGAATGCTGGGAGAGGAGGATGAGGAACATATGGAAAGAGATGTGTGGGAGGGTACAGCACAAGAGACAAGAGTGGGGGGGGGGGGTATTATGGATGAATAAAGCGAAGGCAGATTATACGTGTGAGAGGAAAAGGTGCAGTGGAAGACTTTAAGTGACATGAAATGACAGAGAGTTTAAGGGTAAAACAGAAAAAAATGTACTAGATCCCTCTTAAGCCATTGGCACTACACTGTCTTCAGAATAAACACCAGTGTATAGACAGTAGCAATCCCACTTCTCTGTGCAGATTCACTTCCTATTACCTAAAGCCAGTGAATTATTTGAATTTCTTGTAAGCTATCTTTGGGCATTCATCAGGTATCATTCAACACCCTCAAGTGCTTTTTTGAAAGTGATCTCAAAACTCTTCTTGTTAATGTGCTGAAAATACAAAAAAATAATTAATGATTTTTGTTCTATACTGAGAAGTAAAAAAAAGAGGCTTAAGAAGTGTAACCTGAAATCCAAGCGTCCGTATTAGACAGGGGGAAAAAAAGAAACTAAAACTGTTATTCCACTGTAACCAGATACTATTGAGGTCTTAATTCTATTCTTTCATTGCAGTGACAGTGTTAAAATAGAAAGGAACTCTATCTGTAAAGGAGATTTCCTTTTCAGTCCTGGATGGTCCCTCAGTGCTGCAGGAGACAGCTTTGTTCTCCAAGGGTACAAGTTGCAGAATCACAATTAGCAGACAACATGATGACATGAGTTACATGACAAAGCAAAGCAAGATTACACATTTTCCAGAGCCATATTGTGTGATATTCACACATTCTCACATGCTGCCAGTTCATTAAAAAAAAAAGCTTGTTTTGTGTGTAGAACCATTTAGACAGTGAAGAAAAAAAATCAGCTCAAAAAAATCTAATTTTGTTTCCAGACTTCGACACTATCAGTGTTGAATAGAAAACAATCACTGATGAAAGGGATCAAAGAGTAGAGTCAGAATAGATTGGAATATAAAGTAAGTCTGGATATTACAGTTTGAGGGTGAATACTTTTTCATCTTTGAATGCCTTGCATAAATTCAGTCCATGATCTTATCCAGGATTGCAATTACAGGTGCACAGACCCAGCACAGAGACTGTATTTTTAATCAAGGACATTATTATTGCTGTGTTAATGATTTTCGCGTACTTGAAGTGACTGACAGATGAGTGCTGTCTTTAGCATGCATTCTTTTCATTTTCAGTGAAGCAGACTGATAGATACCAGCAGGCTTCGAGTGCTTGACACACGTTTAAATCCACAAACCACCTCGGTTTGTGTTTGTATGTGTGTGTATCTTCGGTGAGTACCACTCAGCACCACTGACATATAAATGTCTCAGGCCACATTTATGGACATATGGCATATAGATTAAAGCACACATTTTTATAGTTACCTGTGTAGACAACTTGATTGATTAAACTAAGAGTATGTCTGTTCTGCTAGATGCACATGAGTCAAAAAACATGGCTTCCTGAGTAGAGATTCATGTGTCATAACTTCTTTAGGTCAGGGGTATCGTAGTATTTAAAGATTCTTATTTGGTGCAATCAGGAAATCTTCAAGAACTAACAGAATTGCAAACAGAAAGTTAGATCTCTCAGTTGTCTGTCTCTGTAATGTGCACACTGAGCAGCAAAGCCGGACGCAACTTTTCTACTGGATCAGTAGGTTCATATCATGAACACATAATGCAAACAAATCCTGCCCTGCAGCGTGTAGAAAGTCACAGCTGCAGGGCACATCACCTCTACTGTGTGTCAGAGATGACTCTGACTACTTCCCTTCCCCTACATAAAACAGACTCTCAAACACAGGAGGTGCTACAGCTGATTGTATGTGACAGGCTGTTGGTCATGAACCAAAATGTCCTTTACCTTGCTTTATCTGTACTGTGCTACACGCGAATGGTGTGCGAATGGTGTGTTTTGCATATAGCTCCTGTTTGTGGGGGGAATAAATGGTTTGACACAGGTTTTGAATGAATTCAGCCCACTGTCAGTTGCAATAGAAGAGACATAAATCCTTTGTGTCTGTCTAAACAACCTGCTTGCTTTCATCAAGGTGGAGACAATTCCCCATTCTCAAAATGCATATGTATTCCTCCAGACTCTGTCATGCTCAGTTCAGCTTCTTAAGATAAGCAATTTCAAGATGCCAAAATTGGGGACAACTTTTGGGGAATCAGAACTGGAAACATGCTTTCAAACCTCTTTTAATGGTGTATATGTCTTACCTCGATCACTGTCATAGAGGTAGGCAAACTTGTCCCACTTGTAGTACTCGATAAGGCTGAGGAGGGGCCCCTTGATATCAGGCCTCATCTGGATGATAAACTGCTGGTTCCCATCCAGAGGAAAGCTGGGTGTGATGAAGGAGACATGGAGTGTCCCACAAAAGGATGTGATGGTGTTGACAGACTTCTTGTCGTAGAATCCGAAAATGGCGTACACTCCTCGAGAGAACTGTGAACAGACTGAAACAGAGGATAGAGGTATGTTACTAGATTTTTTGCACACATCCTTTAAATCTTGATGTCTAAGTAAAGGGCTCCTTGTATGTTTTATCAGAACAATCACATTTCTTCTATTTGAAACAAACTTTTCCAACATTTATTTGTGATGCTTTCACGACTCTTGCCTTAATTCAGAACAATGTACTGTATATATCAAAGGCCTTTATTAGAATCTTTTAGTGCACATTAGGGCCTCACACAGCTATTAAGGAATATTTCTTTCAGTTTCTCTTTTGGATGATTAATGGATAGCTTTCAGTGATCTCTGCCAAGGGACTGCTTGTATTCAACACTTAAAGATCCACTGAACACCAGTCACTACGTGAAACTTGTGTGAGTTGCCCTATGACTTTTTGATACAGTAGGAATATGCAATATTTAGTATAGTAAAGAAGTTAAGTAAAGAATTTACCAGGACTGCACATTAATTCCTCATATGGTCTATCCATCTATGTACTGTGATGTTAATACATCTTCTTTGGATGCAGTTAAACTTGAATGATTGCCTTTGTTAGGATCCTTTTAGGCAATGCAACCAGCATTTATGATGGCTTGGTGTTTTTGCATCAGATTATTTATATTACATCCTCACACAGTTGACCTTGTAAAATCATCTTTGTTCAGTAATTCATGACCCGTGCTCAGGTACTTTACAGTACCTTTGCTGGCCTCCAGCACTCATTATGCACAGACCAGAAAAAGGGTACTGTGGACTGAAGGTAAACACAAAAAGGTAAGTAATCCTGAGGTTTCAGGCTGTTTCTAAAACATTATACCAGGGTCAGCAGATTGGCATGTTGCTAGTAAATGTGTATTGATCAAAGGTAAGTTAATCAGGTTTATTGACTTGGACATATGTGTCCTCCAAAGTAATTAATCTAATGAGTCATTTCCTCTTCCACAATATAACAGGGATGACTTGCTGACAAAGGGAACTGGAGCCCATACATCAGATATTAGCTAGCTTGGTGTAAGTACTGTAGGTGTCCTGCTACTCCGGCAATGGCTGTGGCACTATCTTTGATAGAATGGGAACATAAAGACGTATAGGGCTGCATAAGGAAAAACTGCTGTGGACTTAGCAACATGGGAATGAGGAAATGCTATCAACAGATTCACACAAAAGCTTTGCTCTTCAGTTTCTATGTTACGAGGGGATGTTTTAGAAAGGTTTATTCAGTTCTTGCTTTTAATGGTTTACATATGCACTCACTGAGTACTCGTTACAGCCACTTTCTTGTTCTGCTAAGGACCGAACAGCTTCATTAGGGAAACCTGGGTCGAAATTAACAGCAACTCATTAAAATTTGTCTCTGGCAAATGAATAAAGCAGCCGGCAATACTCGCTTCTCATCCATTCTCAAACTTTGTCCCTGCTGACAAAGACAGACTCACTTGAACCATTAAAAAGTTTAACTAAAATTAAGTTCTTGTCTCCAATGAAGTGGAAGATTGGATGGACATGAAACTTTCACGAAACATGAAATCTGTGCGTATAAGGATGTAAAGGCAGATGTTTCCCAAGGTGCAGTTGGGTAAGAAATGTCCAGTCAAAAAGAGAAAAATAGTGTCATGTGTAACATCAGCCAGAAAGTGAAGAATACAATGGGCAGAAAACTGATCATATATGTGTCTTGAATTTTCAGATTCTGGGGAGATTTTGGATGAATTTGGCAAATATGGCTCACTGTTTGGTATCACTGCAGTGACAAAGCCTTCTGAATTCACTACAGTTCTGAGCAATGATGGCTCAATGATGGGTATTGTAGTATTTAGAGTGATTTATTTGGAGTCATTTACATCACCAACATGATGTATATTTTTTTTTCTTAGAAACAGTGTTAAAACAATTTAAATTGGTGGCCATAACCCGAACCAACAGAACTGTTACATTATCCAGGAGACTCCTTTGTTTCTATGTTAAAGCACAGGGTGAGTCAAAATACATTCGTAACAAGCGACTCTCCCCGTTTATATAAAGTGCATCATCCAGCTCCTGATTGACTGTACACTAATATACACAAAGTGGTACTCAACAATTAATAGATAATGACAAAAAATAAAGAAAAATGTGATATTAAGAAGTTGCATAACACCAGGTTGCTACATCACTGCTGCAAGGTGAGAAGTTAAACCACAAGAGGTCAGCAGAAAAATGACTGTCAGATTAAGTTGCTCTTTAATGAAAAATGCTCTTACTAATTAATTGAGGTTGACAGTATATTTTGTGAGTCAGTGAAAGTGTTACTCATTCACTTCAAATGCTGATTTTCTACCCAGTCTAGAGTCTTCAAACCATTCAACCCAAAATCAAAAGCCAGCTCCTCCAACCTTGAGGCTACTTCAACCCCCGCTGCCTTTTACCCCTCAGAATTCCAAAACATGCAGAGCTCATCAAGAACAGGCCAAAATAAGTCAGGGCAGGTCCAGCTTTCATTCACTGCCAGGACTCACATGCATCCAAAATCTTTACTGATCCATCGACTTGCACAATTAAATGTTCATCACAGCCACCCGAGACTAACGATCAACGGCGGTCCGATCACCTCCATCAGCCTCTGGCACCGTTCCTGATCTTTTCAGCAGATACAGTGGCAAGTGATTTGGCCACAGAGAAATCAGACCTCACTGATCTAATTGCACTTTTTTCTTGGGAAGTAAGAGAACCTAAAGTGTATCGTCTGTAAATGGTCACAATGTAACAGGAAAATTATTTTGTACAATTCGGTGAAGAGGAATGAAACATCCCTCAGAAGAGTGGTTAAACATGTCATGTCACTGTTCATGGGTAATAGCTGACTGACCTGAACAAAGTCTGAACAAAGGGCAACCATGAAAAGTTTTGATTAAAACTTGGTTTAAGGAACAACATTTTATAATGAGGACAGCCTATAATAGGTAATCGGCAATAAATGTACTGAGAAAATGTCAAAACAATCTGTAGGGTTGTAGTTGAGACAGGACACATAAACCACCATTCACCCTTTTTCACCTTTTATTTTGACGACAATTTATCACTTTAACCAATCAAAATACCATATACTGGAGACGTAAGTGATGATTACAGTGATTGTTCTTCATTCAGGGGCTGTGGCCATCCTTTGGGACCAAATGCTGCTTACACATCAATGCGTTATTCTGTAATAAAATATAACAGGTGCTTTTCTGATCCCTAATCAACCGAATTTTATGACCTCATGCACACAGATGTTATCTTTCCTGCTGCAAGAGGATGCTAGTCAACATAATTACAGTAACAACAGTAAATGACATTCTCTCGTGAAGAGCACAGCTCTGAAAAATGCAACAATGAAATTATTTTAAATCAGATTTTTACCCAGACTAATTTTCTTTTCTGATTTTGAGCCATCTTGCAATCTTATAAATAACATTTTCTTTTGAAAAGTGAAATATTAAAATGCATATGCTTTGTCTTACATTGGACTCCCCTTTCTCTTTTATTCGCTGGCATTACATCCTCCTCATTACTTCAGATTATGTACTGTAGCTGATGAAATAGATGCCATTTTTTTAAGTTCATGCCATATTTTGTACTGCAAAGAATGAGAATGATGGGAATGGTAATGCTCTCTATGCTTGACAAATCTTACATTTGTTCTTAGAAGGAGAAAAAAAACATCCTATCTATTCATGGCATCGTAGAATAGAATAAATATATTCTAGCACTCCTCACCACCATCCCCTGAAGCTAATAGAGTGGTAGAGTTTCTCTCTGTCATGTCTGTCCATTGTCATGTTTCTAAGGCTTTCTTTGCTGACACTCTCTTGCTGGTGAGCTTGCTGAGTTTGCCCAGGATTAAAACTCTCTGAGCTCATGCTTAGAGACTGGATATCCCCATGACTGTGCTGCAGCTTATGCCAGAGCGAACAGTTTGACAACATGTTACTTTATTACCAAATATGGTAATTCACATCCAGAAGCAATGAACTACCCTTTTCGCCATGCAGACACTGTTCGCGG
Organism: Toxotes lorentzi; assembly: GCA_037833715.1. Classification (NCBI taxonomy): domain Eukaryota; kingdom Metazoa; phylum Chordata; class Actinopteri; family Toxotidae; genus Toxotes; species Toxotes lorentzi. The sequence continues at coordinate 19,706,391 of JBBMJY010000002.1, read as the reverse complement.
AGGATTTTACTGGCTCCGAAACGTGACAGCAGATGAATGAAGAGCAAGAGGTTTTTAAAAAGGGTGAGACATCTACATGTGCTTCTTCAATAAGGAATTTAGAAATGTTTAATTACGAAAGAGAAGCCAGCCAAAAACAGTAACTCCTTGAAACAGTGAGGATTGTGGAAAAAGCCATTAAGCCTCTGTCACATCTGACTGCTTTTCAATGAAACCCGGGAGTATTCACCCTCAGAAATCCCCCTCTGAACAGAGAGAAAAGAAAAGACTGGATAAATCTTTTTTTCTAGTGTGGACGAAGTCACCCTAATTAGGCACCATGAGCAAAATGTTGAAACAAATCTTATTATTTCTCACTGCTGGGTCTGTAAACTGTGGTGCAGATTCAGTTGGCCCTCTATATCTTTCTGTTCAAAAAGATAAAAAGAAAAAAACAAAACAAAATGCAGCTCTCACTTTATCTGAGGAATGTTCAAGTAAGATAAACACAATGTCGATTTGGGAATCCTAACATTGTAGTTACAGACAATAGTGCATAGTGTGTAACATTGTTTGTATGTGTGCTGTATGTGAGCTTATGCATGTGTGTCTGGTTTGTCTGTGTTTGGTTGTGGGTGTGTAAGCTGGTTGGTGTCAAAATTCCTCCTGGAGCATGCTTAATTCTTTCATCTATAAGTCAGCAGCGTGAAAGAAATGAGCCTGTTGACGAGGACAGTGTCAAACATAAGATATATTCCTGTAGAACCAGAGCAGGGGAAACATTATGTCTGTTACTGTCTGTTTTGGATTTATTCATCTGCATGTATGGGAGGGGAATGGCTCTATAAAAGTGTGAAATGAGGGTGGCCATACATCAGCACTTTATACATTAGAACAGTTGCAAAGAAAATGGCATCTTTATCATAACTGCTTTGAGAATTACATGAATAGATTCTGAAACATCTCACTATTCACTGAGAACCTTGGTTTCTTTTACCTCTCTGCCTTCAGATCAACACACTCAAATGTTCTTTGACAAGCACAGTAGCTTCAAACGCATGCCATAATAAATTTGGAATCCTTCATTGGTTGTTTCCTGATCTTTTGGCTGCATTAAAGGTCAAGACATACCTGTTAAGGTTGAAAAACGCTTTATGAAGTTATTGTGTTCACAATTGTAAATATGATCAAGATAATGGATTGTGGAAAATGCTTGCTGTTAAAGTAATACTAAAGGAAAAGGTTTTCAAATTACTAACCTGACTGAAATTTGCCTTAGATCCAGGCCGTTATGGACATTAAACAGAACAACATGAATCATTTGCAGTTACTTTAATTTTGTTAGTTGCATTGACGTGGGGTTTGGATAATGGCTGGGTTTTGGACAACATTCCAGTTTCTTTGAATCAACTTCTCTGTATATTTGTACAACTAATAAATGAGTGGGCACTCATCAGACTCTGTGGTCATCAGAAGGTTCTAATCACCTCATTATCACCAGGATGTTAAATCTGTCGCAGCAGTGACTCGGGCACTGTGTTTCACCTTCCAAGGAGAAGGTGTACCCTGTGAAATATATTTAGCCGTCCCAATTAGCTGACCTCGTTTTCACCACTGTGGCACTGAAGGCATCTCCACCACTCCGCCACTGTTTACATCACTGCTCCATCACTGATCAAAGATTAAACTTGCATAAATTAACTGCTAATAAAACATCCAAATTCAGCTGACATTTAATATGCCTTTCATCAGCGTGAACTTTCATGAGAGGATGAAGGATACCGGTAATTTGTTTGTTCCTTAAACAGTTTTTATGAAGTCTTAACTTTTTTGCATTTGAATGAGACCCCAACACTTACACCAGGGTTTGATTGCAATAAAATTATAATAAAGGGCATTCTTTTATTCATATTTTTCATGTTGTTTAAATATGATAGGCTTCGTGCCATATGTAGGCTGTAAGACATTAGCAAAGTACTTTAATTAACATACTGAAAAAAACATCTGAAACATATGGGCCGAGTGACCCAGTGCACTGATGTAATAGCAGAGGAAAGATTTTGCATTATCACCAGTTAATGGAAAAAAAGAAACAAAAATTACAGTTTCTCTTGAGGTTTTACAGAAAGTTCTCATGTGACAGTAGTGAGCAGAGGGGGGCAGCCATATAATCAGCAGTGGAGAAAATGTCAGATGTTTAATAGACAACAAACAGCTACCCAGTGCATCAGTGAAAGATGAATCAGTCTAAAATACACATGCACACACACACACGGACACACCATGTCACTGTGGTGATGATCATCAGCAGTCCAGTCACAGCTCACAGAACTGACTGTTAGATATCTCACCATCTCATACTCCTGTTCTCACCACAGAGAAAATGCCTCAGGACTTTGGGGCTTTTGTGTAAAACTGATCTGTCACCAGTTAGCAAGGCAGCTTAAAGCCACCACCCCTTCCATCAGAGCAACCTGAGCACAGGTTGAGTTTTAGTTTAATTTGAAACCTTCTCATTATACCTCAGAAACAGAAAATGGACAAAGACTTTTTTGACTTAAGGCTCTGACACAAGAACAATTTTAAAACTTCTTAAACCTATGTTTTCTTCCTGTCTCAGTTAAAACACTGTTTAGCCCACGGCTATTCACATTCTTCCCAAAGGACTTCTTTAGGATAATTGATTATGAAAGAATCAATATGCTAAACAGGGCTGGAACCTGCAACACTTCAATAAAGCAAAATTATTTATCAATAACCTATCACATTTACAGAATGTAGGCAGTGTTTTATAACTTCTGAGAGCTTTGTCTGCAACGCACTAAGGCATGATCTGGTTTCATTCCTTCCGTAGACGGTTGCCAGGGTAACATATTTCAGCCATGTTCTCTCCACACTCCAGAAAACACTCACCCTAGCACATCATTTCATGTAGTGTTGAGGCTTTAAATGTCATTTTTCGGAACGCGACACAAGAAATCTAACAAATGGGTGAGATTTCTGTTCTATAATTTCCACTTGTTTCGAGACATTTATCAAAGTAATCATAAATACTACAAGCAGAAATTGTTTTTAAATTTAAAATGCTTATGTAAAATCCAATATCCTAAACGAGCAAACAAACTCATTCCTGAAAATCTCATCATGATGAAATCTTTCATTGGCAAAATAGACACACATGCATTGCAGCACCGCAGGCTGTTGCCTGGGTGACAGCTCTCAGTCACGCTTTTGAGTGGCCGATAGGAAGACTTCTGGGAGGTGTCACTGTGGGCCAGTGAGGCACACTGGGAAGTGTTTTTGTCTGCCTTTGTGCAGCTCTTCCGGCAGCTGGTCTCTAGAAGAACAGTACAGCTCAGTTCTTATCAACTTCTGACCCTCCTCCTCTCATTTCCAACCCTATTTCTCTGTCTCCTTCTCTCCTTCTCCTTCTCTCCTTTTGTTCGCTGACCTGTTTCCTAGAGGCTTTCTGACGGCCGTGGATGGAGGATGTAGGTTTCACAAGAACAGAATCTGATGAATACTCTCAATACTAAAGGCTCAGTGTGAGATCACTGTATACTGCCTGCAATGTCCCAATCGTCATTTCAGCTCTTCTTTTTGTTGTTTTCTTGCACTTTTGAATTTTTTAGCAGTAGCTGAAAGGAGGGGGTGAGGAGCGTCTGTGTGTGGAGCCTCAGAAAGTGCCTGAAAAGCTCATCCATGCCATATTGACTACTCTAACTACATCACTTACCAGCAATGTAATATAAATGACACCATTTCTTCAATGAATTTTGCATGTGGCTCTGGAGGTCTGTTTGTAAAAATTACCCATCACTAAGGTTAGCTCAGCTTGGAGACTACAGAATTCTTCACAATGTCCTCTGCAACAAACACAGACGAAAAGATGCTATGAAATTGTATTAGTGTAGGATCCAGGGATTTGGAGCTTGACCCACACCAAGGAGTTCAAATGGTGTCTCAGCCTCCCATCTCAATGTTGTAGAAGATATTAGCCATTCATGGTTTCCTTTAAATAACCTCCTGCTTCTGTTTTCTATCTTTTGGCCACTCCAGTGTCAAGAGAGTGAAACCCTACATGATTATTCATCAAAGACACATGTTTAAAAATGCATGTGTTTTAAACATGCACACATTGTGTATTTGTATGGCTAGACATTGTGAGGACAAGTTTTAAACCCCTGGAGTGAGGACATTTTGGCTGGTCCTCACTTTCTGACACATCTTCAAAGGGCTATTTCAGGTTCAGACCTGGTTTTAGGGTTCAGGTTAAGGGTCAGAGTTAAGTTTAGGTTAGGATTAAGGTAAAATCTGGGGTTGGGCATTTAGTTGTGATGGTTAAGGTTTGAGTAAAGGGTGGGTCCCCATGACTACAGTGAAACAAGGATGTGTGTGTATGTCCCATCAGAGTAAGCGGCTGACCAAAACAAATGTATTGCAATTCCCTGTTCAGCCACGCAAGACTTGTTTTAAACACTGGCTGTAGACTGGAGCCTTTAACAAGCAACATTTCAGCAGGACACGTACTTACTGAAAACGACTGCATATTTCAAACAAACACTAGCACTGGTTCGAAGTGAGATACTCAAACCTTTGATTAAGTAACACCTTGTCTTGGAAACAGATTAAACAAGATTCCAAATCGTAGCAGCTCCCTGTCTGATTCAGAGCTTATTCACAATAATTTTGCAATGCTTTGATAATATTTATCTATTTATTATTTATTATTTATTTATATTAAAATATTTTCTATAAAACACTGCCTAGGTCTTCCATCTGAACAAAGAGAAGCACTGTGTTGTGTTGCTGTGCACGGACAAATCAACTCATCCCACTAAACACAATACAGAATTCTTCTGCCATATTGATTCTGCAAAACCAGCCCATACATCACACAAAGCTACTTTGTTCGAATTCCATCTGCCTCCTGTAATAAAACATACTGTATGTCCACTGACCTTTTGTGGAAATACCAAAGCAGACTTTGGATCTGCTGTTCTATGTTCTAATGATCTTGGAACCTGCCAGAGCAAAATTAGTTACATCTATAAAAACACGGCTTCATCCAGCATCTAAGGGAGCAGCTGCCATAGCAACCAGACAGACAGATGAATGAGGATATATCAAAGAGATGGAGCAAAGAAAAGACATTAATACGCATGATCCTGTGTTTGATAGCTCCTTCTTGTATATTGCAAGCATAGTGTATTTCTCCTGTTTTTCTTACATCCGTTTCTCCCTGAAACCCCTTCTTGTTTTCTTTTACCCTCTTCTCTTTCTCTCATTAGAGGAACCACAGCTGGGGGGATGATGGACCCATGAGATATACCATCAATGAAACATCACCTCTCAGGGTTGCACAAGATGACCTCAAGTGTTTCATCAGCTCAACATCCTCATTTGACCCCTGACTGATCCCCTCTTCTTTGACCTTTCGTTCAGCCCTCTGTCCATGACCTTCATACAACCATGCATTCATCATTTCTTGAGCATACATTACTTCAACACCACTAAATCAAAACAAAAAAAGTGCAAGTAAATGAAAAAAATGCACATCAATGCAACCAATCAGAATCAATATAAGAATTCTTTTTGATGGCCCTATAACATCTTAGGTTCAGATTTTCATTCTACATTTCATTTTACAAGTCTCAAGTAAAGAATCATAATACAAACCGGAGTCATGTCCAGCATGAAAAAATAAATGCACTAATTAAGGCTGAGTTTACAGGGTAGCATACAGGGTAAATTCACAAATAATTCACAGCACTTACATGAATCTGCTGCGGTAAATCTTCTAAATTCAACAGAAATACTGTTTTCATTCACTACTTAATTACATTTCAAATTAAAAGTCTAAAAATGAAAACACCTGAAAACTTTCTGAGTTCTGTTGCTTTGGTGATCTTTGTGTCCGCACATCAGATAGTCAAGAGTGGCCTCATCTACCTTTTGGTTTCAAATTGAAAGTTGAAGAAATAGGAGAGATTATGCCCCTTGAGCTGGTGGAAGCCTGTGTTATGAGACATCAGTGCAGAGACAGCAACTTAAGCAAAATAAGAAGCAAATGCCATTAACTAGGGATGAAAACAATATTTCTCAGATGAGGAAAACCCAGATCCTCACACTGTTTTTGTTGTAGAAATGTGATATATATACAGAAACTACTATGAATTAAAACAGGGTCAGATCAGGAAACAGGGAGGTTTCTTAGAATAGGCTGAAATATACTGACAAAACAAGGTGGATAATAAATAAAGATATGTTGCTTCAAAAGGCTTGTTTAAAATAAAGAATTTAAGTAACACTATATTATGCTATACTATCTAGGGTAGCAGGGGATACAACATAATTAAAAATATGAATGTCAAAAAGCACATGACTGTCATTAAAATCCTACAGAGATAAAGAGTGGCTTCATTTTAGACACTGTGTCTTTGTCTTACACACTCTGAATTGGTGACAGTGAAAAATGGAGATTACACCATACTCCTACTTCAAAAGGAAGCAAACAGAGTTGTGACCTTCCAGAGGTCTTGTTTTTCTACAATAAAGTGAGAATTAAAGAGTAAGACTGAGGTTGCAGCTGCAGTCCTTTCATGGGATTTGATGCCTCCCTTTCTGAGGGGGATTTTCATGCAAATCTGACTATTTTTGACAAACACCCCTTTTATACACAAGTCTGTTTTGCTGTGCAGACACAACACAAAACAGAACTTGTTATGCTGACAGAACACTGAACCGTGAAGTACTGATATTTGTTCAGACGTAATGTGTTTGCTTGGCTGAAAAGTAAATACTGTGTATAGTATCGCAGTGTACTAAGGTATTAAATGCAATTAGGATACTAATGCAGGAGAGGATTATGAATGGTTTTACTCTAAATAGGTATTTTTCTAACTCTGCTGAGTCAAACTTTCCTTGATTGAAAAAGTGCACCTGAATGTGGGTGAGCTGGTGAAAACATGAACCACACATCTACAATGAAGTCTGGATGATGATTTGGCAACAAGTTGCCATCATGATTACCACTGGCAGAGGAGACTGTCCTCCTGTAAAAGACAAGCCAATGTGTCGTCTATGCAACCTGGTTTTTACAACTCATAGTTAAGTTTTATTGCTTGCGAGCCCTTGCACCCATAATACATTAACTGCATGTTTACTGTTGTAAGTAATTATTTCAAAGTAAACCACAATCTTATCCAGTCAGTCCACCGCTTTGGTTCAGCCTTCTGACTTTGGTGATCTCTTGACTTTTCCTCTAGCATGAGGTTTGCATTTGTGTTTTTATTGAAATGTTTCTACAGCTGTTGACTAATTTACCATGAATCTATAAATTGATGTTTGATTACAAGCAGAAGAAATACAATAAAAATATGAATTTTCCTAGTGATTATTATCTGATTTTCTGTTCACTAGAGCAGAACTGGGAGAAAATAAAAGGTCAGCATGCAGAGGTATTTTATTGGATGTGCTGCTATTATAGTGTAACTTCCTTCTGGCGAGCAAATGGTGAAATCAGAAAATGTCAGATAATTTATGCAGCTTCCCCCTTTTCCCAGTGTTTCTCCTGCTGTTTTATCACAGAAGGGGGGATGTGGAGCTGCTAAGAGGTCAAGAGAGTTTTTTTTTTCTTTTTTTTTTCCAGCTTGTGTCATTTTGAGATGTCTGTGCAGGACTTGCCTCAGTATACTGTAGGTCACCACACCAAACCCACATGGTCCAAACTCTAAATCTATCTGTATATGAGCAACCTTACTCCTGTCCACTTCAGGATCAGGAGTCTCTTATCTAACTTTAGTCTGACAGTGTTAAAATAGGAGCAGACAGCTGGGAACAGTCCAGAGTTGCCTCTTGCCTACACCATTACACTCACTGCCTGTCTATTGCCTGAGTGTGTACACATGAATATGTCTGCTGTGAGTGTGTGTATGTATGTATCTGTCTGTTTGCTTGCCCTCTCTTTCAGACACCTGCCATACACAAATATCTCACCTGCCAGAGGACACACGTGTTGACCTAGCTTTTGTGGACGCAGCCCTTGGATGAATCCTTATCTGTCTTTGTCCCTCTCGCTCTCTCTGACTTATCATGTTACTCTCTTATTTATTTTTATCTGCCTCTAATTGTCCGTGTCACTGCCTATTTAATGGCTTTGTCCTGGCAGGTATTACATACTTGGCTGTCCTTGTGGTCAGTCCCTCTTTGAATGGGTTTTACTATTGAGAATCTGACCTGATCTTATCCAACTGTGCAAGGCTGATTCTGCTGAATACATTACATTCGCTTAAGCATTAGGGCTTGTCATATGCTGTTTGGTAATATTTTTCTTTTTCGCTACACTTTTTGACACAAAGCACTGTATCATATTGTTTTTTAATTTAATTATTTACTCTAACAAAAAACCTTAAGTTCCTATCAGCATTCCAGCCATTTCTGCCAACTGCTACTATTACAACCAATGGAGATCCACTAAGATACTAAATACCCCATTAAGGGATCAGTTCACCCACAACACATTATATATTCATACATACATACTCATACAGTCATTTGTAGTGAAAACTTACAAAAGCAGCCATGTCCCTTTCCCTGTTACGCTGGATAATGCACAAGACACACTGTCAGCAGTTTTCAGAGTGACTGTCAAAAGTAGGCAAACAAAACCAAAACTAGAAAAATACTGTTGATATATTTTAGTTATTGCTATTTTTTTTTAATCTCTGAAAAGAGCAGCAGGGTAATGGGTCAAAAATCATAAAGACAGAAAAACACAAAAACATCCCAAGCCACCCTAAACACCAGAAAACTGTCTTGTTTCCAACCTCTGAACTCCACAGAGACCTTCCATTATTGACCCATGAGATGGGCAGATGAGAGAAACCGCCCACAGACTGGGGCCTTGCAGGGCTTCATGTGGTGAAACACCCAAGGTTCCTTTAATGGGGAGAAACATCATCACAGAGCCAGGCAACGGGGGAGCAGGATCCATACATGACCGAAAACCAGGTCAACTCTCGTAAATGCTCAAAGCTTCAGTCACTCATTTGTGCTAAATTTTCTGCATCGGAAGCTTTTTTTAATCTCACACTTTAGTGTTGCCAAATTTTGTTTTCCAAGCCAGTGAAAACACAGAACACAACAATGAGAATGAAAAATACACTATAATCGCCTATCGGTGACAGTGTAACAAAACCTGGTGCATACCCAGGCATCATCATCCCACCCATGCTTACAGTGTGCAGACTCAACATGTCATATTTCCAAAAAGATCTTCTGGTGTTGTGTGCTCTTTATCTTTTTGTGTCTTTTTTTCTCATATTATATACCAGAGTCAAATCAATATCCATTGAGATATTATGTTGGGATTGAATGAGCTGGGATTTTAAATTCAGTAGCTAGTTCAAAGACCACAAACTGTGGTCTAGACTTTTGCCATCACACTGCATATCCATTATACACAAAGATATCTATTGAAAAGGGGCAACGAGTGATCAGGTAAATAGACCACAATGCAAAACAGCCACAAGACATGCTACATATTCATGTGCATTTTTTTTCCTTTTCTCTCAATTAAAAGAGGCAGTTTTGGTTTTTGATGTTGCATTAATTACCAGGCTTTAAATCCCATGTGTAACTAATGGCTGAATGCCAAAAGTTGGAGCTGTTTTCTAAAGAATGATGAAAGTCATTCGGTGAAATGAAGCAAATTTGTAGAGAAAGTAGGTTTAGAGAATGTGCTTCTAACAAATAGGCAGATTACACAACAAAAAAAACTCCTGGAATGTAGTGACCATCATAAAATGTTACCTGTAACAATGCAGAAGCATTGAAAGTTGGGTTTTTTTTTCTTAGTAAGCTATATGGACAGTGTAATAATAATACTCAGCTTTCACCTATGATGCATGAAAAAAAAGTCAGTACATTAAGTTGCATTTATAGAAAATGCAAATGACAGCTGCAGAGATGTGTTGGCTACAGTCCAGAGGCCTTTTGTTTAAGCAGTCAGACCATCAGGGAACAAGTTCTTACAAGGGTACAATAGCACTGTCTGCAAAACAGACAGTGCTTAGCAGCACTGTTGATAATACAAAGAAATGGTTCAAGTGAATCAAAGCTGTAAATGAAGATGACAAAGTGAGCTCAGGTTAAGACACAGAGCTGAATAAAAAAGAGCCAAACCTGGAAGGGAATGTATTTATCAACCCTCCATGTTGATTTAATGGGCTGTTTGGAGGGAAGACACAGTAAGAAAAAGGTTTAGACTGGAGCAGGTGAGAAAACTGTTTTTGTGAGTTAACATTACACAGAACCAGACATTATGCAAGCGATGGATTCTGCTTCTATAATGCTAAACGGTGTTACTTCTCCCAGCACCATGGCTTTTTATACACGTGTATATGAGATGTTATTGACTGTATACAAGAATGTACCTTATCAAAACAGTAGTTTAGTATCCTTGTTACTGGCCAACACAGCGAGTAAACAGCTATGCTACTGTCAAAAACAGGCAAACAGGCTCTCAAAGATTTTTCACCTAATTGTGTCCACCTGTAGCCTGAGTCATCCTGCCCTTTTTAAAGGACACAGTCACTCTTACATTTACATTTTGCTCAGTGAGACGTAACATTTCGACAACAGACAGCACAAGGACATGGATGTCTGTTCACCGCTCTCTTTATCACAATGGGATTCATATGTCTTCTTTTGCACTGATGTGGGACAGTACTTCAATTTCGTTGTACTTTTGTACAAAGTATGATTGTGCAATGACAATAAAGATTTATCTTATCTTATCTTAAAGGCGCTCAGATCCTCATAAGTTTGACAAGAACACCCTGTAAGACCAATCAAGGCAACCGGATCAAATCTTAATAACCATGATGATGGGAAAAACAGATTCTCCTCGATGCACGTTAATGAGCATCCCTCTCAGCAGAAAGGGTTATTTGGTGAATTTAAGGAAATTTCACTCATTCTCACTTAGTTGAACTTCAAGTTGACTGGGCAAATGTTTACAAGTAAGTTTCATATAGACCTATAGAAAAGATTTCTTAAATTTCAAATTCATTCAAATTCATTCATTCATTCAAATCATGCCACTTTTTGTGGAAGTGTTAACACACCATAACAAATAATCTTGCTTGCTATAACTAGAATAATGAATAATGAAGCTTTTGTATTTGTTTTGTTTACAAGTGTTTACAAGTCGTTGTTTTTTTATTGATTACTGTTTTCTAATTTGAGCTATGACTGATGAAGATCAAGAGATTTAATTTTTACTTATTTCCTTTTATTTCTTTTCTTTTTTTTTGCAGAAATGAAGTGCAACATTTTACACCAACAGAAATATTCAAGATTATTTTAGTTCAGTTCAGAGAAAATGTGTTTGAATATGTCATTTTGAATTTGAATAAATGAAAAAGCTTGGTTGGCTGCGAAAGTAATATTTTTTAAGCTGAAGGCTAAACGACTCAAATGTTGTAAATGTGACCACTTGTATCTGTTCATATACATCTATAAACTACTACTGCGTTCAGAGGAGGGCTTAGTGCTCACGAAACAACCTCAAGCTCTATAGATGCAGTCATATCAGTGATGAATCCTCGATGGCAAAGACAGCTGATGTAATCTGTAATCTATAATCATTTCCTGCATGTCCATGACACATTGCCTGACTCTTATGATGGATTTCACCTCTGACACAGCAACAGCTACTGAAACCTGATTTACTCACACACTGAAACAGCGAGAGTAAATGGCGCTGTTGGCGTTGATGTTGTTGTCACTGCACAAGCTTTTATAGGTTGATGAAAAGCAGCAGAAAAATGAACAAGTTGGACATGTAGATAGAGGGGCCAAGTATAAAGCCTTTGTTACATGAAAAACAAACACTGTCCACCAGCAGGAGTCTGTGAAGTTTAGCTTTGTCTTGTCCATCCATCTGCTAAATAAATCATCAGTTAAAGGTCCTATTCTGGCTTTAAAATGTAGTCTGTTCAGGGGATTCTGAGATGCAGCATCTCCTGTCGCTGGAGGACAAAAAAAGTTTGTTTCCTCACCAGCTCAGAGCAAGAACGCATTTGAGCCACCTGCCTCGGAGGCATTGAGCAAACTGAGTAATTGGATACGAGACATAGGGCAACTTCCAGCTGAGAGACTTTAAATCAGGCTGTAACTGATGCTATCTATGTCTTGTGTTTTTTGAGGACAGAGTGATAAGGGCTTGGTTTGGGGCTGTGTTCAGGGCAAGAAAAGATCCACAGAGGGTTCTTTAGCCTCATTTTCTGACCGGCCAGCTCTCAGGCCTATTTAATATTTCACAGCTCCCTCTGAAATGGAGGAGAATGCACTTAATTAAGTGTGAACAATAAATTGGCTACAACCAATGCACCACTGCGCATATAAGGTTGGTTTAGGCTTTTGATCACTGAGCAAGGTCTCTGAATGCAGATGGCCCTGAGATGCTGTGTGCATATAGATGCATGAAATTACAGTATGACATGATTCAACCATGACAAACTAGAACTTTGAAGTGTTAAATCGCCGGACTGCTGTCAGTGACCTCAAACTGCTCTGTTGGTCTCAGAGGAGGAAAAGTGGTGTGCTTTGAAGAGGTGGGTGTCAGAAATAAAAATCACGGGAACATATTAAAGCAGAATACTAAGCTTAATTTGGCTGGCAGACACACACATAGGCATGTTTACAGTGTAATGTGAACACTTATAACTGTATTAAAGGAAAAGTCCATCCACAGATAAGCTTAAACTTCCCTTACCGTTATCTGATAATGTCCATTTTGGTGAAAATGATTTAACAATCTGCTGTGTTTCCTACAATGTCTTTTGGTAATCCCATGTTGCAATTGTGTAGGTGGTTTGTCCAATTAGGAAAACTGAAAGTGTAAAAACGGTGATGCTGTGATGTGTGTCTCAGTTTTCAACTAACACAAAAGTTGTCAAAGAAGGTGTCATATTTTGCGTCACTGATGACAAATGTGCAAGCTGGAGCTGCACTGCATTCTGGAGACTGATAATTGGATGTTCATGCAAAGTTTAGCTGTCAGAGAGCTTCCCAACCTTCAATATGGACCCCTCGTCAGTGTGTGTGTCTGTGAGTTGTGTGCAATTCAGTTGAAGAGTGATTTTCCCTTTTCTTGAAAGAGAAAATTTAAAATAGCAAAGTCAAAAACAAAGCATTGAAGGCTGTGCAATCCTGACTTCTGAGCTCTTATAAGACTCAATCCTACATTTCCCATAGTGCAACTTGATATAATCTTTCATTTGACCCTCCCTGACTGGTAGATGTTATAAGTTTCCAAGCCTAAGCCAATATAAGCCTGATGATATAATTAAGGTAAGACTCCTCATGACGTGTAAACAGTATGAAATTGGTGGAGCTCCCCTTTAATCGTCAGTTTAACCGTGCAGGAGACATTACTGTTTGAGCTGTAATGTTTACATTGACAGGATGTCCACAGAAAAAATAAGTGCCACAACATTAATCATAAATGTCATTTTTAACAGCGGTGAGGTGTTTTAGATTGCATTAGTCATTTAACCATGTAGGATCTCAGAGGATTTCTGTATTCCAGGAAGTCTGAACAAGATTCTTTTGAATGTATTGCTTTGGGTCACAAATATGACTGCACACACACACACACACACACACAGTCCCAATGACTCCCCTGGTCTTGGCAGCAGATGCAGGCCTGTCCAGCTGAACTGTTATTGATGGAGGAATGCATCATCCTCCCTCCCACTGTCTCTGACACACTGCATTGATGAAGTATGCTGCTGCACAGGCCAAGTACAACCAGCGTGTGATATGTCTGTGGGGCACAGATCCATATGCTCTTATGAGTCTTATTTCATCATCTTAAAAATATCTATACAATATCATATTGACCCATCCAATAAATAAATAAAAGACTAATTTCCTTTATCCAACCAATGTAAGTAAAAAAAAAGTAATGATTAATGACAATTAACTGAAATATGGCAGAAGACAGTAAATATCTGATAAACAAACAAACAAACATTCTGTGCCAACATTCAGTACATAAATGTTTTGTAGTTCTCTGTGCTACAGACAGTGTAGTTGGGACTCAGCACCCTTTGTTCTTAATAGGTAGAACTATCTGCTCGTTCCCTACTTTGGGAATCCAATCTGTGAGTGCAAATCTCTCTCTCAGTTCCTTTAGTCCACCTCAGTCGAAGTGTATTTAGTTTTGCATTTTCCCTCATGTTTCCCTCCTTATTAAAGTCAAATCTGCTGCTACTGGATCCAAAATAGGAGCTCACACCCAGTACACCTCCTCCACCGTAAGCAGCAGCTCCCTAGAGATGGAGCGTGTGAGGCGTCCTGGAGCTGAACAGAAAGCTTATAAGAACCAGCATTTACAATATTTTAGTTTTCAAGGCTCCACTTCAGCTCCAATATTTCCTCTTTTATTCTCCACTGTGTGCTGTCTCACTAAGTACATTTTAACAAAAGACAGAGTGGTGGTTTTAATGCTCTATAATTACAGATGGAGGTGGATTGTGAGGCAGGCTGCCATCTACCGGCTTGAAAGCAACCCACCCCCCCACCCCCCCCCACCCCCCCCACCCCACCAACTTCACCTCATCCAAACCACCGTCACCCCTCCTACTCCTAACTCCCACTCAAGTAGTCAGTTTGAAGAGGTAGTTCACACACACACACACACACACACACATACACACACACACAAGAACAGCGGTATGCGTCTGCATACATTCAGCCTGGGTTTTGTGTGAGGGGACATTAGAAAGCTTTGCCAATTAGAGGCCTTAATGTGTATCATGACAGTCATTCACTCAGCTTTACATCACAAATCAAATCTGCATCCACCTGTTCCCCCATTCTGGGACCATGGTGACTCTGTGCAGGTCTTAGTGATTTGCTGTTTGAACGTTAAACTTGTTGATGAGGAGCTGAACCAACCTCACTTTGTTGTTGTTTATTTACTTTGTCCACCTCTGCTTCCTGCTGCTGTTTGTGTTTACTCAGGTTCAGATCAGGTCCACTCCCTGACCTCTGGATCATGTGCAGAATCAGACTGAGGTAAGTTAAGGAAGTTAGAGTTACTCCAATTTTAATCGTGATTGATTGAGATAACCAAATTAGGTGCTTACAATCAATCTTTAGGGATGTTTTGGACCTGACATAGAAATGAGAGTCAGTAAACAATGGTAAAACATAACGCATACCACCTTATCAATAACAACAGAAACCCCCAAGAAATTCTTTACGCTGTGCAAATATAAGTCTTTTTCGGTTGTGAAAACAATGTTGACACGCTTCCCTAACGAACAGGCGGGAATAATATGTGTATGTGGAGCATCGACATGGCTCTCGCTGTGATCTGTCGGACGCAGTGAGGCTCTCCAAGCAGGAAGCTTTTATATGGTAATAAAATCGATTGGACCGATGCGCGCACCAATCAGAAACGTTTGATTTATGTTTAAGGGACTGTTGAGAGGAGCAGTCGCTTGGCAACCGCCTAATGAAATGTGCCAACCGTGGCTATTAAAAATAGCGAGCTTAAAACCAATTTGCTGCTTCTGGTTGCGGCTATATCTTCAAGACAATGGTCAGCATCTTGGTTCTTTTGGTGAAAGACATGAGAGATTAAATCTCAATAACAGAAAACTCTCTGTTGTCTGATCTAAATAGGAAGTGATGGAGTTGGATGTGAGACAGGCTGTCATTTCACCGGAGAGCCGTGATTTAGCTTGGTCAAAAGCTATTATGCAATGTATTTTCCCAAGGAAGTGCCAATCGTTTTAGGGCTTTGGCTGTTAATTTAAATATCACATTAATCCTCACTGCCCACGTCAAAGCGTCGCTCAGCCACTGTGTGTGACGCTCAGTGTGAATCTATGTATGGGAGCTGTCTTAAAGGAGCCAACAATGGATGAACGCCGCTCCTTCTGAGCCAAGAAAAGACGTGACATCGTTACACGCTGCAAAAAATGTCCCTTTCTCAATTTTTTCTTCTTCAAACATGAGAGAAAAAAAACAATAAATGGTAATGATAAGGAGGAAAAAATCAGATCTGTAATCGACAGCTTATAGAAATGACATTTTATTCATGAAACACGTTGATGTTTATTGGAATCAAGTACGATTTTCTCTCCCCCACTTCTATCCACTCTCACTATAGAACAAAAAACGTTAAGACTTGGATGAAAAAGAATAAGTTGGATCGATATTTTTGCAGTGTAGTCTTGTTTGATCTCTGAATCTGAAGGAATGAAAATGGGATGGATGTGACTGACTGTTACTGTGGAAACCAACTTTCCCCTGCCTACACGATGCTCGTTCATCCTCAACTACTCAGCTCACAGTCTCGATATGTTTGCTGACAGAATAAAGATTAGACCGCTCAGATCATCTCCATCGTGGTAACTGAAACATTTATCCTAACTCGAGTTAAAGAACGCACAACATGGGAATCAATATCTCACGCACGACATGCACACTTGTAGGAACGTCTCGTTCATTTTAAAAAGAAGAGAAATATGTTTATCACTTACAACAATTGGTAACAGCAAAACTGTTCGCCACTTCCAGATTGTCAATGTGAGGCGTCAGTCTAAATTCCGAAGTGCCAAACTGAACCATTCCTATCCGAAATGCGCTGTACTCTTGATCCGCGCCCCTTGGAAAGAGTCCACCTGAAACCGGAAAAAAATACCAGTTACTGTGGCACAATGTCCCATTATAAGACACATTTTCAACTAGTTTTCCTCGGCACTTCATGCACAAACCCGTTGGTTTTCACCCAAATCGTTTTTCGTTTGAAATAATGGATACTTACCAATCTGAACACTGGGCGAGCCTCCAAGCGCGCATCCCCATAAAACCAGCAGAACTGAGAGGGATAAATTCTCTATCTTTTCCATGTCCACAGTTTAGGTGTCCACATCCACCGAGGGAGTCTGATATTCCTCGTTCTCGCCGGAGATGTTAGATCCGACACATATTGGAGACCCTCAGCCCTGGGGAGAAATCAAAAACAATCGGCAGCAAAGGACCGTTTTTCTGCAGGTGGCTTGCAGTGAAAGGACACCAGCAGTGAAGGAATGGTCGCCTGAACTGAAGGTCTGCTGTCTCTTCTTCCGCTCCTCCTCGTCGCTCCCCTCCTGCCAGCAGCTGATACCTCCTCTAAACGCACAGGGACACTGCGCGTCTCCGTTCGGCGCGCCGGAGATCCTTTCAGCCTCACACCCACAAGTGAGGAATGTTAATGAGAAGACGAACAGAGACGAAGAGAGCCGAGAGGCAACCGGTTGGTAACCAGAGAGTGCGCGCTACACTTTCAGTTACAGCGGTAAAGGAACCTTCAGTCTGAGGAACATCGTCTTTGCTTTGTTTTCCAAGCTTTAATGAGCAGCATTAACACATGAAATCCCCAAACGTTGCTGACTCGTAACATGCTGGGGTCCTAAATGCATGCGGTTAATTGATATGTTCGATTTTTGCCAATAGGAGGTACGCCCACGTTATTTCTAGATACATCTAATTCAGAGTCTCATGTGGACTGGTTTGTCTCGTCATCTTCCCCACCAACCCTTGATTAACTGAACCTTCTTTCCTCACTAAACTATCAGTCCCTTAAGCCAATATTCCAATCAACAGATTTAAATGTTCATAGACTGTAGTTTACTCACACACTTTACACGCAAGTAACACAGTCGCACATCTTCTGCTGTATGTATCAGTCCACATAACTTGACTTTGTGATAACTGAGATTTTGTAAACAGTTAATTCCTCTCATGCACTTGTCTGGAACGCATATACAGAGTTTACTGAGTCTATAGAGGGTTATTTTCTTGATTAATTGTTTAGTCTACAAAATGTAAGAAAACAGTAAAAAAAAAAAAAAAAAATGGCAGATGTAATTTCTTAGAGTCCAATGGGATTCATTGATTTATTTTGTTTTATTTGACCAAACAGTCCCAGACTCAAAGACATTCAGTTAACAGTGACAAAAGCAGCAAATGGAGAAGCTGAAACCAGAGAACCAGAGAATATGTTTGCTTGAAGAAGGACCAAAACAATTAAAAATTGTTGATTAATTTCTGTTGATAAGTCAATCAATTAATGGAGTAATTAAGTAATGGTTTTCAGCTGTAGAGTTTATAATTAGCAAGCTGGGAGGCCTCATTTCAAGAGGTAAATGAGTGTGAACTGTGGCTCTTGCATGGATCAGACCTATGATCTTAAAAAAGGGTGATGGTGTCCTTAAGTGTCCTGCCACCATGGCAGTCACATAGCAGCAGCAGCAGCTGTTTATCAGGCAGAAAAAATGTGGATCTGACATTTGTATTTCAGCTTTATGAGATTAAAGATGAGTGCAACGTATCATTAGCACAGTTACATTGAAGATTTTCTTACATTAATCTTAATTCCAAAGCGAGTCAAAGGGCTGAATACATTTGGCCATGACTGTAAGAGTCTACAGATTAATTCAAAACAGAGATTTTAACCAAGTAATCCTTTCTCTCCTAACTGTTCCGCTATGAGAGAAAACACAAAATGGAATATTACTGAAGGTCTTTGCAACCTTAAGAAACTTATAGTTGCTGAGTAACAGACAAGTGACACTTGCAAAAAACAAGTGCAAAAAATGCATTGAATACACAGCTTGGATTGAGATGTTGCAATGATTTTCAGTCACTTGAAAAACAAGTCTCCCCTAAACCATGTTAACATCCAACATTTCTTACTGAGAAAACTCATCAAGAGCATCAGCTGGAGGCCATCACTCATGCCCTCCAGGAATAAGCATCATATGAATCTCCTCTTTAACTTTGATCTAGTGCTTATTTCCACCCTCTGCATACAAATCCAGTGCAAATCTATGGCTGATTGTAGGTGCCATTTTGAACTGGGTTAAATGGAGAAGAGCTGCCTTACAGCCAACAGGAAGTAAATGGCAACCCTGTCACCTGGTTTTATGATATGCATATCTCAGCCTGCACAGACAGATGTATATTAATCATTGGGCCGTGCGAGATAGCAGTCTGGGAGCGAACTAATGAGGCTGAGAGTGAGGGGGAGCTGAGGGTGGCAGCAGTTAGAAGCAACAGAGTGTGCCAGATTTCAGCACCATGGACAGCACATCACATGTAACACTTCGCTCCATGAGCACACACATACAGGACAGAATTGAATTGTTTATTATAACATGTTTGAACACTGAACTCACTGCTGAATCTAGGGAAAGGGCTGCTTTGCTAAATATGACGAGGCAAGAAACAGGTGGTCAGATGATCAGACAAGTTGTAAACAAGCAGCAGGTACAAGCTGAAGAAATAATGTTTAATGCTCATAATGTTTGATTCTACATATGACGTTTTGTGGCAATATCCCAAAAATGTGGTACTAATTATAGAAATATTGTCAAAAAACATATTGGATGTTAGTAATAGATTATCTGTAAAATGGTGGTACCAATGATTTTCTTGTTTGTCTAAGTTTGACTGAAATTTAGTTTAAAACCTGTGTAATTGTCTAACTGTGTGTGTTCCTGTCAGACTGTTTTAGCAATGCTACTGTGTTCCCAGATCTCAGCAATTAACTTAGCAATTACAATGCTATTGTTGCCAAAATGACTTTTTGCCAAAACTAAAAAAAAAAAAAAGAGACTATAGGCATATATAAAGGCAGCTGCTGGGCCAATCTGTACCTACTGCCATGTACATGGATTGGTCACCAAAATCTTTGCTTTCTAATGCTGTAGTTGATGAAAATCTTCTCCGTGGAAAAGTTAATTGCATGCTCAACTGTTTGTGTTCCACAGGCTCACATATGTTCATCTATTTGACCTTGTCTGGAGGTTTTGCCATGCACGGATTCACTCTGCTGCTGTTAGACTAAAATGTAATTTCAGTTTGATTATCTTACAGCACTTTCCACAATGCAGTGAATTTGCAGCACACTAGATAATTTAACTGTCATAATGCTGAAGAGTGCTCTGATGGGTTTTTAGGAGTGAAAAGAGAGTAACTCGTTCAGTCAGTCTACACAAATAAACCAAGAAAGAGTGAGATGGCAATTTTGCACATGCTAATGAACACATTTGGCCTTCCTGGTAATTCCACTTTGTGGCCTGTAGAGCAAGAAGCTGGTAAAACCAAGTCAGTGACCTTTGGAGAAATGTTTGAATACTCAGGTTTGTATGTGTCAGAAATCCTGTGCGACTGCTTCCTAGAAAGCATTTACATTTCCGGCATTTAGTCGGTGCTCTTTTCTAGGGTGACTTACAATGAGTAGCATTTTAGTGTTGCACTCAAGGGCACTTCAACAAGGCACTAAGCTTGTGATGGACAAACACTGGCTATTGTTGTGGGAATCTGACACGTGACCTTTCAGTATCAGAATTCATATTTTAATGATTCCCTAGCTGTCTCCAGCTACAGAAGCCACAGAAACAATGGCTAAATGCTTCTGCGTGTGTCCTCTGGAAGTCTACTGGGAGCCTAAAAGGAAGTCTGTTTTCTAAATTACTTTCTTTTCTGCTACGTTGTTTTATTCCACACTGTGAAATTATCTTCCATGTGTGGACTGACCTTCAAAAATGGGTTTGTAGAGAATCTCAAGAGATCTGCTACCCTACATGTTTTATCAAAAATAAGCTGAAATTAAAGGAATACTCAATCCACTTGGGTGAATATCCAAGCGACACTACATCATGACGTGTAAATTTGTAGTTTATATCACATAACTTGGTCAGAACTTATTGTTATCAGTTTCTCTGTCTTCCTTCTCAGGCAGTTCAAAGGGTCTTGAGACTGTCGTAGTACGTATTGAGCACGAAGCAGGAAGATACTGCATTTCATACATATTTGCACTGGGACACTGTGCTAACACAGATAAACAGGCACTCACATTCATAAATAAGATAACTAAATTGCATTTCTATGGAGTAAACCTTGGCCTATAATCATGAGGTGACAGTGTTAGCCATCAAGCCGCTGTGCTGCCCTCCAGGCTGACATAAGTCAGTGGGAACATTATTTTATATTTTCTACATTATGTAGCGTGAAATATTCAACATTTATCTTCCTCGAGACAGGCTCTGAGCCCAACTATGTCTGTTATCCAACTGGACAACACTCTGTTGTCTGTAAAATATGAATAAATATTACAGGAAATAGTGCACATATTGTATTAGTGATTAATACATTTGCATATTGCTGTATGCAATTTGATTGTGTGTACATTTTGATCTATTATATAATTCCACAATTACTCTGCCCCTGGTAAACTGAGCAGCAGCTCCCCAGCAGTTCTTTATGTATGGAACATTTTTATTACCTCAGGCAAACTACTGATGCCAACCGCACCATGCTATTAAACAGCTGAGCACAAAAACACCAAAGAGCATTTAGAGGAGCGTACTATCTCTTATATAGCACAAACCAACAGGACGAGGAACATCAGCAAAGAATGTCAAAATATGGACATTAGCCATCACAGGATTATGTTGTGTGAAGAAATATTCACAAATCTGTAGCTAATTCTTGGAATTACAACTAGAAGTTTTGAGTAAAATTGTAGAGAAACAAATGCAGCATGAACATCTACATAACACTAAAACAAAATATTTTTCCTTATTTTGACAAGGCTTTGACAATTCTCTCTGTGATGCCAGGTTATCAGAAAATTGAAAACAGTAGTGTGTCAGGGACTTACAGTGGCTGCTGACGTGACAGTGACTTAGGGGCTGTTTGAGTATACAGTAAAGGTGTGATGTGAATGCATAACAAGGCCTTTGGACACGCAGAAGTTGCTAAGCCAAGCATATACTGCCATTAGGACAGTTCTGGGGTGTAAAACCTGAAGGGATCTGTCCCAAGGTCAGGAAGAGTGCTGAGACTGGACACTTTGACTGCATTGGCTTGCATCAGTAGCATTCAGTCAGTAGCAATATTGCACTGAACTCCTTTTTTTTTTTTTCTTTTTTTAATATTTGACCTCTAAAACACAGTTTCAGCCTTGGATCAAATGAGAGTTTCCAAACTCATAACTTAAGCTCCACTTGATCCAACAACGTGATGTGGAAGTTACTGTTTAGATCACATTTACTTACAAAATAGCATAGAGTTAATCACATGGTTTTTAAAATAAACAATATAGTACAAAGTTTACTATGTTCCCTCTTTTAGTTTAACATGTCAGTGTGCTAATTATGGCATATTAATGGTAAACACAGTACAGCTGAGGCTGATGATGGGAGTGTCATTGATTTTTCTTCTTGACCTTCTGATTCAGATTCAGAAAACTTTATTTGTCCCCGGGGGGACAATTTAAGAAAGCAATTGAAGCTGCACAATGAAAGGGACATTTTAAAGCTTAAAGAGATAGAGATTGGTACCAGAAATTGAAAGCAAATGGGGTTGACTGAGGCTGGCAACGGTTAACATAATTGTAAGCGTAATAGCACTTCCAGCCTGTATTTCATTTTTTACATCTATTTTGAGAGTTTATACGACTCATGCACAACCATTCAAAATATCAATCTTAAAATTTTTAACAGAATTGAAGACATAAGATTTGAAATGAAAACATTGTTTTGTTTCTCTTATTGTTCAATTTTCCTTTTCTTTGCCTTCACCATCCTCACTCTTCTTTTTGCTCCACTGTCAGGCTTTTCAGATCTGATTATATTTCACCGCCCCCTACTTGATAATCCTGTCTCCCTTTTACTCTGACTTTATCTTTTCTCTGGTTTGGGCAGAACTAACTCTAATGACGAGACCTATGGTCATGGCTATTTTACGGATTGGTCCAGAGTGGCTGGAACTGAGCTCCTCGCCACCATGACCTCTGACAGGAAATGGCATCCTCCACACTTTCTAGACATCCACATTTCAAGCTCTGCCAAAAATCTGCCACTGTGTCTGTGAGGGAGTGGAAAATTGTCGCTGACCTTAAATTCACTGTGACATTCAGAAAATAGCCTATTATGTCTTAGGTTTCAGATAAAACCTTGTAAATTGCGTCATGACACTGTGCAAATGTGACAGTGAGTAAACAAACAAACCAACAAGCAGATACACACATACACAAAGTACAGGAGTCACTGGACTGTAAGTGTGGTTATTTATGTTATTTATGGTAGTTATTTATGGTAGGTGTGATGTGGCTTTATGTCAGTCACTGTGCTATAAAAACATGGCCCAGGGGTATATGATGACAATCTGATGGTTTGTGACTTTAAATGATGATGATAACACTGTTCAGTTGTAGAAATGCAAGTTCTTTTGTTGAGAAAATTTCTTAACTATGTTTTCATTCACTTTTGGCTGAGGATAAGGTTGTAAAAGCACAACACTGACGTGTGAAAGCCTTGTTCACAGTAAATGAGCTTCCAATAAGCCCTATGGCCTCTCCTCCCCCACTGTTCCTACACTAATCATTGCCTGACTGTCATGGTGGTTTTCTTGGTGGCCTGGGTGGCTGCCTGGTGAGAGGTCATGTTGGATTAGAAAGCTCCCTGTGTGATATAGGTTACTGCACAGTGCTACTTGCGGGGTGCTTGGGTGTGGGGGTGGTGCACACACACACACACACACACACACACACACACGAACTGTATTCAATACATCTAATGTATTGCTGTGAATTTAATCATTACACAATTCTTTATTGTTTCCTTCATCATCATCACGTCTGTTAAGTTTTCAGTTTTTTTCTAAACACTTAATATCACTTTAGATGTTCTAAAGGATCTCGATATAAATAATTTAACGTAGTTTCAACACTGAAAATGTCTGATAATAATCAGCCTTCTTCCTCTGGCAGTGCCATCAGCATACTTTACACACACTACTGGCACGACATCTGTTTTTTTTCACCCAGGAGAGAACTTTATCTCCTTATTACATTAACCAAAAATAGATTTGGCCATTGGAGGGCACTACAATGCAAAATCTTTCTTATTTGAGATTCATCATCAGCTGAAATAAGTCAGTATTAAATACAAATCACTGTATTATTATGATTTAACGTTTCTCTTGATGATGCATGGTTCATATGTGATTTTAGAGGCTTTCCCCCCAAAGTCTTGTGTCTTCTCTCAGTCTTGTTTCTTAGGCTGGCTTTTCTAGTGACAGAGCAAATGTCTTTCCCATTGTCTGTAACCGTGGCAGCCACAGAGAGACATCAAAACAGACTTTTTTTCTTTTTCTTGTTTTGTCACGTTTGTGCAGAAAAAAAGCGTTTTGCTTACAATTTTTCTCTCCTTCACATGAGCAATCCTGAGCCACTTTGCCTCAAACATCATTAATATGACCCTGTTATTGTGACATAAGCTCAGCATCTATCTTGCTTCATTAAGCTGAAGACAGATTTCATATGAGAAGTCTTGCACTGATAGTCAGGGGTCATTTTCCAAGCAGGTTTGTATGAATAATTGATGGCTGGTTTGGCACATTAGAAGAGGTCAAGCCTCAGTGGAAGAAACAGCTGTGCTGTTGTGTGATGTGTGGGAAACACGTCAGCAGGGCAAAGGGGAGATGCAGACCCGTTGTATATCCCTATTAAGCAAAAATAAAGATACATGTAATGAAGCTGCAGGCAAAATTAAACAATTTACAATGTTCAGGGATTCAAATAAGTGTATTAATTTTTAATCACATCAAATGGTGAAAAGTCATTTGATCATTTACTTTTCTTTGCTTGTAAACGTCACAAACACATGGTCACATCATCAGTGACCCATTTACACAGACTACAGTTGGGAGATGTCAAACGTTGGAGTGGCAGTGTCACATGACCATCTGGACAGGAACAGGAGTGTTTCACATATCCACTTTTCTTCTCAAGAGCAAATCATAAGAATAATAAAATGTAATAAATACTGTATATATCTTTATATTTTATCTTCATAGACATGCATTTTTTTTTACATGCAAGGTAATTACAATGTTACACAATGTTGCACTGAAGCTTAAATTAAATGCTTTAACTTATTAAACTTGCAGGCAGACTCCCACTAGGCGAGGAAATCAAATAGCTATTTACAAATGCTCTTTTATAGATCTGTGCATCTTCTGCTCAGTCGTTATGCAATCAATCTTTGTGGATTTGTTTACACACCATTCATCACAACAGATACAGTACATCGGCAATCCTGTATTATCCTCTCAAGTACCATTATCAATAAATAAATTTCAATACATGATCCTATTAATCCATTTTAGGTAAAGAAAGTTTAAGTTATAATCATTGTTTAATACACAAATGATGATTGATTTCTATTTTCAAGTTAAGATAAATGTAATAATAATAATAA
This sequence comes from Toxotes lorentzi, assembly GCA_037833715.1. Taxonomy (NCBI): domain Eukaryota; kingdom Metazoa; phylum Chordata; class Actinopteri; family Toxotidae; genus Toxotes; species Toxotes lorentzi. Next base: position 19,681,075 of record JBBMJY010000002.1, on the reverse strand, counting down.
AACATAGTTTTACTTTCTTCTCAGTGATCTTTTCGTATGGGCACGACTGACATTTCTCAATGTTCGCTTTGGAATCAAACTCTCTGAATGTGATCTGATCGATTAACAACTCATGGGAGTGAAGTGGGGGGTTAATAATACAAGATGATTTCAGGGTAATCACAAGTATATGGACCAGTAAATCACATTGAAGAAGAGAAAGGAGAAGGGGAAGAGGGCTCGGGAATACAGGTCAATTCTTTTAGCAGCAGAGGGGATAACAGGTTTTGGAGGAGGTGGTTTCTTGTTGTTCTTGGCCTGGGATTTGCCGAGACCAGCGCCGGTGTCAATAGGCTTCCCGTAGCAGTCAAAGTTCGACAGCTCAAAGTCCCGCGGGAGCGAGCCCACGATGCTGAAATCATTGGTTCGCAGATCTGATTTGGAGGTGCACACTTTCTTGCAGCGTGTCTCCGCCACCTGGGTGCAAGAAAGCAACATGAGGGAAAACTGAACTGATTACTGAATTCTGCATAATTTCATTCCAAAATACATTTATTTATGAGAAACATATGAGCAAACATAAAATTATAATAACAATCTGAAAGCACTCCTGGCAGCCCCCGAGACAGTGTATCTAGACCAAAGTGGTTTAAAGCGGACCAACTGAGAAACTGACAGTGCAGTACTTGGAGGCTTGTGCTCCACACAGTTACATTACAAAGATCATTCCATCCTCCAAACATTATATTTCTTATAAAAAAACTGATTTAATAACTGTGAAATCAGCTAAAGGTCTTTTGACTGGTAAAAAAAAATGCCATCCTGCATCTCAGAATAGAACGGAAATGTTGGCATTTATTTCTGGAATTTGCATATCATCATTTTCTTTTATCTCTCTGTCTCTTCCACAGGTATATTTGTGTATGAACAGTGGCTTCAGAATGTATTCAGATCCCTTCCCTGCACACATTGTAGCTTTAATCTAAAAATTAATAATAATAATAAAATTGCCTCTGAGAAGGCCCCCTCCCCCACCCAGCATAATATAATGCTACCACCACCATGCTTCACCGTGGGGATGGTATTAACAAGGTGATAAGCCGTGCCTGGTGTTCACCAGACGTGTTGTTTCTGCCCAGATCCCTTGTTTGTGGACCAACGTGCACAAATCATTATAATAGTTCTGACTCTTCTTGTCTACAGTTTTACATGGGCAAAATATAAAGCAATGCTCCACTTTCTCTAACTATCCTTTGACGCATAAACAAGTGTTGTGTGCACATATATCCTCAGTGATGTCTCTAAGAGATCATGTCCATGCTGCTTAAATGAGGTTGCTTAGGACTGCTGGACTTGATTGAAAACAGACTGGACTTTAAAGGAGCTGTTTGATCCTGAAGTTTGGATAGAACTCATGCTGATAAATCACAACTACTGATATTTTAAGAGACAAAAGAAAGATCTTTGCAGCCAAAATTAGATTTACCTTGTGCTCTAAAACATTGCCTAATATGGTTGCTCGCCCATCTGAGGTTTTGTAACCCCTATACACCCTCTACATTCTATCTCACATAAAAAATATTCTGCAAAACGATGTAGTTAATGTCATCCAAAAAATCCCTTTCATCAACTTCCCTGAAGGCCTGTGGGGTGAACAGGATCTAATCAGTCTATGGATGCTTACTCACTGAAGTCATTAAGCTCATTAAAGCTTCATTATTTTGATTTGGTTTTGACAAGAAAACCTATTAAACCTCAATGGAATAATGTAATCCTCTAAAACCAAATGCTGTCCAGACTAACATAGACACAGAGATAAATTAATTTCAATTAGACATCAAATTGGAAGATCTGTTCAACATGCTGCATGCCTAGTGTGCATGTGAGACTTGCGAGACTTGAGTCCTGACTGAGCTGCATGTATTAGTAAGTTTGAACCATTGCCAATCTTTAATGACTGGGTTTCCCTGCTTTACATTTAGATTAGATCTTTATGCCTCACTGTTACAAACCTGCCTGAGGATGTTGGATTGGATCTGGAAAGTGCAGTCTGACATTTTACCGTGTGTTACACAGAACCATATGCATAACTACACGAATACAAACACACACTTGTTATATAGCCTGTTCGGATTGTTATATAGCCTGTTATATAGCCTGTTCAAATCATATTCATACACAAGACTCAATGTTCTCACTAGGAAAAATGCAGCTGAAGTCCAGTCAGGATTACAGGCAGGGATATTAGGCAAGATTTCATATGACCAAGATTTGTGAGAAGCCAAAACTTGATCACATAAGCTACCCTTGATCTTGTCACCATGGATCTTTTAATTATTTGAATTTAGGATTAATTTGCCTTAAGTTTTGGCTCAACATGCACCATCACACTTTGGGTGTACAGTGGAGTCATGGAGTCAGTGAGTTAGGTCTTGGCTGACTTGATCTCTATTATTTGTTTATTGCTTGGTGCAACCATAAAAGTGCAGATGACAGTCAGGAGAATTAGCTTTGATAAAGACGAAAATCTCTAAATTGTTATTTTTTGCCAGTTTGCCTCTTTAGATAACATTGTGAATACAAACAGAAAAGAGAGTACGTCATGTAACAAAGATCCCAGGCCAAAATCGAAACATGATGTTGCAGTTATATGGTATACATCTTAACCAATAAGCCGAAGGGAAATGTCTAAATTGTTGATGATCAACAGAGTAAGATGTGATCTGGATTTTTACTCAATGGATATGGGAAATACCACTGTCACTAGAAAGAGTCAATTTTGCTGATTCCAGCAGTGTGTCTGATGTATGCGTATTCTACACTGAGTAAAGATACAAAATAACTTTTCTAATCTATGAATGATGACACACACACACTCACACACAAAAACACTGAAGTTATCAAACCAGATCCACTGACATGCAGGGTGCTGACATGAAGCGGCGTCCCTCCGGTCCCGTTGACCGTGTTGTTCCTGGCAGCGGGGCTCTTTCCTGCAGCCTTCTCCTTGGATGCAATCTTGGCCTTCTCAGCCTCGATGCGCTTTGGGCTGTTGAGCATCACTTGAACCACAGCGTACTCCACCAGCGAGGCGAAACCAAACAGCAGGCAAGCAATGAGCCAGATGTCGATTGCCTTGACGTAGGAAACCTTGGGAAGCTCAGAAGCTAAGGAGGTGCACTCAGAGGACAGAGAGAGCACTGAGAGGATTCCTGAAAAAAAGAGGGAAGACAAGTAACCTTGTCAGTCAGCAAAGTGTTGGCTGTAAAAACAAGTTTTCCACTGTGAGTGATTAATTCCTCTCTCTTATGAACTTCCTGTCATTCCATCCGCATTGTGCGATTCCAGTGTTGTTTTTAATACTATAACCACTACATGGCACTACAGGCTTTTCTTACAAATGCCTCTTTCATTTAATAAAGAAGCTTATGTTCTCAAATGTAATCTATTAAACACATGGAGCCATTTACCAGCTTTGCCTAAATAAAACAAACAAACAAACAAAAAAAGATTCAACTGTATTATCTGATCAAAGAATAAGAAAAACAGGAAACCAAATCAGACCACCCATTCAATGACATCTTTAATTACTTGACAGTTTTGATACTTGTTGCTATAGACACAATTTGGTTAGTGCTTGGTCTTGATAATAATGTGTCACTGTGATCAAAAATACAACACAGACATAAGACATTTCTTTCTGTGGAGTCTAGATGTTTGCTTCCACTGGAGAAAAGCATAATGATTCACTGAATGCTGAGATGAAAAAAAAAAAAAAAAGATGGATTTCCTCTTCAATGCACAAAATACCGAACAAATTAATCTCCCAATCTGCACAAAAGCTGTAATAAAAAGCTCACATCCACACAAGCTTCTGAAAACGTAACTGCAATTAGGATGTATGACCGTTCCTTTACCCCTTTTATTAGGACATCTCCAAGGCTCAGACAGCCTCTAATGACAGAGTAAGTTTAAATTGTTTTTTTTATCTCTAATAGCCAACAGAATTACAGGTTAGAGATTCCCCCTGCACAGAAGCACTTGTTTCAGGCTATAGCAGAAATAATTATAGTGACTCTTAAGAGGCTGTTATAACAACCAAAGAAGGGCTTCACTCCCCTTTTTTCTCACAGTAATGCTACTGCTACTTCAGAGAGACAATGAATACATTAGAATGACCAATGGGTTTGTCTCCATTATGGTCACTCATCAAGGAAAGGTTCATATAAGGTTCAGGATGTCTCATCAAACTGCTCCTCCTCAGTGGATTTAAACAAACTTAAAAAGAGAGCATTGTCATTCTGGAAGCCCACATATTATCCACGAACAGAGAAACACATGAAAGGTGGAGATACTGAGATAGCTTTGTTTGCCTTGTTAGTCTATGAGACATGGTCTTTTAGACAGACAGACAGAAAAAGATGAATATATACAGTATTTCTGTAATGCAATGGTAAACTGTAGTTTTAACTGTAACATTTGCTCACATTTTCCCTATGGAAAGGAAGCATGCTGTGTAAACTTGAAAATGCTCAGAAACACACATTCACAGTCAAACGCACACATGGACGCATATACACAAGTGTATAAGGAAACACTAAACACACATAAATGCTATCACACACACACACACACACACAGCCCAGAGCAATAAATGAGAGTAGTCCCACACCTGGGTGTTGACTGACCTGGGCTGATCCCATTTAGAGAGAAGTCAGAGGAGGCTTCCAGGTGGACTTGGAATGATGATGGGATGAAAGTGGTGATAAACAACTGGAGGGAGGATGGAGAAAAGGAGGCAGTGGACGATTGAAGTGGGATAACAATGGATTATCTTATTCATGCAGCCCTGAACACACAGAGTTGCATGTGTGACACTGACATATTGCACACGGGTTGAATTATGGAGGAGGAGGAAAAAGTAGAATTGACATTTTTATCCACAAGCTCAAGCTTTGTCCTAAATGATATTTGGGACGAAGCTTCTGCCGTGTGCACTGTCAGTCTGTATGTATGAGAATGATATTCATTTGTGTAAAGCATATTCACTATAGAGGCCATTTTCTTGTTTTGTTTTACAAATTGTATAGTACTTAGCTCACACTTCAAATGTGTAAGTTGTTTAGATAATTGACTAATTGTTTGCTAGAACCCTTGCTTCAACAATTTGTACAAATTTCATGTAGTAAATCTGCCAGTTAAAGTCAGCTAAAATACAGATTGAGCATCAGCTGAAGTCTGCCAACTAGAAGGGTAACAATAATCTTATGTTTTTCAAACTGTGAAATTGTGACACATTTTTTATTTAAAATTTAAGTGGAGATGTCAAAATGATCTGACCATCTAATCTTAGTTTCAGAGTTTCTGCCTCTTGGCAAAAATAGGACTGCACCAACAACCACCACTAAGCAAGAGGGATGCTAAAGATCACCTATCTGGTTCTTGGCAGTGATTTATTCAGTGCATAAACAAAAACAAACAGAAATTAGCACTACCGGTACTGGACAATTCTTACAACCCCCCCGGGGCTCAGGCTAAGAGTCTAGTAATCCAGCTGGATTTTCTTCAGGCCATTCACATTGTGTGCTTCCCTGGTTTGGAAAAACAACATTGCTCCTTGTGTGGCTCAGTACGCCCCTTCCTTAATTGGGTTAATAGGGATCAGGTGTGCCTTGGTGGCCAGCTGAGTGTCTCCTGGTTCTCTCTCTTTCCTCAACAACCCTTGTTGCCCATACTCATTAAGATTTGCCAGAATCTCAAGTCAGTTGTACCTCTATATTTTGAACTTGAGTTCAACTGAGCAGCCAGAATTTTCAAAATGTTGTTAAATTGTGGTACAAAATGTTTTACAAAATGTTGAAAGGAAAAGTGGCAGGCTAGAAAACTGAATCTATTTGGGGATAATATTTTAGATTTTGGACATACTAACATGATTTTGGACATACTAACATGGTCCAGCCACTTTATGATGAATGATGTCATGGTCCAGCCACAAAAAAAAGCCCAGTTATTGCACATAAACATGGGCTCAAATTTGTGTACCATTAGATAAAAGGTACTGCTGTGGGTCCCATCTGTCAATTACAACTACACTCAGTGATTTATCACATATAGACCAACACTGGACATGGCATCATGCTTGATAGATAAAGTCCTTCATGGTGTCAAAGTGACTGATGATGTCATGATGGAGATGATATGTCAGTGATCCCTAAAAACACAGACATCCTTCAGAGAGGCTTTTATTTGATCAGCCACAGTCTCTTCCCCATGGCTTTTTACAACACTTTCCACACCTAATTACCCCAGCAACATACATACTCTCAGCCCTGGTTGAACAGCACAAGAAATATTTACAGATCTTGTGTTTTGGCAAATGTCAGTGGAACATGGTGGAACCGATCAGTAGACTTAAAATAATCCATACCCAGGGGGACCCTGGCAGCACTCGCATCAGGGTTGATCCAGAAGGACAGCCAGGAGAGTACTACGATGAGGAGCGTGGGGGCATAAACACCCATCATGTAGAAGCCGACCTGTCGCCTTAGGGTGAAGATAACCTCTACACATGTGTAGTATCCTGCATGAGGACAAAGACAATGGTCAAATATGAGAAAATAACTTCAGAGAGAAACACAGTTTGCCCTGAAATTCCAAAATTAGAGGAAGACATATAGTACATAGGGTTCTGGAATCATACTCAAGGTAATTTGTTTTCCAGTACGGAGACTGAATCCTTTAAAGGACACAACCCAAAAGGGGGGGTGTCCTTATGAAATCAAGGCCAGGTTTAAGCTGCACCTTCTCCCGAGACGAGACAGTCTAACTTCATGGAGACCAAAACTAATGAACCGTGATCAGGAGAATGGGAGGATAAGATAAGATACACCTTTATTAGTCCTACAATGGGGAAATTGCATCCATCACAGCAGCAAAGAGACAGATTCAGGCAACCAGAATATACAAAAAATCAAAAATATGAAGACTCAAGATAAGATTTACTGGAAGAACAGAAAAATCTCTCATGATTCCAACTTGCAAGTGTTTATGCATTATAGTAAGGTGGTTGCTCCCACTGCTAGCCTTAATATTGGATTTTGCAGTTCTTAAAACCAAGTGGACAATACTGACACTGTCCCTATCCCTAACCCTATACTGACTATACCACATTAAGCATTTAGATGAAAGGTAGGGGCCAGGTTAAGTCTTGTATCTCCTTTTGCCCAGGCACAAAGCAAAGCACAGCTGTTTGTATGATTAGTAACAGTGAAAGCAAAACAGAAAAAAAAGAAAAAGGTCAGTGGACGTAAGGACTTTAACATAATTTCAGCTCTGACTTTGTTAAAGCGGAGACTGAGCTGTTTGAGCACTCAGGGCAGAATCCCAAAAAGCACTGCTTCCAACTGATAACGTGCCAGTTACATAGGAGACGTGTCAAAGAGGCAGAGGACAGATTCTTTTTCTCAAAAGTAAAACATACATTTCCACACATAAATTATTCATTTTAACTAATCATCTCTGTAGAAGTCTGGTTTCCATTAGTTCAGTATGGAATAAGTATCCATACACTTCAGACATCCTATGGCAGCATTGTGCTTTTGCTCTTTGAGGCTGGTGGGTAGGTCCAATGGGATGGTAGAGTGGATAGGCTGAAGTAATATTTAACTAGCCCGGGGATTTCTGGGTGAGCTTTATACAGCAAATAAGGGCTGCCTGTGTCGCAGAGTAGGCTCGACCAGTCATACACAGAGGTGATCTTTGTGTCTGGCCAGGTTGTCATGGCAACCCGTTAAAAGGCTGACTCATTGCCAGCAGTGTGCCTCCCAAGTGCAAGAGCACTGAGGTCATACCAGCTCTGTTGGCTGATAGAGATTTTCTATTTTACAATATATCGCAAATGTTTTTGTACTCACAACGGTCTGAATATGTGTGTGGCACAGTACCAGGACCTTTTTAGTAATTTCTCTTCTATTTTATTAGAGGAATATTCAGTAGTTTTAGCCATGCCAGCATCCTGGGAAAATGGCCTGTGTAACATGCTGTTCATTTGTCTGTGTATGCTACAGTCTATCCTTGCTAACTCCACCCGCCACACAAAAATCTGTCCATGCAAAAACTGTTTTTCCCTGACAGTCAAAGAGCAAGACATGGCAGAGAAGTAACTGAAGAGTAGGGATGGAGAGGTGCATACATTTGACTTCAGCTTGATTGGTCAGATCAAGTTGGTCAGACTTAATGGTACCATGTGGAGGTTTTGACAGTGTCTTTACCAGAAGGTCCCTGTTGTTTGGATCATGTATGTGCAGAAGGACACATGCATGTGAGCACATGTGCTGCAGGATTTACATTCTGCTGTTGGTTTCAGGCTATTCCACTGATTGGTAGATGGTGGCAGTAACACATAGTATGTGCTAACAGGCAGGAAAGAAGATGACTGCTAGTAAGTATATGTAGATATAAGCAATGCATGGCTTGATACAATCTTTTATGAAGAATGAAAGGCATTCAAGATGTTTTTTAGCCCTCCGGGATACACACGACACATTTTGGTAACACTAAATGTGAACATAACATTGACTGTTGTGGTGAAATTTCTCAACTTGTGCAAAAATGAAAATAAATAAATAAATCTTCAAAGTGCAAAGTTTTCATGTTCTGCTTCTTGTTTTTTATGTTTTTATTTACCCTGCAGCAAAATCCTACCAAGGTTTGAACCCCTGATACAAATCTAATATGGAGCTTTCTCACAGCAAATACTTGGAACTTGTTGAACACAAGTGTAACTAATGACACTATCAATCACTTCTTTCCTTTAAGTTGCACTACAGCCAGGGCTCTGGTTGTGTAGGCTGGCTCACCAGCAAACCTGAATGAAAGAGGAGCATAATTAATGATATCAGTTACACCTGTGCTTTTCCTGCTGTGACAGGTCAAGATACTTTGTATTGAGTGAGTAATGCCAAATTAAAATGGGAAGCCTGGCTCTAATGGGCTAAAAAACATTTTCATGATAACATTTCTCTTTCCCATTTTTTAAATATGTGAAAACAATAGGATTAGGACAAGGACATTACCTGTCCCTGCATAGTATTTGGTGCAGTTCCCATAATCAATATCTTCTTGTCTGATATCAAACTGTGGCAGAGCGATGGCATCCATTTGCACTGGGTCACCTGTCTGCCACATGAACTGCAGGTCATCCGTGGTGTAGCCAACTTGATGAAAGAAGAACAAAAACACATAAAAAGTCAACATTCATAGACATAACTGTTTATGTTTGCATGTTAAGCACACTTACAGAAACATACAATCACTATAAACTATAATATGTATGTACACAGATGTAGGATGTTGCCAGTCTCAGCAGTCGGGTTCGGCATTAGAGAGAAATGGCTTGAAGTTATTTTGTTTATATATGTCTAAACTACTTTGTAAACAAGATGCATTAACCAGAGTCAAGCTCAATTAGTTGTGAGACGTTCACAACAACCTTAAAATATGATGATTTATTCCACTTCTCTCAGTGCTCACCACTGAAATTGGCTTCTAAACACAAGCAAAAAGCTCTTACCCCAAAACAACTATTTTATAAAAACAACAAATATATTCCCTACTCATAAATATTGTATCAACCAAATACCAACTAGCAGATGTGTTAAGTGATGAGGTGGTTTAAGATGATATTTCTGGAAAACTCACAGCTTTCCAATTGCATTTTACACCTCTGTGTGTCCATAGGGAACAATGTCAAGTCCAGCGGACAAGACAGGGTGATGGACAACCTGGAGGAGGATGAAGAAAAAATAGTTTTTAATTTATGCTCTACTTCAGTGTTCAGTTTTTTTTTTTTTTTTGTTTATTTGTTTTGTTTTTTTGTGGTGCTTTTTCTCAAAATAAACAGAATATGTGTAACTCAAGATGCAGCACTCAAAATTACAGACAAATTTCAATGATTATCTCTAGAGATGATTGAAACCTAACATAACACACTGTAGCTGTAGGCCCAGCTAGTTTAAACTGAGCCCCTTGTAAGATGGAATATTTTTCACCAAAGGCCATGCATGTCAACCAACTCTCATTATCTTTAGAGCTTCAGCCACAATCATTATCGACCCAGAGACAAAACAAATAAAAGAAACCAAGGAATCCTTGAAAACATGAAAAAAAGCGTAGCTTGACTATCTGAAACGAAGCACACGGGAATGTAATTATCAGTGCACATTTGCAGGGTATTAAGAACGCAAATGAACAGTTATTATTATCGCTTAAGTGTCCCCAGGTAATTGGCCTGAGAAACTAACCCTTAAATTACATGATTTTTTTGTTTAGTCTTGTCGACACATGTATTTGAATACTTGGCCCTCAATTCAAGTCCAACACTGTGTTCATATTCGTCAATATTTTGTTTGGAAAGGGTGGAGTTATGTTGTTGTGTTTTGCTCTAGCCAATCAAAGCAAGTGGCGTATCCATTAGCATATCACAGGCAATGATTAAAATAAAATAAAAATTCATTACCTCATACTGATGAGGACATCTCCATTACGAAAAATGAAGAGGAGAATGTTCTCCTGGGTAACATCGTGAAAGTTAGCGCTCTTCTCGTTGGCGAAGAACAGGTCGGGTTTCCAGAGACATTTGAACATCTTGGGATCAACAGTGAGAGAATCTGACTTGAAGTCCTGTGGTAGCTTCAGCCTGGGGTCGTTCCAGCGCTGCCGCAGGAAGATGTTGACTCTGTAATCCTGTTAGGTTCCAGACATGCACAAACATGGTTAATGTCTGTATCATCTTAATACTACTGGACACAAGTTGGGTGCTTTCAAAGAGAATGCAGACCAAAAGAGGAGCTCTATGAATGGAATAAAATTAAATATATGTTTGCTTTCTAGCAAATATCGATTTTTATTTTCATAGCCTTTGTGCTCTGGATAAAATCTATATCCATGAAACTGCAAATGATGTGTTGAAAGAGCAAGAGAAGCATTTTAAACCCTGTTAAATAAATTTCGATACTTCTGTGATACTAATGTTTTGATGTGAAGAAAAAAAAAGTGATCATTTGTTTTCCCACTAGCTGGCCCCTTTCCTTCACTGCTGCATGTTTATATTTCCTGTTTCAAACTGTCACTTTTTTCAGGATAAAGCAGTCCGACACTGTTGATATGTTAACATGTTGGACTTCTTTCAACACTTTTTACATCAGTGACAAGCACTGTTTTCTTGAAGAAGACATCACTTCAATGATAACTTCAACATACCCACTTTAACATGCTGAGTGAAATCCACAGCTGCACCAAAAACACTCATGACGTCTGCTTTAAAACCGTCAATATCAGGAAACTGAGCAGTCCAAGGGTCAAATGCTATCAACACAGCAACATGTGATACAGCAAATACCTCATTAGTGAGCTTATTAGTGAAATTTCCACATTCTTGTTGTTAGGAAAGTGTCACTCAATGACGCTTTGGGACATTTTTTTTTTTTTTTTTTTTGTTGCTGCTTTGATGGCATGCCTCAAGCTGGTCAGATACCAGGTGCTAGGAAGGACTATTAATGCTGAGTGTGAAGATGGATAACATGTCAAATAAAGCCACCAAAATACATCTGCATGTGTGTGCATTTGTGTGTGCCTGTGTCTTTGTGTGTCTTTTATAAGAAATTAACTTCCACCTTCCATCTCTTCATTATTCACATTTTTATGATGTTGGTTGCCTTTTTTCATTTTTTTTTTTTTGCAGATTGTTAAAAGTCCGTTAAATACCAGCATTTATCATTGCTTCAAGCTCTTTCAAGTTTTCAGATTAAATTTGACTCAATTTTCTCAAATATTGTTGATCACAAAAGTACTGATGTTTGTCTCAAAATAATTATACCAGCATGAAAAGAGAAGTGAGCTCAATTGCTGGTGCCACATTTTAGTACTAACTGACTAGTTCTAGTTGACTTTGGTGAACACCAGGGGGAGAAATTCACAACAGCTGAGGCAAGAAGACCACCCATCCTTCCACCACTGTAACCAACCGTTTCCACAGTTGTCAGAGAAAGTACATATACACACATGATTAAATGTTAAACTACCACAATGGAAATAATGGAATTGGAATAAACATATGTAAGACCTTATTTTTTCTTTTGGCAAAAAATATACTTGAGCAAAATTCAAGTGAATCAGCACAATAAAATTAATTTAGATGCACTGCAGCTCATTGCTTCCATGCCCATTATGTGTCACCAGAGGAGTCTGGTTGACTGCTGACTCACACGAATGGTACAAAAATAATATATTGCTTTGACAGTTTGAGGCCTTGATGGACCTGATGATTGCTATTTGTTTGTCAGAAGTCTTTGAAATGGTGATATTTTGGAAATCCTCTTCATAATTTTACAGCTTTTTTTTAAGTCATGGGCGTGTTTGAGCTTGGGGAAGTCATGTGACCTGCAGTTCCATCTTTGGCCACAACTGCAAAGATCACCACAGTTTTTTTTTCTGTGGCTTTAAACTTTTGCTGTATGTTAAAGGCCCCTCTCTCTTCCCAGTTTGTTTCCTGTCAGCATCTCTGCTGTATCTTATCTAATAAAGCAAAAAAACAAGAAAAACCCTGAGTGATGGGGTTATGCTTACTATTATTTTAGAACTGCACAGACTAATCTATCCAAAGTGAATGTTTTTTCCAGAATCATTATTACCACACATTTTAGTTTAGACTGATTGAACAGGGCAGATTTTGGCATTTCATTCATTTTCTCTCTTCCCTGTACTGTCTGTACTGAAAATATATGTTTCTTGGCTTTTTGGCAAAATATATGCTTACTGGAAAATATTTCAATTACAGCCAGGGTTAATACCGAGAGACAGCCAACTGAGACTACAATGAGACAAGAAACCACATGAAAGGTTTCCTTCCTCACTGTTCCATATGCAGTATGGATAGGAAGGAACTATTTTAAAAACTCATAACATTTAATACACATCACTGGAGTGATCAAATTGTTGATATTCCATTTTCATTTCTATACAACTTAATTTCAGACTCCAACATCCAACTAGCGACTCAGGTGACAGCATGAACTGCTGGCTCTTCTCTTTCTGCCAGACACACAGGCCAGTTCCCACTCCTTCTCCTTTCTGAAAACCAGACAAGGAAATATATCCTGCCCCTGGCTCGCTATCAAGCTGCCAGTACTGCATTCGATTCCAGTAAGATTTAACACAACCGCTCGCTATAATCAACGAGGAAAACCCAAACTGAGAAGCAATAAAAAATTTTAAAAAAGAAGACAAAAAAATGCTCACACTACGACAATTTATTTCATCTCACAACATCAAATTAGTCATCCTCTCCTGGCAAATACAATCATAAAGTGAAAACAGATGTGTTAACTACAGTGGACGCGTGGCGGTGTTTGACCAAGGGAGGTGTAAATGATGAGAGAGGGTTTCTTGGGATCAGATACCCCACAGAGTGATAAATTGAGGGGGAGAGGTGACCAGCTGCCTCTTTTTTTCTTCCCAGATTCGTTTTGAACCTTCCTCACTTTCATTCTCTTTCAGTCTTTTGCTGGACGTCCAGGGGGACGAGAAGAAAACAGCAGTTGCCATCTGGGAGTCCCTCATATCCCTGTCTCTGTCTCAGTCTTGGCTGTCACTTGTTCTTTCTCGAGCCTATCTCTTTCCTTCTCCTGGCTTGTCTTTCTTTAGATTCTTCCCTCTCCTTCCCTCTCCACCTTTTCTCTGTCTTCCTCTTACTTAATGCCTTCCACTGTGACTAATTTCTCCTCCCTTCTCTGTCTCTAACTTTCCTCTGCTCAGTTTCCTCGTTCCTGTCTCTCGTTTTCCTTCTTTATCATGTTTGGTCTCCTACTGTCTGAATTTGTCCTCCTCCTCTGTTCTTCCTCATTCACCTTTGTCTTTCTCTCTTTCTACCTCCCTCTCTGTCATTTTTTTCACCCGTCCTGCTGCTCACTATCTTTCACCTCCTTCTAACTTGCCTAACTTCTTTTTGGCTGGACTGCAGCAGCTGGATCAGACCTATAAACATGAATGTCTGTTGCTGACTGACTAGTCTGACTGACTCACTGGTTGGCCAGCCAGTGTCCCCATTGGCTGTTGCTCTTTCAACTTTCGCTGGTCGTGCTGCATTTGATGGCAGTTTGATAGCTGTTGCAACCTTACTAATTAGATTTATTTTTTCTAGATCGAGGAGTTCATGAGACAGAATAAAGTCAAACTTTGGATTCTGTCACTCTGCTCTGAATTAATTACAACTACTTTGTTACATGATTGAATGTGTTTACTAACAGAGACTATTAAAGTTTAGTGGCCTGTTCCAGCAGCTTTAAATTAAAACACACCGGTAAGCCAGGCTTATTAGAAACCTTCAGGAATGTCCCTTTTTATTGTTTCCTAAGTGATCAAGAGTCGACCCAGCGCTGTCCTTGAGTTCAAACTGCTCATTAGTATTAGAACTGCACTTCTTTATCAGCAATTAAGCCATCAGATAAATGAGGCATGAAAACCCAAATCTTCATAATGATTCACTGCTAAATGGTCTGATACCATCTAGAAAACATGCTCAGGCATTCTCCCTAAAACCTGTAGGCTAAAGCAGTTTTCAGCTCTGAACCACTAATTCTGATTGGCATAAGTATTGAAGATCAGTGCTGTCAAGAAGGTGGGACTGAAGTGAATTCTTACCATGGTCGTTTCTTGGATCGAGCCAAAGCTGTTGATGAAAATGTTAACTCTGTCTTCCACAGGAATTCCTGGTTTGAAGAAGAGAAAAGAAGTGATTGTGGTACCAAGTCCACTGTGTTGAACTGTTGCTCTGCAATGAAAGTGAGGCACCAGTGTGTGTGTAAATTATAGTAACTGTCAGTATGCTTCATGAAACCATGTAGTTCTTTATTTCTACACCAATACAAATCGTTCTTAGTAACTGAATCGACTCTGTTACTGATCAGGATTTATGAAAAGCTTTATCAACACTGCAAAATAAAAAAAATGTCCTCTGAAGAGCATCCTGTTCCTCTGTTAAGCAAAAGCTGCAAACCTTTACTATATGCTGGCATCTCTCTCCACACAGCCTTTTGCATAAACTAACAAAATCCTTAACAAATTCAGATACCTCACACTGCTTTGAATAAATGATTTCCTTTGAGGTGTTTACTGGAGGCTCAGGAGTTTTACAGGATGAATTCCATCAAACAATTCACAGAATTAATGCACATAATATGGAGGTAGCATGTAGCTCACATCTATAATGCAGTATGGCAACCAGGCAAACTAATTAATATTCAAGAAACACTTGTGATGTCACCTTTAAATTCTATATGGTCTATAAAAGCAGCTCACCATTTTATAGGCCTGGGCAGAGTAATGCACAAGGCACAGTTTAGGATGTAATTTGGGAGATTATGACATGGATGTTAATGGACGGGGGGCTTTCAGCCCACCCTGAAATTAAGAGCAGATGTTTGGCCGCTGGACCAGTCACAGGCAGTCAGGGAGGGAGCTGATTCTGCTCACAAGGCATCAAACACCGAGTCCCAGATACAGCTCCTGCTGCCAAGTACCAGAGGATGGAAACTATCTGAGTAGCCACCTGAAGACCAACCCATCAGTTAGACGGAGAGGCCACCAGTCACCTCTTTGTTATTTTTATGTCTGTTTCTGTGAGACTGAAGCCTGGTACTCCCTATAGTGTGATATTTACAGCACATTGTGAACACTGTAAAGATAGATACTTGGTGGGTAGCACAGAATGAAAAAAAAACATACTGTAGAATATCAGTGTCTATAATTAATATAAAGTGGTCATTACATACACCAAAAAGTCAAATATAATTTACAAAACTCACCTTTTTTGCTGTTTTTTAAAATACGAGACAGTCTAAGCTAACAGATTTCATTCCCATAACAAACTGTGTGTGTAAATTATTGCCGTGTCAAACTGTATTTGAGGATGGGAGCATCAGCTTACTGCAACTCTGCTGTAGTACATTTCATATATGAGTGTGTCCAGAAAAGGAAATTAATGTTCATTAATCTTTCAAGCACCATTTATAGAAGATTCTTGTTTCAGCACCAGATTCAGAGGAGATATCTGGAGGTGCATACTCATAATATATTTGTTTTTTTCAATTACCATGACATCAATGCAGAAAAAAATGTAAATTAAAAAAAAAGACAGAGACAGATGAAGAGGGAAAGAAACTTGCCTTTGAAGTTGGGCCTTATTCTGGGATCATAGCTGATCAGTAACCTGTTCAAGATGTTACTGGTTGAATTCGCAGGGACTCGGGCCAGATCCTCAGATGACAGCTGTCTGCAAACAAAAAAAACGGAGGGGCAGCTATAGGCACGATTGCATTAGCAGGTCAAATTCCTGGCACATGAACACTACAGATGCACAGCACACCAGCTTCTACTCTGTGTACTCTTTGATTAAACTATAACCTGAGAGAGCTACCAGTTAAGGATTAAATTAGCTTTTAAGATTTGGACCACCCAGACAATGTTAGAGTGAAGGAATGTTTAGAAATGTGATGTGGTGCTATTTTAAGATGTTTCCAGATCATGAATGGGGAAGTTGACATGATCCCAGAGGCTGATAGAGGACATCTTTTCAACCTTCTGGAACAATTGCCTAGATGTCTAGAGTATTTAAGAAATTCTTTAGATATGTACAAAGTCAAATGTACACTAAATATCATATTTCTAACTTTGTTTTATTAGTCTATGACCATGGTAGCATCTCTGCATGGCTATATGCACAGTGTGTTTTGAGCTAAAGGCTAATGTCAACATGCTAACATGCTCACAGTAACAATGCTGAAATGCTGATGATGAGAATGTAATGTTTGCTTCGTAGCAGGGAAACACACAAAGTACAGCTGAGGCTGATGGAAATTACATTTCATTTGGAGGTTTGTGGTCATATAATGTGTCTTGCAGTATGGCTAAAAATGTTTGTTTGCCTGGTTTGTCGAAGGAAACTTGAAATGCATGGATAACTGCTTAATACAATCCCCTAAATTTCCCTACTATCATCATGAAAATGGCACTTTATTCTCGATTTTACTCCATGTACCCCTTTAAAACATTGAGTCAATTAATCTGCCATGTGGGTGGCTAAGAGTATAAATGCCTTGTCAAGACAAACAGTATATTTTTGTGAGTGTATTTCCACTTTTTATTGAGACCAAAGTGAAATTTTTCCCTTTGAACCATCCTGCAAAATAGCAAAAACAGCTGCCTTCTGAAAATTACCACCATAACATGAAGTGGTGATTTTCAAAGACGTTAAGCCAAACATCATTTGTTTTCTGAGGTTGACTGATGAAGAAACAATGGGACAGAGAGAGGGAGAAAGAGGAGAACAGTATCTGGCAGGAGAGAAAGGAGAAACAGAAAGCCTCCTTGTGGGTGGCAATGAAGTCTCCTGCCAAAGAATTTCCCCTTCTCAAAGCACTTTACATATCATTATGTAAACCTTATCATGCACTGAGGATGAGCTAAAGTGCTCCACAGGAATGCTGCAGTGTGCCTGTGTTCTGCGGTTCCCCTGATCAAAGTGAAAAACATAATTCCCATCCACTAAACCTCTCTTTTTTCTCTCTTTTAACAGACCCCTCGGACAACCTCAAGCACAACAGCTAAACTGGAACCAAGAGGTTCCTTGATCTACAAAGGCACCCACAGCACTAAACACAAGAAACGTCATACAACTTACACTTGCCAATACTGGGACAACATCAAACACTTTCTCCCTCTTTTTAAGAACTTTCATTGTCGAGTGATTTGTTACAATTTAAGGAGGAAGAGGCTGCAGCTCCCCAGTACACAGAGACAAGGGACACTTCTAAGTCATGTGATGATGTTCATTCTGTTAGGAGAGATGTACTGTATTTACTTACTACCTGACAACTCCATTTTTATTTTATACTTCTTTACAGTGCCCTGTGGTGCCATTCAGCTGCAGCCAGTTAGCAAAGACTAAATACAGCAGTGTTGAAGCAGTGGCCAAAACAGCATCAGGCTTGTACAAGAAACGTGTGACTTTTTAAACACATCACAGTACAAGTATTCAGAGTTTTTAATACACCATACTTTTGTGGGTTTGGCACAGATTTCCGGAAAGTTCATTGATCCTATTGGACTATACTGGACCGCATATGATGATATAAAATTTAAAGTTATGCTTTAACTGATAGCTTATCTGCCAATGTTGGGGCACTGCAAAAGGATATTTAAGAGGAGCTCCTCCAATTTTACACATAAAGGTTAGTTTGTTAGACATGGGGAGTGCTACTCAGCCAAGGAAAACAGTTGCACAATGTCTTCTGTGGCTCTGGACAAACTTTGTCAAATCTGAGAAAACAACTCTGGTGATATCATTCTGGGTTGGAAAATCAGTTAAAATTAATAATAAATAAACATAATTACTTTTTAATTATTTTGAGCAGAGAGCCTGAAACTGTAAAGTTACATGAACTTATAACATCATCATGTTGTCATTACCACACTTAGTGTTAGCAATAAATGCTAAATGAAGGCCATATGTATTGTATGTCTTTTGAAATGTTGTTCATTCAAGGTGTTGTTCATTCCATACTTACGATGGACAGTACACCTGCTTTCCTTTCTTTTTCCCCTTCTTTGTTCCTTTTTCTTTGGCAGACCCTCGCTCTAGACAAAGAGAGAGGACCAGGAGAAGGACGACGAGCTTCTTAATGCCCATTCTGGTGCACGTTGAGCCTGTAGAGGAGAAACCAACCCATTTAAATAAAGAGAAGAAGCCAATGAATATAAATTACTCAGGCTAAATGGTGTGCAACTTAATAGCCTAAAGAGACTTTTCTCGATTTTCTCATCACATTCAACCAATCTTTGCATTTATTTGAACATGTGACAGAAGATAGCAGCTGCTTGAGCTGTACCTTACAAAGTACAAAGCTTCCGAGCACTTTATCTATTTCATGTGAACACTGTGACTTTGCCCCTGTCCTGATATGATGTATTCCCATTTTCTCTGCATGCATGTCACATACAGTAAATGTCTGAAATGTAAATTAATCAGTCTGACAAGTTTTAATCAAGTAGAGCAAGTTCAAGCATAAATCCAATCAGTGGAGTAATGCACTTGAATAATGATGGTCATTCAGGACTTGTCAGGTGAATGTGACCTCTAAAGGCTGAAATAAATATTACCTAAAATATCCTCTATAAATATTCTATATTTCAGTTTAGAACCTGCACAGAAAATGTCTAACAATGCCGTTTTCTGCAACTGTAGATTCTATTTATCATGATGTTTAAAAACTATAATTTGATCTACTATAACTGTGGTTCAATCCTTTCTCATATCTTAAAACACGAAATTGCGGGACATAAAGTGGTCCTTTGTGTTTATATTAAATCTCTTTCTTAGAAAGTAGCACAACCATACATTTACAAATGCACACATCTACTCACAGGCAGTGCATTTTTGCATATCTTGATAGGGGCCATTAATCAGCTTGCAGCCATAGTACCTGTGTGAATTATTCCCCATCTAGGAAAGCGGTGCCCTTTCATTGCATAGGGACACTGAGACCAACAGCAAAGCCAACAGTCTCACACACACACACACACACCCTTCCAGCAAGACTGTATATTAACTGAAGCAGTTTATTGTCTAGACACAGACACTCTCTCCCTTTTTCACTGCCTTGGCCCAGTAACTCCCTGTCTGCTCCTCGCCTGCGCATTGATCATCATGTTCTCCAGCAGAAATTATTTTCACCGCTCAGTTCAGGGCTTTTTGTCTCCATGCAAATATGTTACTTCGCTCGAACTAGGTCAATATCACTTTATCGATATGAAAGATTCCAGCTAAAAGGGAGATTGGTTGGTGTCCTTGTCCTGTAGGATAAAATGGCCAATATACATCACCACAGACCCACACATTTCAGATGGCAGCAGCTGGGGCAATGGTGAATGTCTGACCATACTTCTAGGAAATCATTTCTCATCTGACCTATGGTTCCAATGTACCATCTTCTCTCTGGCATTTCGCTAGATGACACCTGCTCTCTCTTACCGTCTATTCCAGTTTTCCTGACAGGACGAAGAAGAACCAGAAGCTGGTCCATAACTAAAATGTATGACATTGTAGTGAGGAAATGAGTGTTAATACAAAACACTTTTGAAGTTTTGATTACAATATGATCACTGATATGAACACAGCACATTATGGCACTAGTTCTCAGCCTATTTGGCCTGTAACCCTTAATCGTCAGGCAATGCCTCATTGTAATCCCCTGACACAGGATTCATGTGTTTATAGTTTTTAAAGTCCTGAAGAAGTAAAACACAAAAAATGTGAAGTCATTAAAATAACACTGGTTATTCTTCTTTCCTATCTTGTGAATCAACACATGAACCCAGAGATTTAATGTATCTTGTGGGTGTATTATGTAATTTATCTTGCGAAGCACTGTATTATGGACTTCATGCACACATTTTTAAAAAATGATGAACCTAAGTTCTTCATTAAAAAAAAAAAATTGAAAGATAAGTTCAGTACAATTAAACAGGTTGCACAGCTCCTCTCCCACTTACTACACTTTAGTGCCCAAACTTTCTTTATCACAGTGTTATGAGTGGCTGTTTCCTGTTTGTTTCTTTGTTTCGGGGGGGGGGGGGGGGGGGGGGGGGGAACCCCCCACCCCCCCCTCCAACCCCTCCCCCCACCCCCCCTCTTTTTTCGCCCAAAAAACACCCCCCCCCCCCCCCCCCCCA